>QODF01000166.1:2196327-2284988 GCA_024372805.1 Oostethus manadensis | reverse complement strand
TTCTCAATCCCACTGACATGCCTTCCATAGAGGAAGCAGAGTCTGAGGATACGTACGTGGACAGTTCTATCACCGTGGCTGAGGTAATTGGGGTAGTCAAATCACTCCCCAGTGGCAAGGCTCCGGGGGTAGACGAGTTCCGCTCAGAATTTCTCAAGGCTCTGGATGTTGGAGGACTGTGTTGGTTGACACGCCTCTACAACATTGCATGGAAGTCAGGAACAGTACCTCTGGACTGGCAGACCGGGGTGGTGGTCCCCATTTTTAAAAAGGGTGACCGGAGGGTGTGTTCCAACTATAGGGGGATCACACTCCTCAGCCTTCCTGGGAAAGTCTACTCCAGGGTGCTGGAGAGAAGGGTACGACCGTTAGTCGAACCTCGGTTAGAGGAGCTGCAATGTGGTTTTCGTCCCGGTCGCGGAACACTGGACCAGCTCTACACCCTTGCAAGGGTACTCGAGGGTATGTGGGAGTTTGCCCAACCAGTCTACATGTGCTTTGTGGACCTGGAAAAGGCATTCGACCGTGTCCCTCGTGGTGTCCTGTGGGGGGTGCTCCGGGAGTACGGGATTGATGGTCCGCTTCTACGTGCCATTCGGTCCTTGTACAATCGAAGCAGGAGCCTGGTTCGCATTGCCAGCAGTAAGTCGAGCTTGTTTCCGGTGAACGTTGGCCTCCGCCAAGGCTGCCCTTTGTCACCGATTCTGTTCATAATCTTCATGGACAGAATTTCTAGGCGCAGTCAAGGTGTTGAGGGAGTCCAGCTTGGTGACCTTAGGATCTCGTCTCTGCTATTTGCAGACGATGTGGTCCTTATGGCCTCATCAGGCTGTGACCTTCAGCGTTTACTGGAGCGGTTTGCAGCTGAGTGTGAAGCTTCTGGGATGAGACTCAGCACCTCCAAATCCGAGGCCATGGTTCTCAGTCGGAAACGGGTGGACTGTACCCTCCGGGTTGGGAGTGAGGTCTTGCCTCAGGTGGAGGAGTTCAAGTATCTCGGGTTCTTGTTCACGAGTGAGGGAAGGTTGGAGCGTGAGATCGACAGACGGATCGGTGCAGCATCTGCAGTAATGCGGTCGCTGTACCGGACCGTCGTGGTGAAGAGAGAGCTGAGCCGGAAGGCAAAGCTCTCTGTTTACCGATCGATCTACGTTCCCACCCTCACCTATGGTCATGAGTTATGGGTCATGACCGAAAGAATGAGATCGCGGATACAAGCGGCGGAAATGAGTTTCCTCCGTAGGGTGGCTGGACTCACCCTAAGAGATAGGGTGAGGAGCTCGGCCATCCGGGAGGAGCTCAGAGTAGAGCCGCTGCTCCTTCACATCGAGAGGAGCCGGTTGAGGTGGCTCGGGCATCTAGTCCGGATGCCTCCCGGGCGCCTCCCTGGTGAGGTGTTCCGGGCATGCCCGGTCGGGAGAAGACCCCGGGGAAGATCTAGGACACGCTGGAGGGACTATGTCTCACAGCTGGCCTGGGAACGCCTTGGTGTCCTCCCGGTGGAGCTGGAAGAGGTCGCCGGAGACCGGGAAGTCTGGACTTCCGGAAGAAAGTCCGGAAGAAAATGGAATGGTGTACTGTACAAATGCATTCTGTAAAAGAACACTATTCCGCCGGAGGAATAATCCTGGCCATAACACAGGAGAAAAAACCAGACAAGAGTGAACACTACTTCAACACGGCCACAGAACAGAGTAAGTCCCGTCTCGTTTGCATGTTGCATTTTAAACACTAGGTCACCATAGCGACAAGGCTGCAAAGTGTTACATGTTATATAAACATCTTTTCACAGCGATACGTTGATGACGACAAAGAAACATGAAATAAATCAGGCCCTACAAAATCCCTTTACACTCATTAAACAGACGATTTAAAATAAAACAATAAATGTACATTTTAAACTAAACATTATACTGTATATTCATAATAAAATGTATATATATATTCCATTCATATATATTTTAAACTACATTAATTATAACATATTTAAGTACATTTGATCAATCATGTCAGTGCCCCTTTGAGTCCATTTGAGTGTGAGTTAATTGTAATTACTACTTTTAATATAATTAGTGTATATCAAAGGGGAATTCTTAGCATCCATATATATCGCCTACTGGGTACACAGAATTTGTCAAATCTGTGGAGAAAAAAAGAGCTTAGATATATGCTGCTATTTCTTTCTTTCTTGTGTAAAATGTATGTTTTGGGAATGTTTTAAAGCCAATGTCATTCATGAAGTGGATCAATACTACATTTTGGGGTCCTCTTTAACTTTCAAAACAAACATAACTGTTTTTCTATACGTTTGTATTTGTTTTTGCACGTGTTTCTATCATGTTGACGTTTCGGCCTTCTCTGTAGCTGTACTTTGTGTACTGGGACATGTCTCGGTGTTTGACAACGTTGACTGAAACGTTAGAGGGACGTGGTTTAGCACTCGTCGACTCCCAGGTGAGATACCCGCGTCCTTTCGGCCTCGAGAACACCCCGAACTTTTATTTCTGGAATGGCAGAAGCTCATTTTTAGACAATCTCGGTCCTCTTTCACCAGAGCAAACTGAAGAAAATGTCCCATCTCATCCTCATGGCCGAGGTCGGCGACCCGGAAGTCACCAGCGCAGATGTGGAACAGGCTTTGGGAGAGCAAAGGCCCCTGCTGAGAAGTGAGGACACGGGCTGCAGTTCCTCTTATAACCGGAGGGAGGGCGCCAAAGTCACTACCAGCTACAGCCTCATATCCGATGCAGCCTTACCTGCTCAGGTATGCTCACATGTGGGGGTTTTAGTAAAGATCAGAGGGTGCGGGGGCCTGGGGGCCATGACAAATGTTAACGCTGGACAAAAAAACAGGATGGATTAATGAAGCCAAGGCAGCTTTCTAACAGGAGTTTGTTGAGCTATGTGGGGATTTAGGGCCGCCTTGTGTTGTGGGGTATTTAACAGGGCTTGGACTCGTTCATTCAGTTTCTGTGCCGCTTACCCTTATTAGGGTCGCGGGTATGCTGGAGCCTATCCCAGCTGGTTCAATTGAAAAATAATAATTTTTTTTTTTTTGCTTGCACATACCAGTACCGTGCCTGACTTTCACCAGAGCTACCGTAGAAGGACGCTATTGAAAAATGCTATAGCTCTCTTGTTGACTTAAGCGTGCACGTTGTAGCATTAATAAGAACACGGTGGACATCAGCGGGTTCTACCGCATTTATAATAGCTTCATTGTTCCCAAGGCTAGAGCTTACCAGCTGCTGATGACCTACAGCGCCGCCTACGTGAAGCTGCTGGTGTCTGAGAGGCTGTCTGGACCGTCGCATCATCGCTTCCGACCGCCGACGAATCACTGCACCACCGCGCCGTTCTGCCTCTGCCAGTTCATCAAACTCAAAATCCTGGAATAACGCAAACGGCTGGAGGCCGAACAACTGATGAAATGGACTTTGGCTTTTCTAATGGGTGGAGTTTTCATGCAGTGTTTCTCCTGTCATTATGTTGGCGAGGCGATCCCTGCCAACACATGCAGTGATAACCACCCACAGGAAGTCTGGCACGCGGATGGCATGCAGCGTTAAGCCAAGTTAAACAATCCGAGAGACGGCGGTTCTCCTCAGGAGACTAAATGGCCATCTGTGATCTGTGTGCACCCAAGTTCCTGTTGAGATCGGTCGGATGCGTTGGTCTCTCCAGTCCGTCTTTTTCTGTGCGATATCTAAGCCCATTGAAACCATTCGGCAAAGTTTGGTTGTAACAGCAAGCCTATAAATAAAATTCTGATGTGAAATTGGCGCCCACAGGACCTTCAACGTAAGTAGTTAGATGAGCGCTAGGGGGCGAGTCCATGACGTCATATCTGCTACGAGCCAGAATCAGCCGAGGTGGTCAACATGGAGCGGAGTGATGAAGGAAGCGGTGATTTCCAGGATCTTTTTGTCCATAGCAAGTCGGATTTGGAGGTTCAACCTTGTATGTTTGAACCAGTCGTACACCAGGAACACGAGGATGAAGACGTTCCGGTGATGATGTTGAGGAGGAACAAATAGAGGCGGAAGATGATCGGCCTGAACGTGCAGGAAACAATGACCGGCAAGTTGCCATCTTTTTTGTTTACATCTGTATACATACAAGTACATCATTCAGCAACAAACGCTAACATCTATAAGATGTTATTACCAGTCCATGTCTTTTTTGAAAGCTTGCAGATTTTCTATTCATGCCAAGCCATGCTCATTTCCCAATGTATTTATTTTTTCTTTTTAGATGTGAATGTGACAAGCCGTGTGTTCCACAAACATTGGTGACAATTTCAATGTGTTGTTCTGACTATTCTCCAGTCATGGCAAAGAAGGAGGAAATTGAGCAAGATGCTCTTAAATGCGTTGGATCAGCAGGAAATGCAAAGTACCGCCTACCATCCTTTTCTTTTCTATTAGGGCGAGTACCTTTTGTGCACTTTAGAGCTGCACAAAAAACATTTTTTCACAAAATTGAATAAAACCACGTGGAAATAAGTTACAGGCACAATAAAAGCATGTTGTGATCATCTGCCCTGTACAGTACGCACTCGTCTGTGGCGGATCTGACGTCACGCGTGGGAAACGTTGTCAAAGTCCACCCTTTTCCTGGTAATCCACACCACTTTTCCGCCGTGTGCTTTTGTTCCAGAGTGCACTGACCTACATGCTGACATCATTGGCACCCCATTACCATCGATTCAACACACTTGGGAAAAAGGAGCCCTTTTAACCCCAAACGTGCACAAGATGGTAGAGAGAAAGACCGTGTGGTATCAAAACAGGTCAGCTATAAATAGCACGGCGGCGATGACGGGATACACAAGGCAGGAGGTGGAAAAAAACCAGCCGAGATGTGGCTTGATTCTTTTATTAACATAAACCGTCGGCGTGAAACACGCGATTGCATCTGTCAGCCTGCTATCCCACGGGTCAGACACGCAGCCCACAATAGAAAGCACCCAAGAAAATGTGGCGCAGCAAACAAAGATATGCTAACTATGCTGACTCGTTAGCGCCAACACCAGCTGTGCATCATGATGTACGCAAGAACAATGCTCATTTCTAATTCTTTTTTTGGGAGGTTCCATCTTATTAAAGTACCGGATGCTAAGTGTCCCCAAAATCCGGACACATCATATACAACATAGTATACATGCAAAATTCCATGTCACACGAATAATGTATGTCATCTTGATTTTATGAATATTAAATAATTAGAACATATATAATAATCCACGGCATCTCCAGACCCTTCCACGTCTGTCGCATGTGCTCAGGTTCAACTTGCTCTCATCGGTGATGAGCAGGGCGCCAGTGGTCTGGTGGTCTACGGCAAATGCCAATCGAGCTCTACGGTTCTGGGCAGTGAGCAAAGGGCCCACTGCAGGACGTCAGGCCCTCAGGCCACCCTCGTGGTGCCTGTTTCTGATTGTTTGGTCAGAAACATTCACACCAGTGCCCTGCTGGAGGTCATTTTGTAGGGCTCTGGCCGTGCTCATCCTGTTCCTCCTTGCCCAAAGGAGCAGATACCGATAAGACAGGTTAGAAATGGCACCCTGACTGCTATTAGGTACCGGGAGGAAATCCTTGGACCCATTGTCAGAACCTAATGCTGTGTGTGTGTGTGTGTGTGTGTGTCTATATGTATACGAATACTGTATATATACACACATGCATATATATGCATATATGTGTGTGTGTGTGTATATATATATACAGTACTACCCAAACAATTTTCATTTTATTTTATTTTATATTTTAGCTTATAAAAGACCCAAACCCACAAACTCAAAAAAATAGAATTTGTTTTAAGTTGCAAGACCTGATCAGCAAAATCCAAAGAAAAAAAAACGTGAAATATATTGATTTGCATGCTCACCTTTAAAATCACCTTTTAAGTTGAACTGTAGAAATACAACAACCTTTTCAGGATATTCTAATTTTCTGGGTAGTACTGTTCATATATACATACTTATGTTAGTGTATATATGTATATATATATATATGTGTGTGTGTGTGTGTGTGTGTATATACACTGTATATAAATATATATGTATACATATGTATACATATATATAGATAAACATGCATATACATATGTATACATACGTATGTATATATATATATGTATCTATACATACATATATACTGTATATGTATACACACATTTATATGTATATAGTGTATATATGTGTATGTATATATACTGTATACTGACATAAGTATGTGATATATACAGTATGTATATATATATACACTTTATATACACACACATACAGTATATGTGTGTATATGCATGTGTACATATATATAGTATATATACACGTGTGTGTATATTTACTGTATACCTAGTACACTGTATTTATACATACAGTACACACTGTACATATCAAATACTTAGCAATACCAAGTAATAACACCACAATAGTATTATTCTTCAACGTAATACTTTTAATTTACCCAGATAACAACTGTGAGAAACCAGCCAGTGTTGCATTTTACTGTCGGACTTCAGGTAAGAGATGGTTTACAGTGCAAGCATCAAACACTTTAGGTGCTAGGAGTTTAGGATAAATACATTTCAAAGTATGCGCATTGCCTTGACAAAATGTATGATTTTTTTGTTCACAACATAGCAAATTAGGCTTGTTTTTGTCATTCCACCAAATCCCCCAAAAAGAAACACTTAAAACACATTTCTTTCCATAATAATATCTATTACGCTATGATTTTTGAAAACAGTAGCCAAGAAAGGGGAAGCAAGAAACCGTGTCTGGGAAGAAAATGAGGTGAGAATTTAGATAAACACCCAAAGTGCTTACAAACATTCCTTTTGAAGCTTTGCGATGCTGTGTTCCAATCCCGTCTCGCTGCGCAGTACGCAGTATGAATAAGTACTGCATAGGAGCTCATGTCTATTGTCATTGTGACATGCAAGCTTATGCTGCCCCCGTAAGTCCAGGCAATGCAAAATGGGCCGTTACACTTCTAGAAACAAGAAAAACATATCAAACCTGGTAACACTGTGTTTACTGGCGCTGAACTAATCATCTACTTTTAGAGCCGCTTTACGTTTATTGTCATGCATGTACTTCACTATGCATGTCAGAAGCTCACAATAAAAAACACAGCGTGACGTAAATGCACAGCCGCTATCCAACAAAGCAATAAATAACATTTTTCAAATAGATACCGTTTAAAACATTTTCCACAGCCCACATTTGGTGTTTTGAACGCGTATCGGCGATCAACTCCCCTAAACGGTTACATTGAGCTCGAGGGCGGTAACATGGCTGCAGCACACCGATTCAACATCTGGCACTGTTTGTCCACCGAGACAAGACTGGGAATTCATACACAGTACACATACTTGCTCCAGTGGTTACATTGGATCCTGTTTGGGGCAACGTTGGCCGCTGTCGACAGAACCCAAACCGAAAAGCCCAATTTGCCAATTCCATTCTTGGTGTTTTCATATCATGTTTTATACCCGTCGTGTCATGATGAAGTTAACAATACTACAGCATGTCAACATAAACTCGCCCAATTTTTTTAAATTTAATTTTTAAATTTAATTACATTTTTTACATTTCTAATTTGCCAATTCCATTCTTGGTGTTTTCATATCATGTTTTATACCCGTCGTGTCATGATGAAGTTAACAAGACTACAGCATGTCTACATAAACTCGCCCATTGTTTGGGCCCCCTTCTGACCTTAAATTTGATATTGACCAAAGCAGCTGGTGTTGACTTAAGCGGGCGCCTTTTAGCAGGAATAATGTGGTGGACCGGGGACTTGATGACATAAGCGGGTTTCATGTTGCTTTTGCTGATAATGATGAAGGTAACAATATGATAGCACATGTTGCCATAAACAGACCCCTTTTAAATAAAAATGACCCTTTGGGCTCTAAGTGTAAAATCATTTGAACGATGAGTTGATTGACAAGACAGGTTGTTGACCTAAGCAAGGGGACGCCGTATTATAGTGACAGAAACCTCTTTTTGACGCCGTCCCCATGAAACGGCCAGTTTGGCTAACAGCAACACTCTTCCGTTAGTATTTGGCATCCAGGTTGTGTTTTATGCGTGTGTGTGTGGTCACGTGGGTGTGTAGCAATTACCAGCGCTCCCAACTACCGGCGGCGTGTCGTTACGGCTCCCAGTCGTCGTCGTGATGCTGCGAGGCGATGATGACAACCACGGTGAGGATGGTGCACAGCACGATGGAGGCGATGCCGACGGCCAGGCTGATGAAGGAGAAGTTGCGGGCCTCGCGGGAGGCGATCTCCGCCGTGACCATGTCCCCTCTGGCGATGGCTGTACGCACCTGAACAAGCAGCGACAGGACTGCCAACTACAAGCTTACGAGGGATCGATTTCACCCGGCGTGCGGAAAGAGGCCACACCGCACCGCATCGACACGCCAAAGTCGTACTCCGGCCTTGTCGGCTCGAATCGCCTCCGAGGCGACCGAGCCGAGTCAGCGAGGCCACTAAAAAAGCCACACATCCCCTCCAAAGGGTGCAGTTATGGAACGTATCTGCTGGCTGAATGTGGACCTGCACGGCCTCGTCGCAGCCCGAAACGGACTACATGATGTCGATGTAGTGCCACAACAGGATACGTGCCAGTGTCTTATTTTGTTCTACATATTAGACAGCCAAAAACATCAATAAAATGTATATCAAATAGGAATAGATTGTTTCTTTCTAATTCAATGTATCAGTTTTTGCTATTCATTTTGATATGTTTTTGTATTATTACAGACAATATATTTCATGAATAATTTTAAATGTGTGTATTACATTTGACATATTTGTATTATTATGATAGAATATTTTGTATTTACATATTTTTGTCTGTAATTATTTAACTGTAATGTTATTTACACACACATACTATTATAACTATTAAGTACAGAGGTACCTTGACTTACGAGCTTTCCGACATACGAGCCGTCGCGCGGACACAATTTTGCTCTGGAGCACGAGCTTTGATGTAACCCAAGAGCGTACAAACGTCTATTTAAGCCCCATCCAGTGTGGAAATCTCACTCCGCGCTCCTCCAACACTCCCCTGCACATCCGCCAACATCTCCGTCTGCTCTTCAAGGTCAAGTACACTTAAGAAAATATGATTATTTCTTTACACTTTCTTTTATTATGTTTTAATATACGTTTCTTGTACATTACTGAGTGTGGAGACACATCATTCTTATTCAAAAACGTATAAACAAACAAGACTGGTGTGCTTTTGGAGGGCACTGGAACCAATTAATGGCATTTACGTTATTTCTTATGGGGAAAATTGTTCTGACATACCAGTGAATGGAGTTACGAGCCAGGTCTGGGAACCAATTAAACTCGTACGTCAAGGCACCATTGTGTTGAATTAAATGAAGGTTTTTTTGTATAATGTACATATACAATGTACTGACTTGATATCCAGATGTGAGGGACACAAGTTTGATTTATATCAATAATAAAGAGATTTATACACATTTGCCCACATGCATGCCAAACTAAAAAAATTATACATTGTATTGACTGTATATATAATCCATCCATTCATTCTTTTTCTATACCGCTTATCCTCATTTATAATATGTATTTATAGATGTTTTACAAAGATTTTCTTTAATTTAATTTATTTATTTTAATATATTTGAATTTAGATAATTATAGATAATACAGGTATTTATAATAATTTAATTGGAATATTTTTTAAATTAATATTTGACAAATTGATGAATTTAATCTACTATTTTAATATATTTTAATTTAGAATATTAGGGCTAGTACTGGTACTTCTAAAGATTTGGTGTGAATAATTAATAATGTACACAAAGCACACCACCATTCCATCATATGTCAATTATTATACAATCCAAACATAATAATCATGTTAATCATTCGATACACATAATACAAATAAGTAATATCTATATTCTTACTTTTTTATTTAATGCATTATATATTATTATTAATATTACCATGTCATGTTATGTTTCATGTTTAAATCATTTATTTAATTTCATTTATTATTACTGAAATGACATTTTTGTTGCATAACGCACATATATTATACTGTAGACAATAAGAACACATGAAATAAATGGAATTCCTTTCCATTCTATATGTCTCAGCAATCTGGGTAGTCTGGCTTGTTCACACATGGAACGCATGTTCGCTTGGAGACTCTAAATTGGGAACGAGTATGTGTCCAAGTATATATACAGGTTGTGTTGGTCAATAAAAGTAATAATCCCAGCCTCACCTGCACTGCTTTAATGATGGCAATGATGCCAGTGGGCCAGAAGCAACACACAGTGGTGAGCACTGCGATGGGCAGGTAGTCGTGTGGAGGTCTACGGTCCATGAGGGTGATGTTGGGAGGCATTGTCATGGGATGAATCTGACCCGGTGGGATCGCTGGGTGCCCTCCTGTGGCTGGCATGTAGGGCTGTCCCTGGGGTGGAAAAACAGCTTTATTCCAATCATTTTCTTTCAACAAGTATGCATGAATAAACATAGTGGTGACAAAACCATTACATGGGGCACTTTTACAGGTTTTTTTCCCTTAAGACCAAATTTGTCAGAGCAGTCAAATAATTATAGTGCTGTTTGTCAGTAATTGACTTAATAGTGCCCTTGCTGGTTGGGCTTTGGCGTACTGTACGTATGTGTAAGGGTTGCCCTCCACAAATTCTGCCTAGAAACAAGATGCAATTTTGCTAATCTATGCTATTATTGTACAGGATGTCCCTAAAGTCTGGACATACAGTATGTATATGCATAAAGACACACGCAAAAATGTTTACATTTAACAAAGTATTCATTATTAATAATCATTAATCATTAAAACAAAACACCCAAAAAAACACTCAAAAAGTATAAATGCTTTAATAATAATATAAAGAAAATGACAATATAATATGATAATGTAAAGAAAACATTATATATATATTTCATTCCATACGTAATTAAACCAATAAAACATAAATAAAATAAATTCAATTATGTAAGTATAATATACAAAGAAACAATTACTTAATTAAAAAGAAGAAACTATTTATACAATTGTATAATATTATATTATAAATCAAATTTTTATAACATTATTACATATTTCCATCCATGTACTTTTTATGCCGTTTATCCTCACTAGGGTCGCAGGGGTATTCTGGAGCCTATCCCAGATGACTGAGAGGCGGGGTACACCCTCGATTGGTCGCCATTCATCAATCCATTTTCTTCCTCTTATCCAAGGTCGGGTCGCGAGGGCAGCGGCCTAAGCAGGGAACCCCGGACTTTCCTTTCCCCGGCCACTTTGTCCAGCTCCTCCCGGTCGATCCTGAGGCGTAGGGCTGCTGTCAAGCTACAGAAGGAGTCCTATCAAGCATGGATGGCTTGCGGGACTCCCGAAGCAGCTGACAGGTACCGACAGGCCAAGCAGCACGCGGTACGGGGGTGGGCGAGCCAAAAACTCAGGTGTGGGAGGAGTTCAGTGAGGCTATGGACCATGACTTTTGGTCGGCGTCAGTGAGGTTCTGGCAAACCGTCCAATACCTTTGAAAGGGGCAGCAGTCCCCAGTTCACAGTTTGCAGTGCGGATGGGGGCTTGCTGACCTCAACTGTGGATATAGTTGGTCGGTGGAAGGAATACTTTGAGGCCCTTCTCAATCCCACTGACATGCCTTCTGTAGGGGAAGCAGAGTCTGAGGATACGTACGTGGACAGTTCTATCACCGCGGTTGAGGTAATTGGGGTAGTTAAATCACTCCCCAATGGCAAGGCTCCGGGGTTAGACGAGTTTCGCCCTGAATTTCTCAAGGCTCTGGATGTTGGGGGACTGTGTTGGTTGACACGCCTCTACAACATTGCATGGAAGTCGGGAACAGTACCTCTGGACTGGCAGACCGGGGGGATGGTCACCATTTTTAAAAAGGGTGACCAGAGTGTGTGTTCCAACTATAGGGGGATCACACTCCTCAGCCTCCCTGGGAAAGTCTACTCCAGGGTGCTGGAGAGAAGGGTACGACCATTAGTCGAACCTCTGCTACAGGAGCTGCAATGTGGTTTTCGTCCCGGTCACAGAACTCTGGACCAGCTCTACACCCTTGCAAGGGTACTGGAGGGTATGTGGGAGTTTGCCCAACCGGTCTACATGTGCTTTGTAGACAAGGAAAAGGCATTCGACCGTGTCCCTCGTGGTGTCCTGTTGGGGGTGCTCCGGGAGTACGGGAATGGTGGTCCGCAACAACGTGCCATTTGATCCTTGTACAATCAAAGCAGGAGCCTCGTTGGCATTGCCAGCAGTAAGTCGAGCTTGTTTCTAGTGAACGTTGGCCTCCATCAGACTGTGACCTTCACCGTTTACTGACCTATGGTCATGAGTTATGGGTCATGACCGAAAGAACGAGATTGCGGATACAAGCGGCGGAAATGAGTTTCCTCCGTAGGGTGGCTGGACTCACCCTAAGAGATAGGGTGAGGAGCTCGGCCATCTGGGAGGAGATCAGAGTAGAGCCGCTCCTCCTTCACATTGAGAGGAGCCAGTTAAGATGCCCCGGCATCTAGTCCGGATGCCTCCCGGGCGCCTCCCTGGTGAGGTGTTTCGGGCATGCCCAGCCTGGAGAAGGCCCCGGGGAAGACCTAGGACACACTGGAGGGACTATGTCTCACAGCTGGCCTGGTGTCCTCCCGTTGGAGCTGGAAGAGGTCGTAGGGGACCGGGAAGTCTGGACTTCCCTGCTGAGACTGCCTCCGCAACCCGGGCCCGGATAAGCGGAAGAAAATGGAACAATATAATACAAATGATGTCATTTATAATAATATAAATACCTGCAACCCTACCTAGAGCAACTTTTTAAATACTGTACATATTTTTCCAGTTGTATAATATATGCACTTTTGAACATTCCGGGTATTTTAATGGGAAATCTTAGAACAAATCAAAAATCTGTGCTACTTACAATTCAGACAGGAAGAGAGTGGATACATACCGACATAAAATGATTGGAGAGCCCCGCTTCTACCCATTAAACTGCCACTGTATCACTGCGACCTTTTATTTAAATTAAATTGCCCTTCTGCATGAATCACCAACCCTCCAATTACTCCCAAGTGCTGCAAAAATGCATCATTTAAATGCAACTCCCATTGTAATCCGGTGAACATAAAGCACTCACAGACGCCATGGGATACACAGGAACGTAAGCTGTGCACGGCTGCAGCTGCAGAGGGTACCCAGAGTGGAGGTACCCCACCGGGGGGTGAGGCATGGTTCCTCCCGGGCCCTGGGTCTGGACTGTGTATCCTTGTGGAGCTCCAGGGGGTCCCGTTGTGTTACAGTGGAACTGAGTCTCTTGGAGGTATCCGTCCGAGCCCGTAGGCGGCGGCAGCGGGGGATAACCGGGCTGGGTGCCCGGCGGCATGTTGGGGTGTTGAGGTGCATTAGGGTCCTGGGGGCCCGAGATGTATGGAGGGGGTTGCATCGTTTGACGGCTGGAGTCGTCAAGGCCTGGGAAAGGAGAGGACAAGATCGAGAAAGATGATGGTCATGGTAATAAATAAGAAAAAAGTAACTTACATGATTAAACATGTCTGAAAAGGAGCAGGAAGAGCTATTTCAATCCTACCGCTTTTATGTGCCATGTCAGTTGATACTTTGTCCACTTCCTGTGTTTAAAAATTACCTTTTTCCATAGATGGTGAAAGAACAGAAAACAGGAAAGAAGAAAAGGTAAAAAAACATAAAGCGTAACATTTTTGTAGGGTTATTTGAATATGGGCCGCACGGTGGATGAGTGGGCAGCATGTTGGCCTCTCAGTCAGGAGGTTCAGGGTTTGAATCTCCGTTGGGCATCTCTGTGTGGAGTTTGCATGTTCTCCCCGTGCGTGTGTGGGTTTTCTGCGGGTACTCCGCTTTCCTCCCACATTCCAAAAACATGCATGTTAGCTTCATTGGCTGCTCTAAATTGTCCATCGTTATGAATGTGAGTGAGAATGTTTGTTTGTCTATATGTGCCCTGCGATTGACTGGCGACCAGTCCAGGGTGTACCCCGCCTCCCTCCCAAAGTCAGCTGGGATAGGCTCCAGCATACCCGCGACCCTAATGAGGATAAGCGGCATAGAAAATGAATGAATATTTGAATAAACACCAAACTATTGTATTGTTTATTTGTTTTAGGTATTTATATTAATAGGTGTATTTGAAAATGATACATGAATAAAATTAAGGATTATAACAATAAATAAATAAAGAAATAGAAAGTTTAATGAATAAATAAACAAATACAGGATTTAAGAAATGACCGAAACTTTTTATAATATAAGAAATGTTCTTCTGGGTGAATGTACAACAACGGGGACGGGAGCTCACTTTTATAGGTGCTCCACACACTCTGACAATGTAATTAATTCATTGATTGTAAAAAATATTGTCAGATATTACCCTCATTTTCTCTGTCAAGTATAACACAAATCTAAACATGTCGATGTTGTTGTCCTAGGAACACTTGGAAAGATGCATCAGAGGATTTTTTAGCTTCATGGCAAAGGCTGTGAATACTTTACTTTTTCATCTTGTCATTATGGGGTGTTGTGTGTAGCGTTCTGGGGATTACAATTATTTACTTATTTCTATTTTGCAATAAAAATAATTCAAGTGAAGTGCTGTGAATCTTTTTTGGATGCTACATAAGATTTATAGGTTTACAGCATCTTTCATGCACATCTTGTATCAAATTGCTCCCCCGTGTCCTTTCATCTTTCTGTACGCAAATTTTGGCTCGAAAATGTTTGGACATTCCAATACTTTCGTCTATATTGGGTTTTCTGTACAACTCCTAAAAAAGATATCAAATGTGGTCTTCAAATGGCAGACAGCTTTGATATTTTCCAACCCACTGATGACTATGATTGACATTTCCACTGAATAACCCCACCCCGTCTGTCATCAAACCCAACAACATCACTCATATCTCCACTGCGGGATTTGGGGGAAATGACAGAGATGTTTTAATAGAGGCAAAAGGTACAACAAGATGTTAGAATACTCCCCATTCTAGGAGTATGGGGTACCAGACCAGCTAATTCAGGCTGTTCGCTTCCTGTATCAGATCCCGGTGTCAGATCTTTGTCCGCATTGCCGGCAATATATCAGACTCGTTTCCAGGGCTGACCTTTGTCCTCATTCTGTTCATTACTTTTAAGGACAGAATTTCTA
This sequence comes from Oostethus manadensis, assembly GCA_024372805.1. Classification (NCBI taxonomy): domain Eukaryota; kingdom Metazoa; phylum Chordata; class Actinopteri; order Syngnathiformes; family Syngnathidae; genus Oostethus; species Oostethus manadensis. Next base: position 2,269,743 of record QODF01000166.1, on the reverse strand, counting down.
GGCATAGTCAGGTAGTTGAGGGGATCCGGTTTGGTGGCTGGAGGATTGCGTCTCTGCTTTTTGCAGATGATGTGGTCCTGCTGACTTCATCAGGCTATAATCTTCAGCTCTCAGTGGATCACTTCGCAGTCGAGGGTGAAGCCGCAGGAATGAGGATCAGCACCTCCAAGTTTGAGTCCATGGTTACTGACCAGAAAAGGGTGGAGTGCCAACTCTGGGTCAGAGATGAGATCCTGCCCTAAGTGGAGGAGTTAAAGTACCTCAGGGTCTTGTTCACGAGTGAGGGAAGAATGGAACGCGAGACAAACAGGCGGATTGGTGAGGCGTCTACAGTGACAAGGACTGTGCATTGGTCTCTGCAAAGCTCTCAATTGACCTGTCGGCCTACGTTCCTACACTCACCTATGGTCATGAGCTTTGGGTAGTGACCAAAAGGACAAGATCGCGTGTACTAGCAGCAGAAAATTTGTTTTCTCCGTTGGGTCGCTGAGCTCTTCGTTAGAGATAAAGTAAGAAGAAGCCCTGTCATTGGGGAGAAACTCGAGCGACTGCTCCTCCGCATTGAGGGGAGCCAGATGAGGTGGCTCTGGTATCTGGTTAGGATGCCTCCTGGTCACCTCCTGTGGAGGCGTTCAGGCCACGTCACAACTGTTAAGAGGCCGAGAGGAAGACCCAGGACACACTAATGGGCCTGGGCACACGTTGGGTTTCGCCGGGAGGAGCTGGACAAGGTGGAGGGGGAAGGCTGTTGCTCCACACCCGAAGAAGATGAAGATGAATGAATGGAATGAATAATTATTTACATTAAACCTTTTTTGTATAATACATACGGTATACTGTTTACCCCCTTCCTGATTTCTTTTTTTTGCAGGCTTGTCACACTTGTTTGTCACAATTGTTTCAGATCATAAAACAAATTTCACTATTAGTCAATGACAACACAACTGAACACAAAATGCAGTTTTGAAAAGAAAATGTAAATAAGGGGGGGGGGGAAAACAAAGTGAGAAAAAGTGATTGCCCCCTAATAACAGCTTAGAAGCAACAACTGCAAACGAACGATTGTACTTTGCAGAATTGTTGTAATTTAGCCACATTGGAGGGTTTTCCAGCATGAACTGCCGTTTAAGGTCATGCCACCGCATCTCAATAGGTTTCAGGTCAGGACTTTGACTAGGCCAATGCAAAGCTTTAATTTGATTTTTCTTCAGCCATTCAGAGGTGGACTTGCTGGTGTGTTTTGGATCATATCTACTGTACTGGTGCAGAATCTAAGCTGGTTTCAGCTGGAGGTCACAAACAGATGGCCTACATTACCTTTTGGTAGACAGCAGAATTCATGGTCATATCAGAGCAAGTCTTCCAAGTCCTGAAGCAGCAAGACCAGTACACTACCACCACCATATTTTCCCGTTGGTATGATGTTCTTTTTGTGAAATGTGGCATGACTTGTACGTCAGGTGTAATGGGGCATGCCACTTTTTGCCAATTTGATTCAACATATGCACATCAATATTTTCATAGAAAAGGCGTCATTATATTATAGATTCATATATAATATATAGAATTAAGTATCTACATTTGGCTTTCTTTGCAGAGCGTATCACTGTACCCTGCATCCAAAATACGTTCTGCCTTTCATATTCAGTTCATTAGAGAGCAGCTTGTACTAGATTTTAATGCGTTTCCAAATATGGATACACTACACACCGGAAGTTACGTCCCCGATGGCCCGCCATTCCGTGACGTCATCAGTCGTGCCAATCACTGGGGTGCGAACAAAAAAAACCAATTGATGTGTGACGTCATTAGCCGGGGTGCAGCGTCATCGTGAGCGCGTAATGCCCGCGGGAGGGTTTTAGACGGGTGGTTGTGTGGTCAAAGGAGACAACACAGCACAAGAGAAGGAAATCCTACGGGAGTCGAACATGCATGTAGGCCTCGGGATGGTGCATCAGTGCGCAGCACAGAGATGCGGACGACCGGCTGCCATCACCAAAAATCGTTCCGCCCGCACGCCCGCACGCACGCACGTATTGTTATTTGCATGGCTGCTGCTCAATCAGTTCAATCAGCTCACCGTGTTTTTCCGACATGCCGTCCGATACCCTTGAACGGGGCGCGTTGTCCAAAAAAAGCCCCACTTCCACTGGTGCGCAATGGTGCACTTTCAGTCCAAATGCGTGCAGGCCATCCTCATCCTCAAGAGGTCCCCCTCGTTCGAAGCGGCTGTTAGGTGGACCGGCGGGATCTCTGTGTGGGTCGAACAAGGTTTCTCACCCGCACGTCGGTGACTATGAAATCAATCAGACACCCAGCGATGCTTGTCTTAAAGGCGCAGGCATAGCGCTGGAGCAGCCAACAAGTACGGTGTCGGTGCCAAACCGTCTTTCTTCCGTTGAAGGCAGGAATTATGTGGGGTCATTATTTTTTCCTGTTACCTTTCCGTTGTTCTAAAACATCCATCCCTCCATTTTCTATGCCGCTTCTCCTCATTAGGGCGGCGGGGATGCTGGAGCCTATCCCAGCCGGCTTTGGGCGGGAGAGGCGGGGTACACCCTGGACTGGTCGCCAGCCAATCGCAGGGCGCATATAGACAAACAAACATTCACACTCTAATTTAGAGCGGCCAATGAAGCTAACATGCATGTTTTTGGAATGTGGGAGGAAAGCGGAGTACCAGGAGGAAACCCACACAAGCATGGGGAGAACACGCAAACTCCACACGGAGATGCCCAACGGAGATTCCAACCCACAACCTCCTGACTGTGAGGCCAACGTGCTACCCACTCGTCCACCGTGCGGCTTGCACGGCGCCTTTAAGGCGGGTTTCCATTTCCGTTTCTGACAATATCATAAATAGAATTTCTGTCAACCTGAAAGCTCAGAACCAGCCCTAGAAGGCTCTACATAAGCGCCGACGCCCGCGTTTATCGCGGGCAAGTGGTGCCGAAACCAATTTACTCTAAGAATTTACTTTAAGGCCCAGTGCAACAATTGATATGACGCGAGTGAGGGCGCGCGACCAACATGGATGATGTTCACGGTGCGGCGAGGCGTGGCGAAGCGGTTCAACACCATACCGTCACTCAATACTGACACCTGCTGGACATTACAGACCACTACAGGCAACAGACTTGACACTCAGCTGACATTGATTTGATGACCTCGGTACTAGAATATTATTTCAGTTACTGTGCGTGCCGACATGTGTCACACTGAGGATGCTTGTGAATTTGGATTTTTTTTTTTTTTTTACAATTTTTTATTGAAAAAAAATAAGTTTTTGCCAATGTTTTGAAATGGAGTCTATTGCGCTTATTTGAAACAATTTCTCCAGTTGTGGAAAACACCCGCTCACATGGCACTGATGAGGCCGGAGTGCAGAGGAATGCCAAGGTGGATGTGGGTATTGTGTCTTTTGGTTGTACCCGCATTGTATCGGACCCTGAGATCTTCCTTCTGCCAGGTATTTCTTCACTTCCTGGATGGCACCTGCCGTGGCGTTGTTTGTCTCCCTCCCCACTTCAATGTCCAGATGCTGCCAAGGGTTATCCAAAGAACAACGAATTGGTATTTTAATACATGATTTCCATACAAATAATGCTGAAGAACATGCCTGAACTGGGTACAGACGGCTGCGGTGAAGGTGATCCTGGTTGGGGCTCATTGGTGCGTCCCACTACAGATTGCGCATTCTGACCGCAGTCCATCGATGGCCTCATTGCACTTTGAGGAACTGCGGAATCCGAGTGATTCGAATCTGAGGTCTCTAAGTGTTCCCAGGGTCAACACCCTCCAGATTGGAAGCGGTGTCTGGGAGTCGACGCTTCAGGTGTTCAGCTGTATGCCTGTCTGTGTGTGCAAGGTTGAAGCACTACGCTCTAGTGCAAGATAAAGCGTTGTCATCATGGCAGTGACCTTTGACCCTGACACTCGCCTCTCTTCAGACCACTCCCCTGTAGCTTGATGGAAAGGAGCAAGCACTAGCAGTGTTTCTCCTATGATGTCATACTCATCAGCTGTGAGTGGAGTTAAATCTGTTTCCAGAGAGGCCAGAGATACCCACACTGGTTTCCTCCCATCATATAGCCTCGACGGCATTTCGTATGTGCTGTTCCAGCGTCTTGGCACCTCCTTGCTACGTTTCAGGTTTGGGCGTCCCATCTGTTGCTGTACCTGAGCAAGCTTCTCCTCGGCTGTAGTGCTGGATCTGAAGTATGGGACAATGTTCCTAGCTCTGTGTCTGATGGATGTAAGTGTGGAGATCCGATCACATCATTTCCTAATCATATCCGCCCTGCGATTGACTGGCGACCAGTCCAGGGTGTACCCCGCCTCTCGCCCAAAGCCAGCTGGGATAGGCTCCAGCACACCCGCGACCCTAATGAGGAAACTGTGAATATGTGCAATGCAAATTCAGTGCTGAATTTTAAGCTGTCTAGTGGATGCAATCTTGCTTGGTGCTGCGTCGGTCACAAGACACTTTACTTTATTGGTTATCGCCCAATCCTCCATCATGCCTTCTGACTTGGGCCAAATTGTCAGGGGGGTGACCTTGTTGAAAGTATTGCGCTCCCAACACAGATGTGCCCAACTGTCAATCCCCATTCATGTAGTGACAGGTAAGCCTCCGTGTTTACAGGTGTCCATATGCCAGCTGTTCCACTCACTGCCACAGCTGGCGGTACTTCCATCTGCACTCTTTGCCGTTCCTTCTCGTACCTTTTGGCCAACAGCTAGTTTGATGGTCAGAAAAGTACACCAAGTCAAACCACAAGCAAAGCAATATATTGAAATGAAACATTACCCTAAACTGGATTTGTAAACAACCCCTTTAGATGATTTCCACACAAACCTTTCTAGTTGGCAAACCATACGAGGGTTTAAGGACATGAATACATTCCCTGAACCCCTCACTCTCTACAATGCTGAAGGACTGGCAGTCCTTCACGATGAAACTCAGCAGAGCCTCATCCGGCATCTGCTTCCCTGAAGCTTGATGGTTAAAAAGGAAGAAAAGCGTAATGGCAATTAATGATCAATAAAGCAACTGTAAGTTGTTGAATGGTTGTATACCCGAGTTTATCCTGGGTGTACCCGCGACTTGATTCTCATGCTTGGCCATGCAATGCCTCAGCATTGAAGAAGTGCTTCTATTTAAATATGATAGTTCCGTCGAACAAATGCGACGTTTAACCTGCAGAAGATAACATGAAGAGTACACAAAGATCAAGTGGAAAAGCATGACAAAATTAGGAAATTAAAATACCTTATTTTCCAGTATATCAAAGTGCTCCCACACGGCAGAAAGCTTTCTTTTTCCCTGCACCGGCTCCATAATTACATGGACGCATGAATGTGGCGATGAAACACAACAGATCAAAAATGCTTTGGGCAGATGCATCGTGGCGTTGACAGACTTTAATGACAGTTTGGCGCGTCAGTCAGTTCCAAACACCTCCTGTATTGGTCACATGACTTTCTCAAAGCGCTACGCGCGCCGACATGGGGATTGGCTCTACGATATTGGAGACATGCGCCGACGCATCACTACTTCACACGTGTAGAAACAACACGTCTTTGATGTTGAACTTCCTCCAAGCAGTCAGAATCAGGCAAGGCAAACAAGACATGACGCCTCAGAGAGTTTTAGGGTTCTAGCTGATGTGGAAGTCTGGTGTAAATAAACAACAGTCAGGCAAGCGTATTATTTGCACAGTCCGTCTCTGTTAGCAACTGTCGAGGGACTTCTCAACTCACACAACACTTCCGGCCTTCAACATGTTTGAAGGCTTTGGCAAATATTCTGTTTACTTGTGTTAACAAAATAAGGGTGTCATAAAAAAATAGCTTACACCGAACATTGCGGCTACAAACAAAACATACTACTTTTTTTACGTAAACATCTTTTGTGAAAGTGTGCTTCTGCAAACTGAAACTTCATAACGTTTATATTCAAGTTGAATGCTTAAGATATTTATTTACTGGTTGAGAATAGCAATGTAAGAAATTCATAGTTAATTAAAAACATTTCTGTCATTAAACAATTCATTGAGAAGTTCAGACATTTCATCCAAAATGATATCTGGTTAGCGCCCTCTTTCAAAGCATGCAAACTTATGACCCTGCCTTTCAAAAGCATTAGGATTGAGAATCACTAAGAAGCGTAATCGTTCAAAAAAATGTTTTTAAATGTGCGGTGTTGAGCTGAAATGACCCGTTTGCTTAGTAAGTACCAATCCCCCATTTCTCAGTGGGTGTAGAGGGACGCGGTAAAGACAATGTCTCTCCTGATAGCGAGGGAGGCCTTCTCCATCTTGCTCCCCAATACGGAGTCACCCACGATGCGCGCGGCCTGGCGCACCTCCTTTAGGACCTCATCCAGACGCTGGATGCAGCGGACCACCGTGCCTTCCTGGACGTCTGTCAGCTGGGCGATCTCTGCAAAGGGCTGCGGTGAAGAGAGGGAAGTGGGAGACGATGCATGATGCCGTGCAAAAGAGAAGTAAGAAGAGTCGCTACATCTGTTTGAGTTTGATTAGTGCACCCTTCATGCACCTTTACAAATATGTTTTCTTGTTAGGCCAACATTAATTAGCATTTTTCCTCAAAACAGTACCAAACTCACCATGCCTCTGGCCCAGCAGTAGACCACCTCTGTCAGGCCAAACTTGAACTGGCCCACAAATTCTTCTGCAGTCTGAGGCAACCCACAATCCCTCTGTAGGTCTCCGATACGCTGAGCTACCGATAACACCCGATCAATGCCCTGAAAGAAGGCATAAGAGAAAGGCGCTAAGAAGGGCGTTAAATACACAAAAAGGACTCTCCAGAAAGTATACACAAAGTGTTACACAATCAATACAAGAGGTGCATCGCAAACAGCCATTCTATCTTGGATGACAACCTCATGGGCTCGGCCAACAGATGGGTCGTGGATTGGTCTTCCAGCATGATGATGCCATAAAACATTAAGCAAAGCCAACAAAGGAGTGGTTCAAGAAAAAGCACATTAACCACCACATCTTGGAGTGGGCTAACCAGTCTCCGGACCTTAATCCCATTTTAAATCTGTGCACCGAGATTAAAAGCTGAGTTGCCAAGTGACGGCCTCAAAACCTGGGGGCTTTGGACAGTGTAAGGAGGAGCAGATCTAAATCCTTTGTCAGATGTGTACAACCCTCATGTCCAACTACAAGAAATGTCTGACAGGAATCAGAAACTTTACCGTAAAGCAGGGATTTTCCACTGGCAGCCCACAGGGCAAATACCTTTTTTTTAGGTCCTCAAAAGTATCAGAACACTCGTGTCATATAGAGGATCTTTTACTCGTGTTTTTTTGGCAATATGTCCTTAAAAACATCACAACACTCCTGTGATTTAAGGGATCTTTGAGTGGTGTTTTTTTGCAATAGGTTAGAACATCAGAACCCCCATGACATACAGAGGATCTTTGACTCACATTTTTTAAAACATAGTTTCTTAAACACAGCTGAACGTGCTTGTCATGTAGAGGATCTTTGCCTAGTGTCTTTTTTTTTTTTTTTTTTGCTATAGGTCCCTAAAACACCAGAACACTCCTGTCATACAGAGGGTCGTTTGTTTGGCAATAGGTCCTTAAAATGCCAGAACACTCCTGTCATATAGAGGATCTTTGACTTGTGATGCTTTGTGCCTGTACCAGATGCCTGTTGCAAAAACCAAAAAAGGTAGGACTCAATGAAAGCACTTTCACGTAGTAGTGGAAGCTCTTAGGGCACATGGACTCAGGAAATATGTATTTCGATTGCTACCTGCCTTTCTACATCACATATTGTATGCACGTGTGCAGTTTTAGAAAATGTCAAATAAGACTGTCAGTCATACATTTAGCAGGTGAAGGCAGTACACATTTCATTCATGTGTTATGCGGACAGTAAAGCGTGTCACCTCTTGAAGCGTGTTGGTAATGTGTGGCTCCACTTGCGTTTTCTGTGTGAAGACCAAACAGGACAACAGGGCAGCGCTCTCCTCAGGCGCCAGAGGGCTCAGCACGTTCTCGAACAGAAGCTCGGTGAGCAGCAGCTCGTGGCTGCTGATCTGACAGGCCACTCGGCCTTTAAGCTGCACCGCGCCGCTGCTGTCTATGTACTGCAGAGACTGCAGCACCTGAGAGACACAGCGTTGAGAGAGTACGTTGACGTGAATACTTATAAGCTGAAAGATAACTAGCTACATGCACTGTATAGTAATTGCGAGATAAACGTGTTATACCTTGATCCTCTGGTGGTACTCAGGCAGCAGAGATAGTGACTGGTCAGACACCAAAAAGAGCAGCTTGTCCAGCTCCTCCTGCACACTCATCCTCTCCCTAATCTGTGCAAACTGAAACACACGAATGCCTTCATCAGTCAAGCAATAAAATAGTAATAGCAGCACCTGACCTGATTAAAATCTCGTTAGCGACTAAAGGATAGGTAAACATTGCACCATCTTCAGAGATGAAGGCGTGAAACCACACCGGCGGTGTCCGAACCTTTTCCACCGAGGGCGGCATACTGAAAAATCAAAGAATGCGGGAGCCACTTTTACATTTAAACCCAAGGACATGCTTAGATGCTTTTTATTGTGAAAGAAATAAACAGCCTGCGTCTCAGCGTTGTTATCAGTGATAAAATATTATCAGTGAACATTTTCTTTTACCATATTTTTTGTTTTTACAAATGTTTCAATGTTCTTCTGACATCTTTTATCTTGTAATTTGTCCTTTTTCTCATAATATATTGACTTTATTAAATGTTTAACTGAATTGTTGTAAAATTATTTTGTTGTTTCTCGTAATATTACAACTTTTTAAAATTACATATTCTTGTCTTTAATACTTCAACATTATTCATTCATTCATTCATGTTCTGTACCGCTTATCCTCATTAGGGTCACGGGGATGCTGGAGCCTATCCCAGCTGTCTTTGGGCGAGAGGCGGGGTACACCCTGGACTGGTCGCCAGTCAATTGCAGGGCACATATAGACAAACAAACATTCACACTCTAATGGACAATTTAGAGCGGCCAATGAAGCTAACATGCATGTTTTTGGAATGTGGGAGGAAAGCGGAGTACCCGGAGAAAACCCACACACGCACGGGGAGAACATGCAAACTCCACACAGAGATGCCCGACGGAGATTTGAACCCAGGTCTTCAAGATCTCCTGACTGTGTGGCCAATGTGCTAACCACTCAGCCACCGTGCGGCACTTCAACATTATAAAGTACAATTTTTTTCTCTTACAGGTTTATTCTATTATTTAGTTTTTTATTGTTATAATCCTACTGCTTGTTTCATTTTCTTTTTTGATTGTGCTTTAGAACGTGCTGGGTGTCAATTTAAAAAAAACAGTAAACAGCCCTCGACCCGCACTTGGACACCCCTGAACCACCCTTTATGTCACTATTGGTCATTAACAGACCGCCTACTTTATGTCTGCCCATGGTCGCGGCCAAGAAGCTGCAGGCCCAAGCACACACCTGCTCAGCAAAAATCTGAGAGTGGATGCAATTGAAATCCTTCAGGCTGTCCTGCAGCACACGAAGGCGCAGGGATGCCTCAACCACGTCAACGCTCTTCAGCTGGAGGTCGTTCACCGGGTCGAGGGTGGCGACGCCGCCAGGGTTGGCCTCAGCCATTCGCAGGAGCTCCTGGGTGGCTGTGGAGATGGCCTGGCCAGGAGGTTCATTTCTGGAAGAAGTAACCACATCCAGACAGAAGTTTGGCGTTGGGTGTATGATCCCACTTATTGTATTGTACATTTATTGGACAAATGAATGAATATCTGTTCTATAAAGTGGTGGTGTAGGGTGACAAAACGGCTGGATGGTGAGTGTGGAGTAGGCAGTGAGCATGAAGGTGCGTGAGTATGTGAGGGATGTGATCTCGCGTCACCCTTCCCGTGCCCTGTCACTTTGGCATGTATATAAGGCTCCTCAATACCGCCACAGGTTGTTTAATGAAATATAGCTCACCAAACATAAACGCCAGCACCAAAATAAATCCAGAACAAACCACACGAAACAAAACAAAGCGTAAATGGCTCCCACACTTTTGGACTCTGTTGGGAAAATATGGTTTGTTACTGCACTAAAATAATGTCCTAACATACACATGTATTCCTACATTGGCCTTCTACGATTATCTGCTCGAGGCTAGAGAGGTCTCCTGTCTCCAAAACAAGCACACCACATGCTTATCACCTGATTCAAATATACATTGGGTGTCTGAGCATGTGAAGTCTAATGAGGTCAAACATTTTAGCATGAATAGTCAGAAATTTTCTCGAGAAGCCATCTGTTCGGTTTGTATTGATTTGTCTCCAAGCGTGGAAGTTTTATTCAATGTACCTCTATTTGTTCTCAAAGAGCTTGGCTTTGTCTCTTTTGGAGTGAGCAGCAGATTTTCCCTTGACAGATCCCAAATATGGAAATTTGTGTGTCAAACCTGAATCTTGGCTGTTGTCTCTTATGATAGTTGTCGATGATCCTGTCAGGAATCACTTTCAGAGTCTTCACTGTGATGGCAGTGATGTCCTGTAGCTTTAGCTTCTGCACCGTGTGGCTGCACGGACCTGAAACAAAATGTAGAATAATCACCTGTATCTGCACAAACATTATCCCACAAAATGTATACACAGTTACAGACCCGATAGAAATAGGTGAATTTCCAAAGAAGAACTCAATATTAATAAATGGAATATTTTTGTAGTTATAGCACAGATCTCTATTTACAATCTTCTAAACAGGGTTTTTAACATTATTACAGCCCTCTAGACCTGAAATAACACACCTTTACATGTGTATTATCCAATATAGGAGCTATAATCAGAAAAAATAAGTCAATAATAATAATAGACTCGCACCTTAGCAGGTCCCTTTAATTTTTTTTCTGGCCAGCGTAATTCCTGCAGTGGCTATTGTCTCATAACTGTATTGTAATGGCAGCTTTAAATGGCTTTATTACCCAATATTGAATACATAATAAACACAAATAAGTCATTTAAGACGTAAGAAAAAGTCCTGCTCGTGTGTCACAGGAAATGTGTTCCCTAGAAGACCTTAGCTGCGGGCGGACAGATGTGTGGACAGGAAGTGATGTCAGAGGTTTAGAGTTAAGTTTTAGCTCGTTGTGAGTTATGCCCCCAATAGTAACCACTGTTATTATTATGATTATTATGTTGTTATTATTTTGCCTGTTGTGAGATCATTTAACCTTGCTAATGACTATTTGGTAACTGGGTCTGGTGCTTGGCTCACCGAACAATTACTGACACCTCGTGGCCAATACTACATTTGTGAATACTACATTCACGATTACAACACTTTCTTCTGCCTTGTATTTGTATTTTAGTTCAGTTAGCCATTTTTATGCTTAATTTAGAGTATGAATAAGTACAATTTGCTTAAATATGCATGTTTCAAAAACTAATAATGGGTCATATTTAACCATAACACTGATCATTTATGAAATATTTTTTAAAGAAATGTAATAGAGTGAGGGCGTGATGTTCGAACTGCGAGGTAGTGAAGGACGACTGTGTATGTATCTTCTGGAGTGATAATACTATAGAAAGCAATCTTGGATATACTGTATAGTATAGTATATAGTATACAGCTTTTATGGTAGTATAGATTTACAATCCACTGTATAACACACACACAGCCATTATTTTCTAAATAGCTACCCTAACCCTATCCTACACAAGCGAGGAGCAAGATAATTGTATTATGTATCATGGTGGTGGGAGTATCATGGTAAGGGGCTGTATGAGTGCTTCTAGCACTGGGGAGCTGCGATTCCTTTAGGGAAACATAATTTCCAACATGTACTGTGGCATTCTGAAACAAAGCATAATCCAGTTCTTTGGGAAACCGAGACACATGGCGGATTTCCACCATGACAACGACGCCCGACACACCTCCAAGATGAAAAACAGGAACCTGAAAGTGATAAGAGGGCTTAAATTTGGACATGAACGCAACTGGGTGCCTGTGGGGCATCCTCAAGTGTAAGGTGTCTGACATGCACCAGCTTCACCGGTGCGGTCATCATGGTGGAGTGGGAGAGCAGTCCAGTAGCGACCTGTGCAGCTTTGGTAAATTCCATGCCCAACAGGAAAAAGGTTGAGGTAGATAAGAATAGTGCTCACACTAACTTTCCAGTGTAAGCGGAAATTGCAGATACCACCGGTGGACATTTCTGGTCCATGAGCCATGTCTGAGCTTTAGTGTTGCCAGCAAACATCCCTGTCTCCTTGCATGCACTGCAGCTGTACTTCTGACTTGCACCACATACACACGCACGCACCTGATGCATTCACAGGCACACAAAACAGAGGGACATATACACGACACTCCCGGATCAATACAATATCATACTTGCACATAGAAAGGAGTTTATTACAGCCTCATACACCATCAACAATTCTGATTATGAAGCGACCTGGACGTTGTGGGCAATGTTAAGAGTTAAGGTGAGGGCTTGTGTGTGTGTTTGTGAACCTGCATGTTTGGAGACAGCGACATTTGCTCATTCTTTGGCGGGTTTGCATTTTAAAGCAACCAGAGCTCTGGTGTCTGCAATGTATTATCATCGACAGATATCTACATTATGGTATTTGGGATCAAAGAAACTGGGAGAAGCATCACGTGTGCGCAGGCAACTCTTGCAAGGCAGATTTCATCATGCGAAATGGCCAGGCTGTTTGAATGCTTATAGGGGCTAAAAAGTGTACAGTAATTTCTTGTAGTCAATTAGTTCCAGACCTGATTTTTACACTTGTATTATTACCCAATACTGTCGACATAATATTCTAAAATAAGACATAATATAGACTCACACATGTTGTGGTTTCTGGACAGTGACTACCTGTGGTGGCTATTGCCTCACCAATGTAACATAATGTGACATTACTGACACTGTATAGGATACCACATATTACAAGACTTTAATGTGTTTTCCAAAAATACTTAAAATACTTTAAAATGCCTAATTTAGGCCAAAAGTATGTAAACTTTGCTTAAATGTGCATATTTTTGTACTGATAATAGGCAGTCAACCACGAAACATCAATGATTTATTATTTCATATATTTTGAAAACATGTGGTAGAGGGAAGTTGCAAATTTTGATTCAATCAAACTGCGGGGGACGACTGTAAAATGATTATGACAAAGGCTGTATTAAATGTAAAATCAATACAAAGATAATTTACTGTCAGATTCATTACAAGTCGTTAGGGATGTAGAAAACTCGGGAACAGAAGAGGAAGGTTTTTGTGTAACAATCCCTGCAAATGTGTGCACGAGTGTTGATGAGACAATATCAGCACCTAATCGTTGACCAACCTTCGGGGATGAAGAGCGCGGTGTTATAGAGGTGGGGGAAGGCTCGGCCGTCGCCGTCGTTTCCTTCCCTTTCCTCGTTGCCTTTCTCACACATAATGAGCGCTGTGAAGGTGCGATCCACAGCATCATTGGACACCTGCAGAGCAGATGAGATGAGATGTCATATTCGCCTAAGCTCACAATTTCCTGCCAATGCCGGTGTGCTCTTTACGTGATGTATAAAAACTGAAGTACCTTCCTAGGTGTGAATTACTGTCTGCAGACCAGATTGAGGTTTTAGGCTACCTCTTGCCAGGTACACACTGGGCATGCTGGGAGTCTGATAATTGTGTGCATACTTAGAGAGTCCAAAGGCACCAAAAGGCGCATTTATGCCAACTATGTCCTTGATAGTAGGCAGTCCCTAAACTGTGATACTTCCGACGTTATGGCAGCGTTTTTTTCGTCTACTCTTAGCCAGCAAACCTGCATTTGCATGTTATTCCAGTTGCTATAAAAAAAAAAGACTACCTTCAATTAATTTAAAATCAATCTCAAACAATGATGACCTAAGAGGAACCAGATCTGTGACCACTAATTTGATGCTAATGTTTTATCTGTATTTATATATTGTTGGACGTTGTTATTGTGTTTTATTGTTCTATTTTATTGTCACTGGCATTTTCCTGTTGTCCCCTTCTTTGACCTACCAGGGACTACAGATGTAAAGTAGCTTTTGGACTAATTCTGGCATATTTACATGAAAGTGTTCATGAATATGCACAGTCCCCTTTTAAATAAAGAAATACAAAAGTCTGAGAATTGCTATGACACGCTGTAATGTGGTACAGTCTTGATTCAGTCATGATTCAAAACAGTTTTGTTGAAATGTCTGCATGTGTTTATGCTCAACTGCTCCATCACAACACATACACACGCCTGCCTACCTGCAGGATAACTCCCAGGGCGTTGAGATGCTGTTTGTTGTTCACCAAAACAACTCGGCCTACCGAGAGAGCTTTTAGCCCGCTGACTGACTCCAGAATAGCATGCTGGAATCAAAAAGGAAGACTCAACAGTACAATTCATGGGGGTTGCAAAGGTTTGAGGTAGATTTGTGGCACCTGGAGGGTGTCTCTCGTGGTTCGTAGCTCTGTCACAGTGTGGTAGTACGGCAACAGATCAGAAAGCTGGCCTTCGTTGGCCAGAGGAGGTAGCGTGGCCAATGCCTTCTTCAGCTGTATGATCCTCTTCTCTTGAGCCTACAAGAGGAGAACAACGTGTCCTTCTGTGGTAATTTTAAAAATGCGTGACACAAGAATTTACCATGATTGATAATAAACACATTTAAAAAAGTAATCTCTTGGGTTATCTTCATATCCAGTTTGGAAATACTTTATTTGCAGATTTTTTTCACCTTTATATTGTAAATAAAAATTCTTAGGGCTAGCAAATATTTGAAATTACATTTTTAATCACTGTTGTCTGCGACCCTAATGAGGATAAGAAAATAAATAAATGCAAAATGAATGAATTAATCCCTGTTGTCAAACTAATTCATCAGTATGTGTAAAATATGCCCATTTTTACTGTATTCTATTACTTATTATAGACACACACTTAAAAATGCAGTAGCTGTATGTATCAACAGCTCCAAATGATATGCAAACTGAAATCACACTAAACACTAGTAGTAGAACATTTCAATCAGACATTAACTGTTATTATGAACAATGAGGAGGTGCATTCAAAGACACCATGTAGTTTAAGTTGAAGTCACATGCGTTGAGTGTATTTTCTGGCATGAATTACAACCTAGTCGTGTGCAGGACTGGACTGTGATACTATTGTGTTTAAACAAACAAACAAAAAAAGTAAACATTAAAAACTGGACTAGAGGCCTTCACGTCGATCTAACTCCGATATCGCAGCCTTGGATATCAGTCAATACCGATATCAGCACAGAGCATACTTTTATTACATGTTTAGTAGCTTGGAATGCTAGAAAAGCCTTGCTCAAGTAATATTACTCAAACAGAACAATAGTCAGCAACAGTAGGTACTGAAAAAATGGACCTATTTACTTCTTGATGCATCTGGTGTGTCGTTTTAACGACAATAGGCATCATTTAGCAAGGGTCACGCCGACATTACTCACCACCACCGACAGGGGCTGGCCAATGACCTTTTGCCATCCTGTGGAAGTTTCTCACACTCTGCGAATATTTCAAACAGCGGGGGATGTTTCTGGATGTCTCGGTGTTTAATAAATGCTTTTTCAAACATGTGATGAGATTGGTTGTATTCTACTTCCCTGTTTTGTGCCACCATGAAAAACTTGAAAACTTGTCTTTTTCGGAACACAGCCACATGATTGACATCACTCCTACTCCTTGCCAAACATGCTGGCAGACACTGTTGTGGTAATCATGTGAGTTCTGCATGTTGTGTTGGGATGAACTGCTTGTGTCGGAGTGCCAAAATCTTGATATTTTAGACACAAGCAGATGGAATCCAATATTGTTATATTGGCTGATATCATATCAAATATAAATATTGGATCAGAACACCGCAATTTACTTATATTGTTTTAAAGAAATATACCCTGAGGAGGCACTCTCCAATGAAACATCACTTTGACAAAGTCCATCGCCCCAATTTTTGACAGATGGGGCAGAATCTGTCAAAAATGAGCATGATTGTGCAATTTAGTGGATACAAACATGTAGAATATTTTCATAAAAATCATCCGACCATATATCCATTTTCTATACTGCTTATCCTCATTAGGGTCGCGTGTATGCTGGAGCCTATCCCAGCTGACTTTTGTTCCGAGGCGGGGTAGACCCTGGACTGGTTGCCAGTCAATTCAAAGTCCATAGAAATCAATGTATCTTTTTTAATGATACCATTTGACCCTCACAGTATCTGTCGAGAACAATTATGGCAGTTGAGAATCCCTGCTCTGTAGTCTGTTTCTGGTATTACCTGAGTGTCTCTGTGGCTTTCTGAGAAGCTCCGCCTCATCATGTCTGTCACATGGAGAGCCTCAACTCGCAACAGGTTGAGAATCATGGTGTACGTCAGTCTGAACTGTGAGTGGAGGGTGGTGGGCTTACCCTGCAAGACAGAGTTGGGATGTCAGCAAAAATAAAAGTTTTCATTTGAGTTTGTCTGTTCTAATGTGCCTTTTTAGTCTTTCAACATAGTAAATGCATTCAATTAAGTGCTGCATTCAAATGTGCCTGACATTGTGTAAATCGGCCTGTGGGGATTTGTGTGACGTGTGCACAGTCAGCCAAATTACCACTAGACCGGCTGCAAATCCCCTTGGCCGAGAGTAGACCAGGTTGGAGCCGGCGAGCTTTCAGTGCACCTCCGGCACAAAATTGTCACTACTCCAGGCCGAATCAGTCGGCACCTCCCCCTGCTGCGCCGCCACACCCATCGCGGTGCGCCTTGGTCTACCAAATTGGCTACGCACTGTGCTTCGCCACACAAAATTACCACTGCGCAGCCAACCCACAAAATTAGAGCCCTTGGTGCAAAAGATACTAACTCTCTTCACCGGGAAAATTCTAAATCATAATTTGTGCTCATGTTTTCTGCTCTGAATAGCATAACGTTTCTTTCATTTCTTTTCAACAGAAATATCTACATTCATAGACAGTCCTGATAAAAATGGCACACCAGTTAAAAAATAGCAACAATTTATATTTTACACTGGGATTGTGTGATACCTGACAGAAAATGAATGCACGATTTTGCCAAGATTTTAGCTTTTAAAGACTGTGTTTTATTGTTTTCCATTTGATAAAAAGCCCATTCCAATGTAATGCTCGTCTCCAAATTGCCTACTCATTATTTTGGTCTCACTTAAACATTTCTTCTTTTTGCACTTTGAAGGTGTACTTGTAACCTCCTCTTGCAATTTTTCAACTGGTCTTAAACTTTTAATCAGGAGTGTATGAGAGCATCAAACATGGGTTATTTTGCCTTAAAAGCATTTCTCTACTGCGTTGTTTTCTTATCTTTGATTGCCATCAAAATTAAATGCAAGCTACTTTTTTAAATTATTTTTTGACTGGGGTGAAAGACACTTTCAATCCAAACATCCATCCATGCAGGTAAAATGATCTTGTTTTAGCTGTCATTTGGAGAAGAGGGACAGATTACTGGCCAATCACAGGGCGGGCACAGAGACAGGCAACCATTCACACCCATGCTAGACTGTGGGAGGAACCCATGCAAGCATTTGTTAACTACAGATAGGGTTGATACTAGTCCAGCATTGGTATCGTGTTCAGATACCAGCCTAATTCACGTACAGTCATCACCACTTTGTGTAAACTAGAATTTTGCAGCTTCACTGTCTCACGGTTTTTCAAAAACATATTTATTAATAGGTCATGCTATTTTGTGGTTGAATACAGCCTTTAATGAGGCGATAAAACATGCTAATTCTAACATATTGTTTTGCCTAAATTAAGCACTTTCGAGTATAAAAATGCCTAATTGAACTAAACTACAAATATAAAGCATTCACAGGATGCATTCAGAAACGTAATGATGATATGTAGAATTCTACACTGGTCACTATGTGTCAGTAATGACTGCTGAGACAAAAACTACCGCAGGGAGTAGTGTACAGAAACGAAAAGTAAAACAAAAACAAAAAAAAAAACATAACAGGGAACTCGCCCAAGGCTAACAGTAGAGTGTACACTATATTATGTATCTTAATAATGTCTTATTAATATATTTTTTATGTCTTATTTTTTATATATTGGGTAATACAGGTGTAAAGATGAATTGGGGATTAAATATCCATCATGAAATCATCAATTATGAAATCACACATTGCTTGTTAGCCCTCGGGCCATCTCTGCAAGATTTTAGCATTTTTCAAATGCTGCTGCAATAGGAACAAGCCCCGGGCTTTGTAGCGATGCTGGTATTTAATTCAGGAGGCTGATAAGGTTTGAGGTGTTGACGCTTGATGTCTTTCTCCCCTCATCGTGGAGCTTTTGGTGCGATTAGCACACAAAATGTCATCCTTTAAAACAGTGAAAGTTTGTTTACAAGGAAGCTCAGGGAAGTTACTAAAGGTCGTTAACGTCAAAGGCAAAATTAAAAAGGCGCGCTTGATTTGCCAAAATATTCAAATTATGAATATTAAATCCTACTTTGCAGAATTGTCTAATTACTTCCAGCTCGGTTTATTCCTAATGTTAACTGTAACATAGGGTCTTCACCAGCATCATGACATGCAGATCAGACATCTCGTGAATGCCGGCTTTGCAGAGAATGATGACGGTGCCTGTTGCATCCAGACCTCTTCTGCCCGCTCGGCCCGCCATCTGAATATATTCACCTAAAAAAACATTAAAGTGATGTCAAAACTATAATTCATGTGCAAAGATTGGCGGTGACCAGCATACCAGGCAGCAGATTTCTAAAGCCGGTTCCGTCATGTTTCCGGATGCTGTCAAACACCACAGTCCTGGCCGGCATGTTTACTCCCATTGCAAATGTCTCCGTCGCAAACAGCACCTACGATGTTGACACACAACAGATAAAGATGACTGATTTATCATGATCTAAGCGCTTGTTGAAGCAGTGAGACTGACCTTCACAAGACCTCTTGAGAACAGCATCTCAATGACCTCCTTGAGTATGGGCAGGATTCCACTATGATGGACAGCCACTCCTCTCTTCAATAGGTCTCTCATGAGCACAATCTAAACAGGTCATACAATATTAATTAAACATGTGTGCAATTTATTTGTTGGCTTATGACGATGTCTTTGTTAGCCGTCAGTCTTTTTCCAGTTTGTCAAACTACTAACAAACAACATATACAGTATGCATTTGAATACTCTGCATAGGTACTTCCATTCTGTATTGTTTTTTTGGGGGTCTTGTCCAGCATCCTAACAGTTTAATGGGAGTCAAGCTGCCTTTAAGTGCTGAGCAAAATTGCTTTGCCAAGGGAGACTTCATAATCCAAATGAGTCTCCCTTGGCATTTGACTGCGTTTATTATGAATTTTGTTGCGCCACATTTCGATGCTGGCCCTGACCTGAAAAGGGACGGGTGGGAGGTTGGATGGGTGGATATAAGAAAGGGTGCAGAAGAACCTCACAAACATATTTCAACAATATTATAAACAACCATGATAATCACAATTTCAGCAACAACCAGAACAGTCACACAGCAAAATAAGCAAAAATACAAGAAAATAAAGAAAAAACAAACATTAATAGTATATATATATATATAAATATATACACACACACATATATATTTTTATATACATACACATACACACATATATACATACACATAGACTGTATGTATACAAATTCGTACACGTATACATACACACACTGTGCACATACACATATCGATGCAGTACATACATACATACAGTGTGCATATATATATATACACATATATACATACATACTTATATACTACTACTACTACTAATAATAAACATAAAAGAAAAACAAGGAGAGAAGAAACAGAACCTCTTGAACAAAGACCCTCCAAATGACACGTGCAACAAATCTACATGAAATCTACATTACTCTGCAGTGACAGGATAACTGCATCAGAGCGAAACAGAGAATGAGAAGATGTTTGTGGTGAACACAGCCATGCATCCCAAACCACACTCCCTCCAAAAGCGAGGGTCCGACTAGGAAGACGCCGGAGCACGGTCCCGCAGCAGGTTCCCCACAGAGGGGACGGCCCGATCCCGCCCCCCCAAGAGGCAACCGCGAGTCCACTCTGAAGAGGTACAAGTGAGACCCGGCCGGACGCCACACGGCACACGAGCAAGGGCCACAGGGGGGCACGGACTCCAACCACCGAAACACCCGCCGGGGGCCGGCCAGCTACGGGCAAGCAGGGCATCCACCTCCAAGCCCCCGCGCCCAGAAGCCACCCACCCCCCAAAGCAGTGGCCGCATTTAACACCCCAGGAACCCCAGGCCGCCCCAGGCCGCCCCAGACACAGCTGCCGCGGGCCATCGCCTACCCCGACGCCAGAGGCAGGCGCCCGTAGAGAGCCCGTGGGTTTGCTCCTCCCAAACAGAACCCCGTCCACCCCACCCCCAGTGCTCTCACACCCCAGCCCCAGTACCCACACCAAACCCTGTTCCCCCACTCACACCTGCCAACATGTATACACCCACACACCTACATTTTCACATATGCACCCGGATATTCCACCCCCCCAATGCAGCGAGTAGCACCATCTCGAGCTCCCTCGAGACACAAGGCCATACTACCGTAACCGGCCGCCGGGAATTCCACAGCCACAGTCCTATGCGCACACACACACACACACAGACACACACAGACAGACACACGACTGCACTCCTTCCAGTACTGCAGCCGACTGAGACCCGGAGCCGAACTGACCACTCCCCGCCCCAGGGAGCGCCAAAAAAAACGGGGGTATAATAAGACCCTCTAATCCCCGCCCCCCACCCAACTAAGAGTGTTATGAGGTGTGAGATGTGTGTGTAGGCAGTTAAAATTAAGGAGCCGAAACTACGTGACACCATGGGCCGAACCACATCGCCGGCTGAGCACAACTGAGTAGTTCTGTCCACCAGGTAACACGAGTCCCGCCACCCCAAAAATGAATGTGGGGTGTCTGTGAGTCTATGTATAGTGAGTAAGTGTAATTAAAACTGGGGAGTTTGCGGCCCCCAGGGCACCACAGAAGGAGGTCATGTTTGTGACCCCCCCCCCGCTCCCCCATAAAGCACGCGCGCTCCCCAAGATCCTATGTGCTTGTTTGCAGGGAGTGGGGGGCCGAGGGCGCAAGGTATAGTAAGACTGGGAGGAAAAAAAATAAAATTTCCCTCCCAGAGGACGAGCCAAGAGGCAGTAGGCACCCCTGTTTCCCGGGACCCACCGCGGGGCAGGGGGCAGCACGAGGCGAGGCCAATTATAGGCCCAGGACGCCCAAGCGTGACAAACCGCACAAGTTGGCATCCACAGGCTTAGACTGTGACAAGCTGTCGTCAAGTAACGCCACATTTTAAAATCTGTTTTTTATTATCACGGTAACACAAGACAAAGTGCGTCTATTTATACTTTTATCTGGTTGCACATGCACGAGTAGATTTAAAATGTACTAGCAATGTCTCATATGTTTGTGACCATTTAGTCGGAGTCTGGAGTCCCGTACGAGTCTTAAGAATAATAGTATGGAGTAGCATATTCACCGCACAATATCAGTGAAGGTTATTATTATGTAAATGTAGTTAATACGTCACTTTCTTGGCTTTGCGGTGCATTCATGTCATGTTTGCTTCAAACCGATTGACAGCAGTACAAAAATGTTTATTAAGTAAGTACTGTACTTTCCTTTTGTTATTGTTTTCTGAAAACTTTTTTGGGTGTCATGAGCATGTTAAAGACTTAAATTCAAATGACTGCCTTTGAGACTTTTTAAGGCTGCCAAAAAATCATTATTCACAAGTGTAAGCACAGAAAAGAAATCAACAAATATGAATTGATAGGGATCTGCATGATTCTTTGACTGCTCGCAATGAAAAGTAGAGGTTAAAAATGTTTAACTTTTCTTTTTTTAGGGTGATAAGCTGCACAAATTGAAATGCCTTTTTCACCTGGAGTTGAAACCTTTGTACTTTTCAAGAGTGAGGTAATTGAAATTTTCTGTAAAATATGGTTTGTTATTGCACTGATTTTTCCCAATATTACTTGTAGTTATGCACTAATACGGATATGTGCAGCATTTCTTCACATATACATACACATTAATGTCATACTGCCTTGCTGTGATTATCTGCTCGAGGCTTGAGGCCTTGTGTCCAAAACAAGTCCCCCACATGCTTATCACCTGAACCAAACGTGTTGGTTGTCTAGGCATGTAAGTCTGTTCTTTATCTTCTCTGCCACCCCCCTTGCATAGGTGGTTCCCTACATTTAATAACATTTTAACATGACAACTCGGACATTTTCTCTTTTCAGGTTGTATTGAGTTCTGTCCTTGCATGCAATTGTACCTCTCATTATTCTGTCTCTTTTGAGCTAGCAGCAGATTTTCCCTTAAAAGAAATATTACGGTATTAATATAATTATCATCAAACCATATCTGAACACATTTCCGCATTTACCTGTTTCACTGATAAAAATGACATTTAGGAGCGTCGGTTGTGTACCTGAGGAAGCTGTCTGTCTCCTCCTCGGAGACGACTCAGGCACTTTTGGAAGAATGAGTGTATCTCAGCCTTCTCTAAGGATGTGGTCAAGTCCATGGAGTCCAGCGAGCGGGCGTTCTCGTCACAGCGTGTACGGGAGAACGTGAAGCCCACCACGGGAGTCTGCTGCCGTTGGGACAGGAAGTGCAAGAGGGTGAGCCACACCGCTCGGTCCTAAAATGTAGACCCAAAAAAGAAAAAAATTTTTTATATTATAAAACATCTTAGTATGGCCAACTTGCACGGCAAGGAATTATTTACCTGACTAGCAGAGGTTTTCTGAGGTGTGTTTTTTGTCCCAAAAGACTGGGCGTATTTGCTGGTGCGTTCCTTTTTGGCATCCACAGCGGCATAGTATCTGAAAACCCAACACTTTGTATTTGATTGTTCCGTGCTATTATAGTTGTAATTGTTTACAGCTGTAGCGGTCAAACGTGGTACCCTTTCGTGAGAAAGTTTCCTGCGGCATCCACCAGCAGGAACATCTCCTTTTGGGTCTTTGTGTTATTTCCAGTGTACAAATAATGCTCTAAAGGCACAGGCCTTTTCAATGTGCTGATCACGTAAATATGGCGCTTCTTAATGCGTCTGAAAGGTCAAGAAGAGGAAAAATACCACCATCGATATTGAGATTCAGTCTCTTATAAACGCTTGTACAAAGCCAAATGGCAAGATCAAATCTTTGTGTTGTCTTACCCAATCCACTCGCTAAACTCCAGAGCGTTTGGCACCGTGGCACTCAAGAGAATGATGCTCACATGATCGGGAAGCATGATCAGAACCTCCTCCCACACGACCCCTCTCTAAAAACGGAGAGGAAAACTGTTATAGTTGAATCTGAATAAAACAAAGAAGCCGGTGTGGAGATCTCCTGACCTCTGTGTCATTAATGTAGTGGACCTCGTCAAATATAACCCACTCCAAGTCTCTGATGACCTCTGAACCGTTGTATAGCATGGACCTGAGAATGAAGAGAGTGGTGCATTCAAGGACCTTTTCAGTTATGGGGGGGGATTAAACACTATTTAATAGGGGTGTCACAAGAGCTTGCAAGATTAAAACGTGACAAGATTTCTCCGGGCACAAGGCGTAGGACAATAATAAATCAATTCATCACACAGTAAATAATGACAAAATCAATCAATTTGCCAGCCGAAAAATATAGTGCCATGTGCATGCATGTCTGTTTTGATTGTCTCTCGCCTCCAAACAGGCCGAAAGAGGTTTCACGCTGTGCATTGGTTTCAGCACCATGGCGCTTTTGTTCCATAGAACAACGGCATGAACGGAGTGACCCTTTTGCCAGTCATACAGTCTTCCTTGTCTCGGTGGGTGGAGGCGGGGCTGCTAGCCTACACACAGAGTGCAGAAGAGTGTAACAAAGACATTTACGTAGAAATTAAATGAGTAGATTGCTATATATTGACATGTTTTTTCGATTTTTTCGTTGTACCTTTCTTAATAGTAATGTTAAAATCTTGTCTTGCTCTCTTAAACCCAAGCTTGTTTATCGTCTCGTCTCGTGAACTAAGAGTGTCTCGTGACAGCCCTACTATTGAACTATTTGTCACAACTGTGTGAGAATACCTGAGGATCTCAGTGGTCATGATGAGACAGGAGGACTCAGGACTGATTTGGACGTCACCAGTCAGGAGACCCACATCCCCAAATGTGGTCTTGAAGTCTCTGAACTTCTGATTGGACAAGGCCTTGATAGGGGAAGTGTAGATGGTCCTATCAGAAGACACAATTATCAATGCAGTAGACCTTTGTTTACCGTGATTAATCGGTTCCAGACCCGACAGTGATAAGTGAACTTCCGCAAAGTAGGATTCCTTTTTCATAAATAAAATGTTTTTGTAGTTAGAGCATAGAAAACCTACATACAGTTTTAAAAAAAATTAGGAGTCCTCAGCATACAACATAACACCCCTTTTGTGACATTTGGGCTCATTTTACCTAACACAGCAGATGAAATCACAGAAAATAAGCAATTCAATACATAAATAAGCCTTGTGTCTGTGTGTGTTTCAATAAATGCCTTCTGAAGATGTGGACAGTAAGTGGCGTCCGGAATTCAGAGTTGAGTTTTAGCTGGATTTTGGCCACAACAGAGCCCACGTTATTATTATGATAATATTTATTTTTATGTTATTCATTATTATTATTATTGTGGCTGTTGTGAGATAATTCAAACCTGCAGTTTCTTGCAAATAAAGAAAAAATTTTTCTTACTTGCATGCTGGAGTCTAACCCAGCTGACTTTGATCCGGCGAGAGGCGGGGTACACCCTGGACTGGTCGCTAGTCAATTGTAAGGCTCATTCAGACAAACCATTCACACTCACATTCATGCCTAAACAATTTAGAGTCGACAATTACCCAAACATGCATGTAGGAGGAAACTGGAGTACTCAAAGAAGTTTTTATATATTTATTTTTGTATTTATTACATTTTTATTTATTATTAATCCTGTTAATGAAACATTCTATAGGCACTTGTGTGCACACAAACTCAAATAATGTCAGTAATGGATTGTAATTACTTACCATTCAAAGGAAAGTATAAAATGTGAAACATAAAATATACCACTTTTCACTGAAACAAAAAGGTAAAATATCAAAAAGTTTCTTTAGGCATATATGGCAGAGCCGGTTGTCCTGCTATATTAGGCTATCTGGGCAGATGCTAAGGAGGTGCAAAAAAATTGCAAATAATTCACCTTCAATCAAATTATATTATATTAAATGAAGTAATTACTGCTCAATTTTAAAATAGAAAATCTCATTATCAACATTTATTTTGATAAAAATGGGTTCTGGCTGCCTTCAACATGTGATGGGATTTGGCGCCCTCTAGTGGTAGTGACAGCTTTATATTTAAATTACTATTTCCTCTTGTTGTAGCCCTTGATAGGGCGTGAAACTTGTGCGTTTAAAATAGCCCAAGTATGGGCCAGTTGAACCAGGTAACTCCATCCAGTCAGTTGGCTTGGAAACAACACTAATATTGAAAAACAGTATATAGTGAAATGGAATTATTGTATAATTCTGATTTGAATTGGTGTCAGCAACTACACACCTTGTCATGTGTTTCTGGGAGAGGGCGATGGCATATTCAGCCACCACAGTCTTGCCAGCGGACGTGTGCGCGGCCACAAACACAGATTCATGGGCCTCCAGTCGCAATATGGCTTGTTTCTGGAATACATCTAGCTCAAACGGCCACTGAAAAAATACAAATGGTCACCGAGCGATTGTTCGGCATGGTGGAGGAACCCGAGCAGAAGCAGTAGTACCTTGAAAGCCGGATGGGGAATGCGTTTGTAGAAATCCTCGCAAGGGGAACTTATGTCAACACGAACGGCCCATTTCTTATTATTTTCTGGCTTCTCATTCTGCTTCAAGTTGACATTCTTTCCCTTGTTGAAGGATGACAAAGCCTCCTGATTGGAGAAAGACAGAATGCAGTAAGACAGCAGCAGAGAGTTTACTTCATTTATATGATATATGCTTAATGCCCCGATTTTCAACAAAATGATTGCCTTGGTTATTGTTACAAAGCATCCACGCGCTGATGCCTCTGTCTCTGTGAAGAATGAATAGTGGAGTTGGGACACTATAGACAGACTCCGGCCAGGGAATCCTTAAATCATCTTTATCATATGTGCTTTATTTGTTTATAGAATGCACACCGAACTATCAACAACTCTGTATCAGTGTCCTTTCTTCCTCCCTACAAGCACTCTGTACAGACAGGGTTCAAGTTAACACTGAATGTTGGAGGAGTCTTTGCTTTTTAAAAATGTAAACGGCCAAAACTTTGATGAAGAAGGTGAAAAACACAATTGAATTTCAGAAACAACTCCTAGCAAAGTACGATGAAAAAGAAGGTTTCACTGTAAAACCTTTTGTATCTGAAAATGCACAATTCACACTTTTACATGCAAAGACTATTAGCGCTGCGACAAAAATATTGCCGGAGCAACTAACTATACCATTAACAAGCAAGTCAATTCATGTTTCAACTAGCTCGTTAGCTTTAAGTGTCAGATGCCACTGCTGGAATGCTAGACTCAAATATCAAAAAGGAAGACATAAATCAAGTACTTGGATGCCCAGGTCGTCCAGGCTGTTTGTTCTTGGTAGTTTTTTAGCCTCCTCGTGTCCTTGGCCTTCCTGCTTCCCGCCTACATCAGCCGCCAAGTCAGCGACCTCATCAGAAGCAGACAGTAGCGACATCAGGTTGACCTCTGGCTTGGCTATTTTTGCTTCTTCAAGATGCACATTTTAAAAAGGGCAAAAGCATATTATTACGTTTGCAATTGCATTGGAAACCCCTTTGATGTTTGAGGCTAACAAAATTAGTTCCAAAAAAATATGCGTTAGTACTAGCTAGTATCAACATTTCAGCCTTTTCTGTAATGAGCCAATTTTGCTGGTGTTTGGTGTGGAGTTGGATCTCTAAAATGTGCGGCGGGTCAATAAAAAATGAATTGGGGCAGCACTTTCAACACCCCCGCACTATACAATCGGGGATCCAGAGTGAACAAATTCCGAATGTATATCGGCACACAAACCTTTATTAGTGAAGTCCAATCCAGCTTTAAAACCAGGAGGAATTCTGAGTAAATCTATGGATTAAAAAATAAAAATCAAAAAACAACAAAGCAAAAATGTTAAAGGACTTCAATAACAGCCCTGTAAAATGACACTACAGCAGAGTCTTGGAAATTAATCATATTTTTAATAATTTTTCCTACACAATAAATAATACAAACAGAAGAGAATAGATTTACTATCAAACGGGTTTTATGTACAAATTTAGTTTGAGTCAAGCTAGTACAGTGAAAATGCTCATGGAATACGCACCAAAAAGCCAAAGAAAACAAAAAAGGAGTGTAATATCAACTGCTGCCGACCTTTTTGTTCTCGTTCAGGAGTTTTGTTCCTTTTAAACCTCATTTTCATTGACTTGAGTTGTCTTAACCGTTCAAGTTCCGGGGGTCAACTTTATCCTATCATTGGTTTTAAAAAACACAACATTAAAAGATAAGCTCACCATTTTCAAAGTCTATTTCCTGCTCCAGCTCAGATTTGTTCTTGATTTGGTCCAGAGTAAGTTCCTCCATACCCCCTATACAGAGGCACAAAGGAAACAAAGTTAGGTGTAATACTTTGGCGGATATCGGCAGCGCCAATAAAAAATATCCAAAATGAAATGCATTACACTCACCGGGCAGGAAAGGATAATTTGTGTTGCTGCCTCTCAGGCTCTCTGAAGGAGGTCCGGGTTTGCGTTGTAATGACAGAGAGTTCTTCGCCGAAAGGCCGGTGTTCTCCAATAAAACCTCAAGGTGAATTGGAGAACGTGAGCTACAGGTCACTTTCCTTCTCCAAATCAACCGAAAAGCCGATCAATTTGGCTTGAGTACCTCGGCGAAATCCAGCAGCATCCCTGTGGTGGGATCTCTGACGACGGACAGGCCGGAATGGAGTGGAGACTGACTGCAGTTGAGAAGGGAGTCGACGTTCATGTTTCTGTCTGTCACTCTGAAAAACACAAGAACCTAAAATAACTTTTGTTGTACGACAACGGGAGATACGGTGACCGGGCCCAACATTAAGTCTTAAGACTTTTGACAGTATAATAATTGTTCTGTGTCACGTTTACTACTGCACTGTGGATCAATAACACCTTCCTTAAGGGGAATACACACCTGAGAAACCTCTGGAAGGCAAAGTCTGTATCGTGTAAAGGAAGCCAGGCAGGGTCCTGTAAAAACTGTTTCTTTACTTCAGCCTCCAGACTCAGGCTTGTGGGGGGAAGACCATTGGGGAGCTGGTGAAGACCAAGATAGCACAGGACTTTTAACAATTCCCGAAAACCTGATGCGCTGGAGATGATCCTGAGTCTGCAATACTGACTGTAGTCTGTGGAGGGAACGGCAGGCCGGGTGAAGGATGTGTGATGACTTCAAACCTGCCAGAGCATCCCATCTCCAACAGGGACAGAGGGAGGTCTGGGGGGCCCACCGGGGGCACATCTCCAACACAAGTGAGGTAAACAAAGACATGCTACTACACATGCATGCGGGACTCACTACATAAACAATATTTTCCTCAGGTATAACACATATGTGACATTTATTAACATTGTTTACAAGTTAGTCAAAGGCTAACTAACACTGAAGGCAACGATGGTCATGGGAACTGGCACCACAGTCAAGCATCGGAGGTGGGGTGGTTTGAGATGTAGCACGGTTCTTCTATCTACAAAATGGCAGGACTTTTAAATAAAGATCCACTTACTCATTCTGTCCATATTCTCAATGAGTACTGCTGCTGTCGCATCGGAAGTAGCTTGCCTGACACCCGGAAGTAGCTTGCCAGACACCCGGAAGTAGCTTGCCTGACACCCGGAAGTAGCTTGCCAGACACCCGGAAGTAGCTTGCCTGACACGCGGAAGTAGCTTGCCTGACACCCGGAAGTAGTTTGCCTGACACCCGGAAGTAGTTTGCCAGACACCCGGAAGTAGCTTAACAGCGAAGCTAGCTTAAAGCAAAAACAATTTAAAAAAGTGTTAAACCGAATGAAAACTGATGTAAAATATAACACAGACAGTGCTAAGCAGTGACCACTTATCAAGCAGGTGCAAGCCAACGTTTTTGTTTTTTCCCTTCCTGTGAGCGTCGCCGTTTAGCGCGTCATATTAACGCGACTGTGTTTTTGTTCCGGTTTTCTCGACGTAAGTGGAGGTGAGCAGAGGCACGAAATGGTTAATATTTACGATATATTTCATGCTACAACAATATGATTTACTTTTAAATTACCTTACGTCTGCAAGGTGCATATTTTTCTTACGGGAGGGGGGATTTCTGGTTGGTTATCGAGCTTATGCCGTTTGTGTTGCTAAGTTGCTAACAGCTACTATTGCTGTCCGTGGTGAAGCTTGACGGTCATCATGGTGATGTTTCCAAATTCACTGACCGAAGAAGAAGAGGCTTTACAAAAGAAATATGCGAAACTCAAGAAAAAGGTACCGGTCCATGACTCGTGCATACAAATAGCCTTATGTTGAGGGAAAAAAAACACATTTTAGATCACTTTCCTTGTATGTTTTGAAATCTTACTGTACTCTTCTTTTCATTGTCTTCCAGAGAAAGGCACTACTTGCGCTTAAAAAGCAGAACACAACCAATCAGACAAACCAGAGTGGATTAAAACGGAGTAAGTGTCATTGCATGGGACATACCGAAGGGTCAAGGATGAAGTTCTGTCACAGCTCATCAAATTGATGTTTTTTATTTTTTTTTTATTTTTCTACTTTTTCGTTTCCACCTTCCTTGCTTACAGCGCTGTCAGACCAGCCCGTTATTGACACTGCCACGGCAACCGAGCAAGCCAAGATGTTGATCAAGTCAGGTGCGATCAGCGCCATCAAATCGGAGAATAAGAACTCTGGTTTTAAACGCTCTCGTATGCTGGAGATTAAACTGAAGGTGTGATATTTCCCTCTTACTGTCATTAGTGTCATTGTTATTCTGCACGATCACTAGCTATTCCGCTTTTTTGTGCATTACAGGATCCTGAAAAAGGTCCAGTTCCTGCTTTCCTACCTTTCCAAAGGAGCGTCTCGACAGATGAAGAGCAAGCTGAGGTAGTGTGGAGTCACAGCATGCTGCTGTTGTTTATGAAATGATAACACTCCCCATTCAAGCTCAGATGCTTTCCTTCCAAATGGCATCGAGTGTCTTGACGATAAATGTGCAAATAAAATAGAGTGGATCCTCAGTTTTCATCATTCGTCCCAAAATGTCAGACGAAAACTGAAGCATTTTTCCACAGGAAATAATGTCAATTCAATTAACAAAAACACATTTTTATCAATAATAATAATCCTAATCATTCAATTCTAATCATTCAATTGATAAATGGGCATTTAACAGCAGTGTTCACACTCGTGAGTGTTAGGCGTTAATTGTTTTTTCTATTTTACTATTCATGTACCCACATTACAATTTGTGTACCCCAGTGGGTATGCATACCCTGCTTTGGCAACCTCAGCTCTAGTCCATTGCAAGCTTAACTTTAAAGAGTGGAGGGTTAGAGTTTTATGCTTGCTCACTTCAACTTTATTGTAAACTTCCGCAGCAGGTACATTCATCATAACACATACTGGTCCGGCTCACTTTTTGTTATGTGTTCCACCTGCAACCTTATGTTAACTTTTACATTGCAGACGCTCTCTTTATACTACAGATTCCTTATTGGACTCAATAGTGTTTCTGGCCTTTTGTCAATCAAAGTTCTGGCACTTGCAACTTTTTTTGCTGACGTAATTAATTAAAAGAAAAAAAGCAGAGACTGCCTCACACGCAGAAATACACAGTGCTCTTGAACGTCTCACCAGCTCAGAGAACAGTGCTTACCAGAAAGAGGAAAGAAGACGGGTACAGAGATTTCCATTGTTCTGTGCGGGTTCTATAATCAACACACAAAATAAAGATGATTGAAGGAAATCTCAGGGCGGAATCTGCTTACGAAAAACACAACAGATTACGACAACCGAGACAAATTTTTGGTATTACTTTAGTTGAAAAACCCGGGGTGTACGAAAACTGAGGTTCCATTGTATGTATATCTGGATGCTGCAAATGATTGCAAAACATGTCACACACGGTTACAGGTCCGAAATGTACATTCCCTCACACACAAGTATCTGGTGCGTATTTTAAACATTTTGCTCCCCTTTGCATAATTATGCATAAAGTTTGAAATAGACACATACAACTCCACTAGCACTTAAATATACCATTATCTCCCTTTTATCATGGTTAATTGGTTCCAGACCCCACCGTGATAAGTTTTTATTTTCATTCATTCAGTCATTATATTCCTTGAAATGCATAATTCATAATTCACTCAGTCATTAATTTTTGAAAACGCTATAGTGAGGCAGTGATTTTGTAACTGCAATGTAGCAAGGGATGACTGCACCTCATCCAAATGTTTTTTGTGGCCATCAATGACTCTGGCATCATTCTGGCTAAGTATTTGACCACTTTCTTTGACAGACTTGGTAGAGTTCATTGGACTGTGATCTTTACATGCTTGTTGTGTGTTTTCTCTAGACGGGAAGGAGATCCCACAGGAAGTCACTGTATGAAAGGTAGAATTGCACCTTCTGGACACTGTTACATACATTTGATGTGCGAATTTTACCCGTGTAACATCATTTCTACACAGTTTTGTCAGTTCGAGCGCCAGGTACCGGGATGAGGACGACGGGGGCGGCGTGTCCTCTGGTCGAGAGATGGACAGAGAACGCGATCGAGAGCGGGAGAGAGAGCGAGAACGGGAAAACAATCGTGATCGAGAGCGTGAGAGGGACCACGAGCGTGACAGAGAGCGAGAGAGGGACCACGAGCGTGACAGAGAGCGAGAGAGGGACCACGAGCGTGACAGAGAGCGGGGAAGAGACCGAGAAGGCGAAAGGGATCGTGAGCGTGACAGGAACAGAGAAAGGGACAGGGAGCGGGACCGGAGCAGAGAGCGGAGCAGTGAGAGGGATCGCGAGCGTGAGGGGGAAAGAGAACGAGATGGCTCCTTCAGACGTGAGTAAGCGAGCAAAGACTCTCAGGTTCACCACTAGATTTGGTAACCTTTTCTTTCCTTTTGTCAGGGTCTGATTCATACCCTGAGCGCCGAGTGAGAAAAGGGAACACAGTGTATGTTTATGGATCGGGGCTCTCTGAGGACAGCATGCGCTCTGCTTTCTCTCAACATGGAAACATTATTGACCTCTCCATGGACAACCCACGCAAGTAGGGACTCATAAATCCTTTCCTCTTTCTCTTTTGCCTACAAAAATCAATCCTGAGTGTCTTACTTGCTGTTTCTGGTTTGGATTTATAGTTGCGCATTCATTACTTTTGAGAAGATGGAGTCTGCAGACCTGGCCGTCGCTGAGGTTGGTATCCACTTTAGACACATACAGTAGTCTTCAAAATAATAGCAGTGCAATGTGACCAACCAGAGAAATCACTGTTTTTAGTCTATTTTTATTGCTACAAGTTACCAGTAGGTGCAGTAGATTCTCAGGAAACAAACAAGACCCAGCATTCCTGATATGCACGCTCTTAAGGCTGTGCAATTGGGCAATTAAAAGAAAGGGGTGTGTTTGAAAAAAAAAATAGCGGTGTGGCATTTGATCACTGACTGAAACATTTTTTGGCTTTTGAAGTAAAATGATTTATAAAAAAGTATCTTACATCACACTCAGCTCAACTGCGATACAAATGAGATACTGTACATACAGACATTAGATAAATTATCAAGCTGTTGAAAAAAGATGCACCTGTATATTGAAAAAAAAAATTGTTGTTATAGGTGACAGCGTGTATCATTAGTATTATTTGTTCCAAAATGTAAACTTGTTCTCGTTACAGTACACCTTTAAAAAAAAAAAGAAGCTTCAGGCAGAACTAAAGTGCATTAACAAAAAGGGCATACATGAAGAAATCTGTGCAACGTTACAGCTGAAGACGTTTTGATGTCGCCTTGCTGTGTGTGCCTCACCCAGTTGAATGGGAGCACGGTGGGAGACATTCACATCAAAGTCAGCATTGCTAGGAAGCAGCCCATGCTGGACGCCGCCACTGGCAAATCTGTGTGGGCCTCTCTGGGTAACACACTCACCTTTTTTATACACAGTATTTATTGTTTCTCGTGCATCCGAACAGCCACGCCGTTGGCTAACCTGCACCTCTTTTATTTACAGCTGTGCACAACAGCACAAAAGGCTCCTACAGGGACAAGAGGAACCAGGTGGTGTATAGTGAAGATTTCCTGTAGTGAAAACTAAGTAGGTAGCATTATTCATTGTTTTCATATAATCCCGAATAAATCCTGAAGACCAGGCGGAAATGACAAGTGCTCGCATTTCGTGGTGATGACTTCTAACAGTAAGGTGACATAAAGCTTAAATGCAGCGTAAAATGCCATCTTTTACATTTTGCCCACAAGTTCTTTTCCAGAACCTTTTTTTCTTTCTAATCAGTCAGCCAACAGTGAATGACGGCTGAATATGAACATTTTTGTTAATAGCTCATTTATACAAAGCCTTTGTCACACAGCTTTGCTTAATAAAGTGAACCCAATAGAAAGTATGCCTATATTGTTTACTGCTAGTAAAGAAGACTTGACATGGTGTTATTGATAGCCCTTATAAGCACACGCCCCTAGGATTTGGACATTATGAGGGGAAGTTTCAGGCAAAAATATAAAATCTGGAAATTCCAGTTAAGCTGTAAGAGAAAAAGTATAGAAAGCTAGTCATCGTCATGTCATTTCAGAGGTACACGGTGGATTGTTGTTTGCAGATTTTTGGTCAAACTTTTTTTTTTCCCCTCAAAAGTAGCTCGGTTCTTCTGCAGATAATAATATAATAATAATAATACACGTCATTCACCTATACGGGTGATATAGAGAGGAAATTTACAGCATACACTATAGATAACCCACCATTTTTACATTGATGTATTTTTGCCTCACTCATGTTTTTTCATTAGGAGATTTTGCAATTAGTTTGGTGGTCCTTAAAGGGCTCATGATACTAAAGCACACGTCAATCTGAAAAATGACAATAACAGGCGTGCTTTCTATGCTTTATACTTTTATAATGGCCCTGTGCCCCTACGAGGTTATGCTTTTTATTTGACCTACATCATATGCAAATAAGATAATGATGTTGTCTAGCGACTTCTAGGACAGCCAATCGTTTAGGTCCATCCGGCCCCGCCAGGTTGCTCCTCAGACTGTCCAGGAGCTCAGTGATGCCCTGGTCCAGATCTGGGAAGTGATCCCCTAGGATATATCCTCCTTTCCTTTCGGCTTATCCCTGCAGGGGTCGCCACAGCAAATCAGTTTTCTTCTGTTTGATTTATATATATATATATTTTATATATACATACACAGCATAGATCTACAGAGTACCTTATGGTTTATAGAATTGTGTTAACAATGCTTAAATTCATTTTTTGTACAGGTGTCCCTCCCTACATCAGACTTTAAATTTCCCTTCATTACTATTTCCGGGTTTTTCAAACACTTAATGAATAAATCATGCCGCTTTGTTAGTAGTTAGTAAAAAAAAAAGAAAAAAGCATATTTAAAGCAAATAAATTAAGAATTGCCTTGCATTAAATGGCTAAATGTACTAAAATACAAATATAAAGAATAAAGAGGTGTGCTCGTGTTTGACCATTTTCTGGTGCGTCTTTGTGTTTCCCTTTTTGGCTATTTTCGTCATTCGTGCTTCAGTAGTTGTTTTGCATTTTCATTTTCTTTGACATATCAGTGTATTATGTTCCCTGTATTTTTATTTCTTACTCTTTTTTTTCGTCCCATTCTATCCTGGACACTTGGGATGTATCAACTAGCATGCAGGATGCTTCTCAACTCACATTAAAACCTCAAAATGGCAATTTGTAAATGCTAAACTCGTACGGTGTGTGAAGTTTCCACTCACGTCTCGCTTCTGCATCTCAACAACGGTCTCGTTGTCGTTGAAGAATCCAAACTGACTGGGAAAAAAAGCATCGTGTCAGACAAATGGATGCCCACCTGTCCTTTGCAGTGATCATTTCACTGATGATTGCTTTGAATTAACACCTTCTTTATGAGAACCCAGGTGAACAGAACTTCTCATCGGACCCATCAGCATCAGACACACTGGCTTTATTGTCGGTTTCTGAACAATACTAAAAATAGTCGTGAACTACAAATGTCAGTTTTGAGAATTAACGTTTGCTTTCGACAATGTAGAACATTATAAACAAATTGTAATATACTTAAGTTGAATATTTAGGGCTTAAACCTGGATTGTGTCGCAAGTAAACAATGGGACATGAGGAGAGAAGGGGAGGGTTCTGGAACTGAATCCAATCTAATAATGACACCAATCACTTATTGAAAATGGTGATCTGCATCTGAGAAGAACGTCAACATCAAGTTTGCAAGAGGGCTTGGAGTGTGTCAAAATGAACATTTATGATTTTATTAATTAGCTTCCACCATTTGGTGTTGCTTGCAGGGCACAAGTGTGCAGGATCCACTGTTTTGGCTTTCAGGTGAAATTTCTAATGTCCAATATTGGCTTTTTTCGCCGATATCCGATATTGTCCAACTCTCAATTTCCGATTCCGATATCAGCCGATACCAATATGTGTAACGTCACATATCTCCTGTTGTGAAATGAACACATACCTGTTGTGAAGATAAAGGACACAATATTAGCAATTAGCATCTCAATGTGGCTGTAAACAACATTGTAAAACATCTGAGAAATACTTGGGATTGGGCATGGCTAAGCAAGGATGGAGGAAACGTTTTGTGAATTCGGCATCTTGCAGTATGGAAAAGGGCTGGTTATCCAGTGCGATACACTATGATTTTCGGATTCATTGCTTTCATCCTGGGAATCGGAAGTATTGAAGGAAGAAGCCTGGGTTCCGGCCAACCATAGCCAACGTTTCGCAGTCATTGCAAATGGCAATTCTAATATCCGAAGGAGACACCACAGACATACATGATGTTAGTCAGGTACAGCGCGAGCAAGCTGGTTACTAGCTTGTTTACATGCTTCAGATGTGGTTTGGTGGGGTAATTGTATGCGCGCCTTATAATCCGGGCCTGGAAACAGTATGTTTTCAAATTGGTAACATCTTTTGCCACTTTCCTGTGTCATCACCTATGGTGTCATCAGCCAAAACATACCCATTCATCAGTCAAGTGCTTCAAGTCCAAATTTGGCCATGGTCGTATTTGTCTCTGCATGTTGTCAAACGTTTTCAATCATTTATCGCTCACCCTCATTTTGATGAGGAAAACCTTCCGTGGCTGCGGTATGATGAAAACTTTAACATTACTGAGTAAATTCCCTGACCACAATTAGCAATTAATCCAGTTCTTTCAAAAACTGACGCATGTGTGACGCACGTGTGAATGAACAACACTAAGATCAAATTAAATTAGTTTTATTTTGCAATACAGCATGTACCAGAGGTCCAAGAAAGTTCAAATGTTCCCCAAAGCTTCCTTTGACATTTAAAGGGCATGGAAAGGCACGTTTCCCAAATGCATCTAATGTAGTTTTTAAGAGCGTTTGAATGGAAATAATCAAACAGAAATTGGTTTTACACCACTTTATCAACTTTTTACTCTGCAATTTTGATGAAAAGAAACCCAGCAGACGAACTTGTATTGCCCGACACACTTGGAATTATCGAGATTGCTCGGCAATTGCCAATACGGTGACGTATCTACCACAGATGAATGCAAACCATACAGGAAATACACTCACAGGTAAGAAAAGGAGGCTATGCGGTGTATTTCCAGCTGATCAAATGCACAGAAAGGCCTGGATTAGTAAACGCAAGCGGCTGGAAACATGGCGACCTTCCACAATTGCTGTGCTGTACTTTGATGATTTTGTTGAGGACGACTTCATTGAAAATGTTAACATTGCATTGGAATGTGGGAAAAAACTGTGTTTGAAGGATGGTGCGATTCCCACGGTATTTGATTATTCCCTGCCGTTGCGCTACCAGGACACCTAAGCAGGAACGTCCTGCTCTCAGAGGAGACGCCAAGAGGTTAGTTTTCATTCATAGATTTTATCATCCCATGCTACGGCAGGCTATCCTAACATATGGGTTATTTACATGAACAGTCAGATCCCCTGTGCTACTTGAATTGTAGTTTGCAGCATAATAACCATCACACTACATCATTAAAGCAGATATAGGCCTATGAACGCAATCACAATAAGGCCATGACTGAATTGAAGCTACTCTCTATATGAATTATTGAATATGTTAGGAATATAATTTTTAGGCCTAGTGTATGACTGGTTCAAACATAAGGTTGAACCTCCAAATGCGACTTGCTATGGACAAAAACATCCTCGAAATCTCCCTTCATCACTCGACTCCATGTTGACTACCTCAGTTGATTCTGGCGTGACTCGCCCCCTAGCGCTCAACTAAGTTCATTTTTCAAAAGTGCATAACTTTATTTCTAGGCTTGCTATTACACTGTATACTGAAAAAACCAGGCATTTAAAAAAACCCTTTCTATGCCCTTTAATGCTGTATTTATT
Organism: Oostethus manadensis; assembly: GCA_024372805.1. Classification (NCBI taxonomy): domain Eukaryota; kingdom Metazoa; phylum Chordata; class Actinopteri; order Syngnathiformes; family Syngnathidae; genus Oostethus; species Oostethus manadensis. The sequence goes on along the minus strand of QODF01000166.1, from coordinate 2,231,979 downwards.
TACAATAATTTACACCAGGACGGATTATTTTAGATGACGCTTCTCAAGGTATCCAAAGCGTTTCACAATTAGGTGAATAATTCATTTGCTCCTCAGTCGCACACCGGAGGTGAACTACATCACAGCTGCCCTGCCATAGTCTGACGGAAACGTGACGGCCAATTTGTGCCTATGGCCTCTCCGACCATCAGCAAACATTCATACACCTGTGTGGGCAGCACCGGATGCAAGGTGGCCAAGGGATAAACCGACAGGGACTGGGTGGAGGGAGCGAGGCTTGAATTGCAAACCTTCGGGTTTCTGGACGACCTCCTCCTGCTACCCCATACACTGAATTTTCATTCATCCCTCCGTTTTCTATGCCGCTTATCCTCATTAGGGTCGGATGTATGCTGGAGCCTATCCCAGTTGGGCGAGAAGCAGGGTACACCCTGGAACACTGAATTTTCTTCTGTTAAAAACATGACAGCATATACAAACCTCACATAAAAGTTGCAATGTTTTCAACAACACCTTGACACTACACAGTGTCTAAAAGAATTCATCCTGACAAAGCAGTTTTTGCAGTTATATTGTGCTGCACTACAAAAGGCCTCACAGCTAAACTACTAACACGTCATTAAACTAGTTTTGCCGTCAATTCTTTGGTTTTTAAGATACTCGCTCAGTAATCGGACATTCTTGGGCTTCCTCTCGTATCCTTCCGACCGATCTCTCTTGCTCCTCCTGCTCGTAGAGGGAATTCTGCACTGTTGTTTTCCCGTGTTGCTCCTTTAGGTGCCGCCGTAGTGCGGGCTTGTGTGCGAACCGAGCGTGGCAGTAGGCGCAGCGGTGTGGGCGCTCGCCGCTGTGGAGGTTCATGTGGTCGATTAGCGTGGACCTCTGGGTGAAGCCCTTGGAGCAGAGGGGGCACTGGTGGGGTTTCCCGTTGCCCCGGTGCAAGGCCATGTGTCGGTTCAGGTTGTTGGAGTACTGGAACTGCTTGTCGCAAAAGGGGCAAGCATAAACCTGGTGAGCGGAGCAGTAGTGGATGGCCAGGGCGTGAGACGAGGGACACGTCACGCCACAGTGCTCACAGATAACTGGACCGGTTACGCTGGACGTGGACCCCACCACAGCAACGGACTCGTCCCCTCCCTCACTTGCACCGGCATTCAAGCCAGAACTCCCCTCACCAGCATCACGAGACTCCTCCAGGCCAAAATGAGTCAAACTACTGGCGGCTGACGCCAAAGATTTGTCCCTTTGTGCGTCGTCTAAGCTAAAGTCCAGTCGCGGGAGATCAACAGAGAGAAAATTCCCAGTCTTGTGTCCTTCACTGAAGTCCAGCCCAAAGCCCCCTGCTGTCGCTGCATTGGCCAGATACCACAAATCTTGAGAAGCCAATCTAGGTGATCTTTTCTCCTGACTGGACACCCAGCGTCTCCTCTTGAAACCCCTTCCTGCTGGTCTCCCTCTGCCTCGCATGGGTTCAGATAACCTGTACCTGAAAGCACGCAGTCCATCTCTTGAGAAGCTGTCCGTACCAAGACTTGCTCCTGTCGGGGTCAGGTCATATTCACCGCTCTCTCTTCCGACCAAGACCCCATCTGTTTCAGAGGAACGTGCATCCAGAGGCGCATCAGCGGCTGCAACGGCCTCCTCATCCCGGACTCTGTTCTGCTCTTCGTCAGAGATGTAGACTTGAAACACTTGCCGCCTGTCCTGGCGGGTCTCTCCTTCGTCATCTGATGCTTTATCCTACCGCAAAAATGATAGACAGTAGCATGATGACATGATACAAAGCACAATATTTTCACTCTATTTTGATTTCTATATTTGCCATTGATTTGTACCAGTAGTACTTTTCTTTGGAATACTTTTTAAAACCTAATATTCGCTGGTCTCATGATGACAAACTCACAGACAGTTTATTACTGGTAATTTATTTGTGCTTTATTCTTCAACACTTTTTCTTGCTTGAGAGGCAGGGAGTACTTTCATGCATACTCAACAAGCAATTTGACTATAGCTTTGACTATATGCGTCCCAGCTCTCAATTTTTTTTTTGCATTTTCCTGGTTTCAGTTTACTGTAGAGTTCAGTCTGTAGAGTAGAGATAAATATAAAGATATCAATTTCTCAATAGTACTTCAAATTGGGGGGGGGGGCAATGTGGATATTTGTTTACAACACATTGATCAAATCTTACTATGGGATTTCTGCAGGGACATAGGAGACGGCCGCTGCTTACTACAGTTACTACCAGCTAAGTTACTACTACTAACGGTGGTGTTACTAACAGCTAGCCTCTAGGTTATTTATTCTTAAGTTTGAAATTGAGTGGGAAAGTACAAAGTGGAAGCCAAAAACATACCACTTCCACATAGAATGGGAGGACTCTGCATCCACGCAGTCCACGTTAAAGCAATGTAATGTAAGGCAGTGATTTTTAACTGGTCGGTTACGACCCAAAAGCCGTCCACAGAACAGGCTTCGGTGGGTCACAAGGTCTTTGTGAACGCACCTCGCGCCAGTGCTATTCACTTGCTACGCCACCGCACGTGCGTGCGTGCCATTTTTATGGTCGACTTGGTCAAGCTTGAACGGGAGGGGAGGAATACAAAGTGTAGGTCAAGACATGCTAAGCATTGACATATATTTGAATATGTTTTAGTGTTACTGTGACAGCTTGTTCACATTTTGTTTTCAAAATGGCCCATAAACATCCTTCATAATGTTCCCTGCTTAATTTTATAAGTAGAATATTGCCTGTGACCCAATATATATCAAGCTACAAAAGGAGATCATGTAAACCGAAGAATCTCTTACAGAAACACTTTCATTCATTCATTTTCTATGCCGCTTATCCTCATTAGGGTCACGGGGATGCTGGAGCCTATCCCAGCTGGCTTTGGGCGAGAGGCGGGGTACACCCTGGACTGGTCGCCAGTCAATCGCAGGGCACATATAGACAAATAAACATTCACACTCACATTCATACTATGGACAATTTAGAGTCGCCAATTAACCTAACGTGCATGTTTTTGGGATGTGGGAGGAAAGCGGAGTACCCGGAGAAAACCCACACACGCACGGGGAGAACATGCAAACTCCACACAGAGATGGCCAACGGAGATTCAAACCCTGAACCTCCTGACTGTGAGGCCAATGTGCTACCCACTCATCCATCCACCGTGCGGCTCCAGAAACACATAATTATAATTCTACATGCAGAAAACGATGTGAAATGAAGAATGAATGGAACTTACTATTGAGGCAGATTTCACGTACATCCTGGTAAGATCAAAATCAAGTGTTTACCTTCTTTATCTTATTGCTTGAACTCACTTTTTTTGCCCAGTGGTGGGTTATTTAGCAGTCACACTCAATAAAAAAAAGGGCGAAATGTATGAACGTGTCTGTCACACACCTTTACACATGCTTTTAGCGCCAAAGGACTGCCATTGTGTTGTTGACTGCTCTCCTGTGTGTTGTTCTCATCAACTAAGTGCACCTCTGGGCTATGCACGGTGGCAGGTCGGCCGGTGGGGGGTGACGTAATGGAATGAATGCTGCCACTGACAATCACAGGCTGAGGCGGAATCTCTTCGGTTGTTATCTGGAGGACATAGAGAATTGTTTGTGTTTGATGCATACAGAAAAGAATAATCATTTGCAAAGTAGAGCAGCAAAGTAGAGCAAGTGTTGCGTTCAATGTGTAAGGCAATCCATGCATCAACCTTGGGCTAAAGATTTAAGAGTATATTTGGAGCTGGAGCTTTGATCATCAGCCATTTTGGATGAGCGCTCCTCGAAAATCAATAGGGTTTTTTTCTTTTGACACATTGAAACTATTGATGTGTATGGGCTGTGACCTATGACCTCACCTACTACTGGTCTTCAAAGGCTGCGGTGCAGTTAGCAGAAATTAAACTCATTGTCTTGACCAGGCTTTCACCTTTAGGCTTAGCTACATCGGAAAATCAATCGGGTTCTTTAAAACAGATTTGATCTTACACCTTAGTTAGCTTGTTGTTATTCATAATCAATAGGGCTTTTGCAAACGGTCTGCCAACAGGGGCAGCAAAGTCTTTACTATCAGAAGCACTGACCTACATTTACTTAAATTAGTACTTTTTAACTAGTATTTGTTCCATAAAATTGTATTAATTTATTCCCAACAGTCAATTATCTTAATTTCATAGCGTGTGTCTTGGCTGCACGGCTTCCAACACATTTATATGTACTGGTATGTCTGATTTTTTTTTTTTTTTTTGGTCAAATATTAGGAATTCAACTTCTGTGTGTTGCCACGTCAATCAGGAGTACTAGCCCATGTCATACACTATTAGGAATGGGGTGTTTTTAATCAATTAGATTTCAGACACCACTCGCTGGGCCATTAGACGTAAAGACTTTTTCTGGTTTTTCTGGTTGACGAGATGGTTGGGACATGTCCAGAGGAGAGATAGTGAATATGTTGGTAGAAGGATGCTGAGTTTTGAATTGCCAGGCAGGAGGCCTAGAGAAAGATCAAAGATGAGGTTTATGGCTGTAGTGAAAAAGGTCATGAAGGTAGTTGGCCCAAGAGAAGAGGATACAGAAGACAGGGTTAGATGGAGGCAATTGATTCGCTGTGGCGACCCCTGAAGGGATAAGCCCAAAGGAAAAGAAGAAGAAGCCATATTATAGTGAGCAGCCAGGAGAATGACACTTGGCAGCTTTTGTTTCCACAAGACCATCCATCCATCCCTCCCTCCCTCCATTTCCTTCCGCTTGTCGGAGGTTGGGTCACGAGGACAGCAGCCTAAGAAAGGAAGCCCAAAATTCCCTCTCCCCGGCCACTTCGTCCAGCTCCACCCGGCACATCCCAAGGCGTTCCCAGGCCAGCCGAGAGACATAGTCTCTCCAACGTGTCCTAGGTCTACCCCGAGGCATCCCACTGGTCAGACGTGCCATAAACACCTCTCCAGGGAGGGATTCTAACCAAATGCGATGGAGATGGAGAACCCAGCCACCCTGCGGAGAAAACTCATTTCATCCACTTGTACCGTCACTGCAGACGCCTGTCCATCTTGAGTTCCATCCTTCCCTCACTCGAGAACAAGAATTCAAGGTATCTCCGGGATCTCATCCCCGACCCGGAAATGGCACTCCACCGTTTTCTGGGTGACAACCACAGACTTAGACTTGGAGGTGCTGATTTTCATCCCAGCCGCTTCACACTCAGCTGCGAACCAATCCAGTGAAAGCTGAAGGTCACGGTTTGATGAAGCCAACAGGCCCACATCATCCGCAAAAAGCAGAGACCCAATCCTGCGGCCACTAAACTGGAACCCCTCAACGCCCTGGCTGCGACTAGAAATTCTGTCCATGAAAGTAATGAACAGAATCGGTGACAAAGCACCAACCCTCGCTGGAAACGGGTCCGACTTACTGCCGGCAATGCGACCCAAACTCTGACACCGGTCATACAAGGAACAAACTGCCTGGATTAGGTGGTCCAATACCCCATATTCCCTGAGCACTCCCCACAGTATTCCCAGAGGAACGCTGCGGAGTATAGAGTTGGTCCACAGTTCCACGACTAGGACAAAAACAACACTGCTCCTCCTGAATCAGAGATTTGACTATCCGGCGGATCCTCCTCTCCAGAACCCCTGAATAGACCTTACTGTGAAGGCTGAGGAGTGTGATTCCACGATAGTTACACACCCTCCAGTCCCCCTTCTTGAAAAGCGGGACCACAACCAATTCAGGGGCACTGACCCCGATGTCCATGCGAGGCTGCAGAGTCGTGTCAACCAAGACACGCCCACAGTATCCAGGGCCTTAAACTCCGGCCGGATCTCCTCCACCCCCGGGGGTCTTTCCACCAAGGAGCTTTTTGACCAACTTGGTAACCTCAGCCCCAGAAATAGGAAATATTATCTTTTCGGGCTGTGCCCGGCCACCAGACGCTCGCCATTGTGCCCCACCTCCAGGCCTGGCTCTAGAGGGGGACCCGGTGACCCGCGTCCGGGCGAAGGAAAACGAAGTCCAATGTTTTCAATCATCATCATGGTCTTTTGAGCCACTAAGAGTAATAGGTCAATTTCCAGTTATATGGTTATATAATTCTTTCTACCCTTAATTCATTGACTGCCAAACATGCCATTTGGCGGGGGCAGATCAGCCTTATACTGCACTGTTGTGGTCAATATATTTCTTATCCAGACTTAAATTTTCAATAGCAACCGTCGTAACAACGTTGCGTTTAGCATGGTTGAGCCGTTTGGTGCTACATCGGAGACAGCGGACATGCGTCCAGCAGAGGTCGTGCATCAAGCAGCGGACGTGCATCGAGCAAAAATGGTGGGGAAGATGAAGGTGACTGGCACTGTGCACAGAGGGGTCAAAGAAGTGAGACCAAAATGTGGCACAGGTCCTGCCATGTCCCCTGCATGCAGGAGAATGCTATACAGTCTAGTACACTAAAAAGAAGCACGCATGAGTACATAGACGCACGCGTGCACGCTCTGTTAATAGTTCACGCACACATACTCAACTGTAAACAGTTTCAATACACAGTTTACGCACGCAAACATCTGTAAATAGATATTTTCAATATGTTTGCTGTGTTGTAAATCTGTGAATAAATGTTATTTTGTCGTCAAAAGCCTTTTTTCCGTGTTCTTTTTGTTGTTTCATAGAAGTAAACAACTGGTCAGATGTTTGAGGTGTCACTAAAACAAAAAAATATGGACATCAGTCACCGTTCTGCTTGAATTTGCTACTTTGAAGAAAAAGCTCGTTTCCTCCATTATTTGGTCAAAATCAGGTGTTTTCTCTGAAACTACCCTATGTTCTACTGCTGATTTCTAAAGAACCATAAAGGCTGGAAACAACCTTTTTTTCCTGTTGAAATAAGAGAGTCTTAGGTTTCTTTAGGTGTGTTCAATGTTTATGTAGTCCCAAAGCTCAATATTCTGTGGGTCTTGGACGTTTGGCAAAACTGCCCCAAAACTCTGGCAGTATGGAGCTCTCTGCTCTGAAAATGGCTGGCAGTTGATGAGTTAATGTGGTACCACTATCACACCATTCCTTTCAATGTTCACTGAGAGCGTTTGTGCTTTTCTAATGTTTCCATTTCCCGCTCTCGGAACCCTAAAAGTTTCTCCTGCTGTCAGGAGAAACTCCCCCTTAGTGACTGACCTTCAGTGGACCCGGTTTCTTCAATTGCATGTATTTCTTCAGAGCATCTCTGCAGCGCTCTACGATACACTCCATCTGTAGGTAACTTGCAGCAGTCAGGTAGTTGACAATCTCCTCTGGGTTAAATTGCAACACACCAGTGTAGCAGGACTGCAGCAGATCACACATGACTGAGGAGCTGTGCAGCATTGATACCTTGACGCCCACATGAGAGAGACGGAGACTCTTATTCATTGTGGATTAGCAAAGAGACACAATGTTGAGGGTGAGGCATTGTGAATATCTCAACCTGAAGCTTGGAGGAGGGACTGAGGAGAAACTGGTCTCTCAGGAATGGCGAACAAGCTGCCAGCACCACTTTGTGTCCCCTGAATGTCTGATTGTTGCTGGTCAAAATGGTGATGTCGCAAAAGTGCTGGCGAGATCTCAGAGAATTCATGTGATTAAGGGTCATGTCCCCATGGCCGGGCAAACAGAAGCAGAGCATATCCATTTTGTCTGAAGAAAAAAAAATGACATTACCATCTACACAACTGCATTTCACATTTTTTTCCTGTGTTTAAATCATGCAGAGACATTTGTATGTAAAACAAAAAAGACTGCATAAAAATGACTGATCTCATGAGTACCAGTGCTGTGAACACAAGAAATCATTGCCCCTTTAGAATGAACTTGTGCTGAAAAGCCAAATAAATTTGGCGGAAAGAAAAATTACATGTAATTTAAATGTATCTGATTTAATGACAATACGTAACAGTGGCAGGACAGCTTATCAACTCAGACGCTCCTGTTTTCCTTCACAGCTAATCCAATAGCACAAACGTCAGCTAGCGCTAGCTAACAGGTTAGCCTGCTGACACCGGTCCAGCACAACAAACAAAAGCTCCCCACCGGTTCACTTTGAAGTCAATCACCGGCCACTTCCCCTCCGTCGAGTACTGGCCGTAGTAGAGGCAATAAAAGCTGGCTGTTGAACACGACCGGTGCTGAAAAGCGCGTTAGTTAGTCCGGCGGCGTCGTTTCTTTCGCTTTCAGGCAGCTAGTGAGTATGCGTTTACTTTGCGACCTCTCGTTGGCCGACAACCAGCGGCCAAACTCGGGGAGTTGCAAGTCGGGCTGACTTCGAGTCTGTTCACGCGTGACAGTAGCTTCGCAACGCGAGCTTTGCGGACTGATTTCCGATCAGCGGGTTTTAAATCAATAACGTCAGGTACAGGAGGCGGGGCTTGGGGAGTGACGTAAGCACGCTCGCTGGGAAACATGTCGGCATCTGAAGCGGCGACAAAGGTAGCACAAGACACTGTAACACATTACAGCCTAGGAGCACGATTCAAACCTTTAACAACACACCGACGCGAATAGCGAAACGTTCGGTTAAAGGAGCATCGGTGTGAGAATGTGGGTGTGTTTGAATTAGTCAATTATAGGATTATAGGCTTTTCCAGACTGTTAGCATGTTGTTGTTGTTAGCCTGGAACATGTTTGTGTTCCGTGTACGTTTGCAATGAATGAGCATGCACGTGCTTGTATTCTCAATAATGAAGCCATCGTTTATTGTCGTGTGAGGCTTTTTTGTCTACGATTGCTTAAGTTGGGTTATTGTGCTTTGCACGAATGTGATGAGTAGCAGAAGCGACTGCAAAGCAGGAGCGAGGGAGACTGGTCAGAATGAAAGAACATCCATCCAATGTCTATGCCGCTTATCCTCATTAGGGTGTTGGGGGATGCTGGAGCCTATCCCAGCTGACTTTGGGCGAGAGGCGGGGTACAGCCTGGACTGTTCGCCAGTGCATATTTTGTGCATTAAAAGTGTTTAAACTTGAGTATTTCAGTTATATTGGTGTTGCTCCGAAACACTGAGTGGAGATTCCCCTGAAAATGAGGCTTTATTGTTGCTTATATGTATTTTTATACTTTGGATACTGCTTTCTGATTATTGTTAAACTTTCCCCTTCAATGTGGTACTAAATAAAAACTCCTCAGGAGTTGCAAAAATGTTAGGATGAAATTCAAGCCATTCATACGGAAGGATTCCAACATCAGACTGGAATAAAAGATAACTAAGATGATTACTTCTCTATTTATCAGTGCTCATGTGAATCTTTAACTTTAAAATGTGACCATACAAAATACACATTTTGGACCTGGAATTACTATAAAAAGACCAGCGATGTTGTTTGGTTTAGAGACAGTGCCGCTAAGGAAAAGACAGGAGGCAGAGCTGGAGGTAGAAGAGATGAAGATGCTGAGGTTCTCTTTGGGTGTGACCAGGATGGACAGGATCAGGAATGAGCACATCAGAGGGACAGCACTTGTTAGAGGTTTTGGAGATAAAGTCAGAGAGGCCAGATTGAGATGGTTGGGACATGTCCAGAGGAGAGATAGTGAATATGTTGGTAGAAGGATGCTGAGTTTTGAATTGCCAGGCAGGAGGCCTAGAGGAAGATCAAATAGGAGGTTTATGGATGTAGTTAAAGAGGACATGAAGGTAGTTGGCGTAAGAGAAGATGATACAGAAGACAGAGTTAGATGGAGGCAATTGATTTGCTGTGGCGACCCCTGAATGGGATAAGCCGAAAGAAAAAGAAGAAGACTTACTATAAAAACAATTAATTGTGTCCCACTTTTCAAGTTAATTAAGATTAAAAGGTTTATGGTTTCAAGTCAAATATCTGAAGGGGTACGCACTATAAAAAGTCTAGGAACCACTGATTTACACCATATCTTTTGTAAGTTAATGCTTACAATATTCAATTTGCTTACATTACATTACATACTGCACATACATACAAAGGGTTGGATTGAAAAAATGTCATAAGAGTTGCAAAATATCACTATATAGAAGCAAAAATTTAATAAATAAGGATAGAAATGTGATTACAAAATAATAAAATTAACAATAATGCCAACTAACAAATGCCAATGTACGGTAAAGACTAGCAAAAACGTACTTAGATGCTGGAACTTATAGTTTTGCATGCTTTCATTTTTTGCATTGTTTTTTCATTGTAAATGGTTGAACATTTGCAAATAATACTCGCAATCAGATTGGCCCTCTTTGTTAATTGATTTGTATTTATCATTTGCATCCCTCTTAGACAAGATGGCTAAAGACAAAAGTTCACAATTAAGAGCTGATACAATAGCTCTTTATGGTGTGTCTGTACGATTATCTCTTACCCTGAATGCCTTTTTTTAATATGTAGAATATTAAATCTGTTTATTTTCTAGGAGTCAATAGAAGGAAATGACTCGAAAAGTGAGTCAATGGACGGGCCCAGTCAAGTCAAGCAGGGTAAGTCTACACCACTGCTTTTGTTTTGTTGAAAACTTTCAATTAAAATATATACAGTATGTATTTCATTTCATTATCTTTTTCCTTCAGACAATGCAGACATCACTATGCCTGCTGTTGGCAGGAAGGCAGAACCAACTGGCGGTGTGCAGCCGGTGTTGAGCACTCAACAGCTGGGAAGGGATGCGCCCAAAGATGGAGAGGACGGAGAGAAATGGTCAGCTGATTCCTCCCCACTTCAAAAACCAGGTGAATTATTGCTAATGATGAGCCACCATCTCCTTTCTTTTTACTTTTTTATACAATGGAAGTCTTTTATGTCAACGCCTGTTTCTTACAGGACACGCAGCCAAATCCTTGCAAACGGCGTTGCCCTCCTTGTTGTCCTCCTCTCCTTCAACGTCTTTGACGCTGTCCCCAGGCCGAGCAAAGATGAGCGTTTCGGGGCCTATTAGTAGTAAACCTATCCTGCCCTCTGCGCCGCCATCTTCCTCCTCTCCTTCGCTCTTATGTGAATCCCCTAAAATCCATCGAGCACGCAAAACAATGAACAGGCCACCACCAGTGCAGGTAAGTCTTCTGGACCTGCATCAAATTATGAAAAAGGATGACTGGGCTCTGTCGGCCTGTTTTAATTTGTTGTTAATCAAGCATTTAATAACTACAGTGGTGTGAAAAAGTGTTTGTTCCCTTCCTGATTTCTTATCTTTTGCATGTTTGTCGCCGCACGGTGGCTGAGTGGTTAGCACATTGGCCACACAGTCAGGAGATTTGGAAGACCTGGGTTCAAATCTCCGTTGGGCATCTCTGTGTGGAGTTTGCATGTTCTCCCCGTGCGTGTGTGGGTTTTCTCCGGGTACTCCGGTTTCCTCCCACATTCCCAAAAAAAACATGCATGTTAGCTTCATTGGCTACTCTAAATTGTCCGTAGGTATGAATTTGAGTGTGAATGTTTGTATGTCTTTGTTTGTCTATATGTGCCCTGCGATTGACTGGCGACCAATCCAGGGTGTACCCCGCCTCTCGCCCAAAGTCTGCTGGGATAGGCTCCAGCATCCCCGCGACCCTAATGAGGATAAAGTGGTATAGAAAATGAATGAATGAAGGCATGTTTGTCATCAAACAAATGTAAATATGTAACACAACTGAACACAAAACGAAGTTTTGAAGTGAATTATTTTATTAAGGGAGAGAAAAGCCTACAAAACCTACCAAACCAACATGGCCCTGTGTGAACAAGTGACTGTCCCCTAAACCAAATAACTGGTTGGGCCACCCTTAGCAGCAACAATCTCGATCAAGCATTTGCAGTAACTTGAAATGAGTGTGTGGAGGAGGAAGTGGAAGAATTTTGACCCACTCATCTTAATTATTGTAATTCAGCCACATTGGTGCGCTTTCCAGCATGAAGCACCTTTTAAGGTCATGCCACAGCATCTCAATAGGATTTAGGTCAGGACTTTGACTAGGCCACTCCGACGTCTTCATTTTGTTTTTCTTCAGCCATTCAGAGGTGGATTTGCTGGTGTGTTTTGGATCATTGTCCTACTGCAGAAGCCAAGTTGGTTCCAGCTTGAGGTCATGACCAGATGGCCGGACAATCTCCTTCAGGATTTTTTGGTAGACAGCAGAATTTATGGTTACATTTATCACAGCAAGTCTTCCATGTTTTTATGGTGTCACAAGGCCAAGGGGATCGTACAGCCCAGAAATTTGCCTTAGGAGCTCTCTGCGAGTGAGTGGATTTGGTGCCTGTAGCCGCACTTCATTCCTCGAAAGGTTTTCTCCCAACCTCATCTTCTTCTTCCTTTTAGAAAAGTTCACCGCAACCATTAGGCAAAGCTTATCATCTTCAGGGTCACAGCCAAGACCCAATGCTTTATTGTCCTCCTCAGACAGTTGGTTTGGGAGGATCATAGATGAGGGTCCACTCTTTTTTCCCATCTTTAGATTCTGGCTTCCCACTTTGGCCTGAATAGACCCATGGCTTCATGCAAAATCCACTGGCCTCCAGGATTAGCTCAACATTAGCTGTTATTTCCTTGAGTTGTCCCAGGTCATTGTGCAAGGTTAGGATGTCGTCCACACAAGTGTTTTGTTCCAAGACGCAGCGTTCTTCTTGAAGGTGGTTAAACCTTGGCAGATTTGCCGTTGCATGGCGATCTGCGCAATGCAGCCTGCTGGTTTGTCGCCGATGTTGACATTTGTAATTGCGTATTCCTGAACATCCTCAGAGTCTCTCCAAAGGAAGCAATGAAGATGCATTTCTTGGTCCTCAAGCCAGACTGAATTATACATCTTCTTGATTTCCCTAAGCGCTGCAAAGACACTTTTCCGAAACCGTAAAAGAACAGCTTGGATATTGTTGAAGACATCAGGACCTTTAATGAGGATATCATTGAGGCTCTGGCCCCGGAACTTTTGGCTACTGTTCCAAACATGTCGAACAGGCGTGGTAACTGAGTGAGGGTTTGGAGCGATGAGATGGCTGATGTACCACACTGGTCCTGCCCAGCTTTCCAGCACTTCCTTTGACAGCTTGACTGCAGCTTTCCGCTCAACCATGTCGTGGACTTGTGCTTTATAGGCTACCTTCCAGTCCAGCTCCTTTGCCAACTGCTTCTCAGTCCTCAGAAGTGTTGCTTCCACAGCCCTCCTGTTGTTGGGCAATGTTACTGGATCCCCTGCCCAGGGGTACTTTGCGTGCCAGTGTGGATCCTTACTGTGATCATCTCCACTTACATACGTCAATCCATTACTTATTTGCTCCAGCTCCCTCTCCTCAGAAAGCATTATCTCTTTCCTTCCTGGTTGGCAGTTTCCGCATCATCATCCTCCGCACCTAGGCTCGCAGGCAGCCCCAATACTGTCCCACCTCCACCAGTCCATAAAATCTCAGCTGGCAGTTGATGTGGTGGCCACGGTGGCTTGCGGGGAGAAAGGGTTGTCTTTACCAGTGACTTCTTTGCACTCGGCAGCTGCAGTCTGCATGGAGCGCGCAAAATTTGTTCTGGAGCCATGAGCTGTGACAGTAACCTCCTCAAGAAAATCAGGGTGCGTTCCACCAACTGTCTTCCCAAGGGGACCATCCCACAAAACAAGGTCTCCAACAGAACGCACTTTTTGAGGGACAATCTGGCCTTGCTTATGACTGATGAAGAGCTGAATTTTTGTGGGTCAAACTAGTTCATGGAGGGGCACATCGGGAAATATTCTTTGCAGTTTCTTGGAAGATACATGTCGACTCACCTCTGCAATACTCTCCAGCCCATAACAAACAAGCTGATGAGAGCTCAGTGTACCTCTCTGTGTTGCTATTCGGATCTTCAGGAGGTATCTTTTTGTCTCGACGGTTACCTGCCTACTGCCAACCCCATGAACTATAAGAGTCACGTCCTCCCTCCTTAGGTTAAGTTCACCAACAGTCTTGTGAGTGATGTAATTAGGGTCAGAAGCTAAGTCTATAAGGGCCCCAATTTTCTGCCCAGCGTTCATCATCAAAACCGGGAACTCTTGGAGACCATTTTCTGCCAATAGACTGCGCTCCGGCACAGTTGAGCTGAAATGTTTTTGAGGTTGCGTTACAAAAGACACTCCGGCACTGCTGGGCTAACTCTGGGGGCAGCTTAGTCAGGAATTGTTCTTGGGCCTCCGTATACCTCTTCCCTCCGCCTCTTACTGGACAAGGTTTCGTCTTCTTCAGTTCCCCTTCCTTGCTTCCAGACTTGGGGCAGAGGTAATAGTGATGGACCGGGCTTAGAGAGTTCTTACACCCCTCATTTTTGCACAAAAATGAAGTTTTGCTCTCCTTATCATCATTGTGCACCTCCAAACATTTCCCACAAGCACCAAGCCTCCTCACTGCCTTCTTTTTATCAGCCACCTTGAGTTTCTTCGTCAACAACGCCTGGTGCTCGGACGTAACTGTGATTCCTCAACACTGCTCTCCCACTCTGGAATATCTCTTCATTCCCTGCAAAACTTTCTACTCTCCACGCGAGTTCGCTTCGTTCATCCTGTCTGCTGTTTACATCCCGCCATGTGCGGACGTGCACGAAGCTCAACGCGCGCTCGCAGAGCAGCTTTAGATGCAGAGCGGACTTTCCCGTACTCTTGACTTATCATCCTGGGTGACTTTAACAAGGGAAACCTGAGCCAGGATCTGCCAAAGTACAAACAGTTTATTAAATGTCTGACGAGAGAGCAGAAGACGCTGGATCATTGCTATACTACAGTCAGTGGCGCTTATCCAAGTGTGTCACGTGCTGCTTTAGGCCTTTCTGATCATGCCATGGTTCACCCCATCCCAGCATACAAACAACGACTGAAGCTCTCCAAACCTACTGTGAGAACAGCTTGAAAGTGGACAAGTGAGGCTGTGGAGGAGCTTCGCACATGTTTGGATATAACAGACTGGGAACTATTCAAATCATCTACAAATAACCTGGACGAACACACAGACACAATTTTGTGAAGACAGCATAGTCCCATCTTACACCAGAGTGACCTTCAACAACGACAAACCCTGGTTCACACCCAGACTGAGACAGCTAAGGAAGGACAAAGAAAAGGCCCACAAGAGTAACGACCCTCACGTATACAGACAGAGCAAGTAGCTATTTAGTAAGGAGGTGGAGAAGGCTAAATCAAGGTACAACACACATCTGAAGGAGAAGTCCTGGAGCAACAACTCTGTCTTTGTCTGGAAAGGTCTGAGGGAAATCACCAACTACAGACCCAAAGCCCCCCCCCCCTCCCCACGCCGCTGTTGACAACCGTCACCTAGCAGAAAGACTGAACACTCACTACTCCAGGTTCGAAGATTCACACCCCTCCCCCACCCCACTGACTACAATGGACATTGCAGCCATATCAGCCATGTCTCGTACACTCGGACTATCAGCACGGGATCCCCGCAGGGCTGTGTACTTTCCCCCCTGCTCCTGCTCTCCCTGTACACCAACAGCTGCACCTCCGGCCACGACTCGGTGAAACTGATTAAGTTTGCGGATGACACCACCCTTATCGGGCTCCTTTCGGACGGTGATGAGTCTGCTTACAGGAAGGAGGTGGACCGGCTGGTGTCGTGGTGCAGCTGCAACAACCTGGAGCTCAATGCTCAGAAGACAGTGGAGATGATCGTGGAGTTCAGGAAAGTCAAAGCCCCCTTTCCCCACCTCGTCGTGACAGACTCCCCCATCACAACTGTGGACTCCTTCCGCTTCCTGGGCACTAACATCACCCACGACCTCAAGTGGGAGCAGACCATCAGCTCCCTCATCAAGAAGGCTCAGCAGAGGATGTACTTCCTGAGGCAGCTGTGGAAACCAAGTTGCCTGTCCAGACGATGGTGCAATTCTACACGGCCATCATTGAGTCCACCCTCACCTCCTCCATCACAGTGTGGTTCGCTGGAGCCACTGCCAGGGACAAACACAGACTGCAGCGCATCGTGCGCTCCGCCGAGAAAGTGATCGGCTGCAGCCTTCCGTCTCTCCAGGACCTGTACGTCTCCAGAACTCGGGGGCGAGCAGGCCGGATACTTGCTGACTCTTCCCACCCTGGACATGGACTATGTAAGCCACTCCCCTCCGGCAGAAGGTTACTGTCCATCCGGACCAGAACCTCTCACCACAAGAACAGTTTCTTTCCTGCTGCTGTTGAACTCATGAACACTTTATAACATTTGCACTATGCTCACTTTATAACCAGTATTTTTGGCACCTTATAATACCTGCACTAAAAACACCCTCATGCCTTTACTTATCAGTCATTTCACCTTTTTACTCAGGGTTCTATGTTTAGTTAGTTCTATGTTTATTTCATGCTCTGTTTATTTAGAATTCTACGTCGCACTGAGTCGCCAAAGAAAGTTCCTGGTTTGTGAATTGTTCACTTACAATGGCAATAAAGGTTTTCTGATCTGATTCTGATCTGTAGTACCATAGGTTGACAAGCGAAGGTCCCTTGCCACCTTTTCCTCCAGGCTATCCAAGAGCTGGAATTTCCTTACCTACTTGGACCCGGTAGGTTCCCCCTGCTTTTGGAATGCCTCCCAATCTCTTTTCCAGAAGTAGAAGTTCCGCTTGTTTTCTTCAAACCTCCGGAGTGCTGTAGGTCTCAGCTTTATGGTAGGTGGCTGGAAACGTGGGGCTTCTTCTGACAACCCCTCCATTTTTGCTTGCATCAGAGCCGCCTTCCCAGACACCAGCTTAGGGAAGCTGGCCTCCAACTCCCTCATCTGATGCTATAGGTCTGTTCGCTTGGTGTCTGGAGTCCAGCGGTTCCATTTTCGGATGGATTCTTTTGCCGCTTTAACCAGACCTTTAAAGTGGTTAAAGCATGAAGTCATACACTTCCAACTGGGTTGAGGGGATTAGAGGCGCTTGCACTCCTTCTCAGCTGCTTCCAATGCTAGGGTGAGCTCAGAATGACCAAAATTGTTCAGAGCCCTCTAGAAAAACCCTTCAGCTTCCTCAAGTCTCAGTTCACCTTCACTGATTGTTCTTTCAATGTCTACCTTCATATACTCCTTGTAAGTGGTCCCCTCTCCTTCCATCTTTTCAACATAAGCGGCTTCCACCTGCTCGTTGGCTTCCGTCACCTTATCAGCCTCCAATTAAATCTTATTGAAGACTTCCATTAGTTCCTCTGCAGACATTTTCCGACATGAGTTCTTTATAGAGTTTACCAGTCGAGAAAACCTTTGTTTTGCAGTCGTCCTCTTTCTTTAGCTGCTGCATAGCTTTTGACTCAGCCATGTTGTTAATTATTTAATTGTTAATTAATTGTTAGTTAATTAAACTTCAGGTTCCAGAGAGCCAGGAGTCTTTGGCTAGAGCCTCATTTTGCCGCGCTGGGGCTGAAGCTTTACGTTGGGGTGTTTAGGCTACAGCTTCACGTTGGGTTGTTTAGGCTGGAGCTTTAGGTCGGAATATTTAGGCTGGAGCTTTAGGTTTGAATATTTAGGCTGGAGCTTTAGGTTTGAATATTTAGGCTGGAGCTTTTTAACACAAGTTAAAAAATTCAATAAATAACAATTAGACAAAAATTAATCTGTCAATTTTACAATTCAATGTTTAGCACTAAACTGCATATTCAAATTTAGCATTAGCACAATTTTACATGCATTTATTTTTTTAACTATTATTTTTATTTATGAGGATAAGCGGCATAGAAAATAAATGAATGAATGAATTTATTTATTTTTTAGCTTTTTATTTACCCACACACTTTTACAAATTAAAACACTCCCGGAGCCCGCAAGTGAAGCCCTCCACAATCCACATTTCCATAGCTCCCGTGAACGTAACGCTAGAGACAGAGCGCTGGAAGCGGTGGGGCAACAGGCCTACCGGCAGTCTCCTTTAACTTGTTTGGTGAGTATTTAGATTCGTGCAGCTACACCGCTTCTTTTTTACTTTCAGGCCGTTCTCCTCTGCTCTTTCTCTGCTCTCTGAGCCCCATGCGGACATGTACTGCCACTCTACTTCCCCGTGTTAATTAGTGGCAGAATACACGTGGCGCTCCTCGGCACGCACGTCGGGACTGTCTTGATGCACGCCTTTCGCCGCAACACACTCACAGTATTTTCCCAAAGGTATTGGGCATTATCCAAATGTTTTCTGGCAATATTGAGAAAAGCCTTAATGTTGTTTTAGTTCAGCAGTGGTTTTCATCTTGGAACTCCTTACAGGCTGTTTTGGATGCCTGCAGCGCTTTGGATGTTGTTGTGGTGTCTTTTGTGACCTCTTTGGCGAGTCGTCGCTGCGCTCGTGGGGTAATTTTGGTTGACCGGCCACTCTTGGGAAGGTTCACTAATGTTCCATGTTTTCACCATTAGTAGATAATGGCTGTCACTGTAGTTAGTTGGAGTCCCAACGCTTTAGTAATGGCTTTATAACCTTTTCCAGACTGATACAGACTCAATTAATCTTAGTTAAGTTATGTTTTAACTTTTTACTAATATTTAAATGTGTTTGATGATCTGAAACAATGAAGTGTGACAAACATGCAGGAAGGGATTGAACACTTTTTTACACCACCGTATGTATCCAAATTTATTAAACAAATATAAAATATTTTCATGATCCCATAACTACTTTATTATGCAGCAGAGCCAAATTGATACACCTGGTGCTCCGGTGCCTTCTTCAGGGTCATCTTCAGACACAGAAACTGGTGAGTGTCCTCATGTACTAGTTTATGCCGACGTGTCGTAGTGACTAGAGATGCTCGATATTTGCTTTCTAACAGATACACAGATATTGCCCAGCACTTCATCACCGATATCAACCGATACCGATATAGGCAGAAGCTCTTCCGTCAAACTAATGTAAGGTGACATCTTGTGTAATGAATGAACACGTGTGATGGCGTTGGATACATTTCACAAATAAACACAGTTTGTGTAAAATAAGACAAATACTGCAAAATGCAATGTAAGCTATAAAAAGTACATTTATTTGTAACATTTAGTCTCAACAAAATAGTAATTAAAAAATTATGATGAGTAGTCTCCTGCTATCAACAAGTAAGACAGGTTAGTATAAATTCACAAAAAAGCATCCAGTTAGATTGGGTGGGTGGGGGTTTAGTCCCATGTGTGGCACCGGGGCCTCTGCATCCCGGTACTGTTTTTTGATGGCCCCTGGCACCTTTCAAAAAATACAATTAAACAGGAAAACAAAACAAACAGCAATTATGGAAGAAAAGTGCAGTAATTTTATAAGAATAGTTGATGTATTAGGAGAATCAAGTTATAATATATAGAAAAAAAGTCATAATTTTACAACAAAGTTATAATTTTATGAGGACATTTTTTTTATTTTCAAAGCATCGAGTTAGAATATTAAGAAAAAAAAGATGTTTTTTAAAAGTCTGAATTTCAAAACAAGACAAAAAGCACTATGCAACTTTAGGAAAATCAGGTTGAAGTTATATTATGATGATTAAATCAAAATGTTTTGGGGTAATGTCACAATATTGTAAGAAGAAAATTTGTCAAGAATATAAAGGAAAACAATTTATAGAAAAAAAGAATATAGAGAAAATAACACTTTTAAATGGATTTAAAAAAACATGCGATGTAAGGAGAAAAAGCTCATATTATTAATATGCTGTGTCACATTTAAAGCAAATATATAACATGGGTTGGTTTGCAAAATGTAAATAAAATAATAAATATTATAACATGTATAATAATTATATAG
Organism: Oostethus manadensis; assembly: GCA_024372805.1. Lineage (NCBI taxonomy): Eukaryota > Metazoa > Chordata > Actinopteri > Syngnathiformes > Syngnathidae > Oostethus > Oostethus manadensis. The sequence goes on along the minus strand of QODF01000166.1, from coordinate 2,212,296 downwards.
TGTAATAAGTGCCCCCTGCATCCTTTTGATTTTCAGAATGCGGCCCTTCTGTGGGAAAAAGTTTGGGCACACCTGAATTAAATAATAATAATTTGGAAAGCTGAATAAAACTGATACAGTACAATACGATTTCTCATTTTTATGCCAATATCGGTCATCTGACGTTATCAAACAGCCATAGTAGTAAACTCACTATTGCTGAACGTGCACGCAGTGACTTCCTGCTCAGTGCAAAGTATATAGTTTCCGTGTGTTAGCCATCGAAAGAAGGATTAGCTTTATTGTTGTTGTAAACAAGACCTGAGACCAAAACTGGTTGGAGAACTTTGAGTCTGATTATGGAGCCCACTTGGAGAACCTGGGGGATGGACAGCGAAAGAGAGGAGAGGGTGAAACATACCGACAGACACGGCAATAGCTACTGTGTAGTAAAAGCAGCTTTCTTTACAGTTATAATAGTAATTGTAGAGGTATCGTAATAATAATGTCGTCCCTCATAACTTCACGGTTTGAACATCGCTCCCTCACTCTATCGATTGCTTGTTTGACTGTAAGCCTATTACTAGTCAAAAATATTGAAAGACAAGTCATATGTAGAATTCTGGTCACCAGGTGTCATTAAGGATGCACTGATATGGCTTCACTTTATATTACATTACCTTCACACTACATGGAGGCAGTTTGACATAATGTAGTGAAAATAATTTGTCCTCCTATTCCATGTGGAAGTGGTTAAGGTTTTCGCTTCTTACTTTGTCCTTTTCCCACTCTGTGTGAAATTTTTTCTTAAGTTTAGAATCAATAACATGGTGACCACCTGGTTAGTTCGGTAGCATGCCTATGCTCGAAATCGCGGCCATCTCTTGTGTCCATGTAGTGATCCTGTAGCCTGCGCATAAGAGTTGCGCATTGTGTAAACAAACAAAAATAGGAGTGTAACAGTGACTATAGGGGTGTTATTTCATGTCTACTGGGTTCCATTAATGGAAAAAGAAAAAAAAAAGTATTTAGAAAGTCATTAATAAGATTTTTATGCTCTAACTATTAAAATATTCAATGTATTCATATTGATAGAATACTACTTTGCACAAATTGACCTATTGCAATCGGGTCTGGAACCAAATAACCGCGATAAACGAGGGATGACTATGATAGTAAGGACAGTAAGATACGCTCTGGCCACTAAACGCCATGCCCATTAGGCTCCCAGTGTCGGGCTCCTACTGCCAGCAACACCCCCAAACCCCAGGTGGTGGCTGAGCGAAGGAGACTGAGCACCACCATCGCAAGCCTCTCACGCACCACTCCGAAGGGAGGCCACAGCACATGACCCATCCGCCCCCGCTGACGAGTAGATGTGCAAGCGTCGACTAGTTTTGGTTTGGATTACGGTTATGTCGACAACTACCTACGTCAGCCAGTCTGAGGAGAGTTCCTGTGTTGTGTGTGTGTGCGTCTGCATATACAGTACTGTATATGCATATATGTTTAACTAAATCAAGTCCAATATCCCAATTTTACACTCCTTTGTAGCACGGGAATGACCTTCATATGTTACACTTGTGTTTGTGTTTCCTTCTGAAAGTGTCACTCTCTCAACAGTTGCAAAAAAGAGAAAACTGGACCCCATATCTGCCAGCGGTCCTGAGAAGACCTTGTCGGACAATACACAAAATACGGTATGCCTCATATGAAGAGTGACATACAATGCATTTCAGACACCAGTACATTTCAAACGTTGTAAAGTGCCTTTATTACAACGTTGATACTGATATGAACAAAACTTTGCATATGTTAACTTGTCAAATGGATTTTTCTTTCCCTTTGTAGGATTCAGAATCGGGGTCACAAAGAAGCACACCCCTTCAAAACAAGTCTCAAGACTTCCCATGGGATCAGGCAGGCAAAGGGAAAGATAAAGTCACTACTGCTGGGGTGGAGGCTGTAGGAGGTCAGTGACATAGTAAATGTAGTGACCCAAAACATACTTCTTGTTATTTGAATGCATTCTCACATTAAATTTTGTGCCCAAATATGTGTATTCATATACTTTTCAACTAATTAGTGCGGACTTCACTACAATAGCTTTTTCAGGGGTCTCAAACTCAATTTAGCTTGGGGCCGCACAATTTCAAATATTATTTTTGTTATTATCCAATCTTCTCAAACGTTTATTTTTTAAACACCAAATAAGATAGACAAGGACACTGGTGTGAACATGTTGCGTGCAAAACTATGAATACAATTCTAAATCAACCAATAGACAAACACAAGGAACAAGGACCCTTGGTGTAACCAAGTTGTATAACTTTTCTCGGGTTCGTCTTTCGTAGGTAGTCTATTTGTATGGCACATACTGTACTGTTAACTGTTTTCTCTACAAAACTACTAATAAACAATCATCAAATACATGAACACATTAAGAAGGCACAGAAGAAAAACCTTCATAGCAACGCTGTGTTAACTTTCACCCATTGAAAAATGTTTCTCCGCTTGCATCAAGTCCGGTCGATGTCACGCCCCCGACAGTGTTATACCTCACTGTGATTGGTCGATTCATCAGCCCCTCGCACAACACTGTGGCATTCATATTGCAGCGCTGCGCGGAGCACTTCCTGCTCCCCAGTGTCCTTTGCGGAATTGTCTTACAAATGCCTGTTGACACCCTGAGTGAGACGGTCATCTTGAGCAGTTGTGATAAACAATTGAGAGCTCGAATTTTACGCTTCTCATAAATAAATACTTGCCTTCTCTTCACTTCCTCGTGAGGGCCGCATTATCATTGTTTTTTCATATAGAGATGGGGGCCGATTCGCGAGCCGCAAATGGCCTGCAGGCCGCATGTTTGAGACCCTATGGCCTATATCACTACTTTATGCAACGTTGTGTATCGGTCTATATAAAAACACATTGGGTTTTCGTACAATATTGCACATAGCATACTAGTTCATTTGCCCCGAACTGTATTGTTCCGCACTTCGGTTTCCTCCCATATTCCAGAAACATGCACGTTAAGTTAATTGGCAACTTTAAATTGTCCATTCCAGTGTGAATGTGCGTGTGAATGGTTGTATGTCTGCCCTGTGATTGACTGGCGACCAGTCCAGGGTGTACCCCGCCCCCCGCCCACAGTCAGCTGGGATAGGCTCCAGCATACCTGCCACCCTAATGTGGATAAGCGGTATAGAAAATGGATGGATGGATGGATGTATCGTTCCGCAAGATCAAGTGCCAAACAAAGCACCGTATGCCTTGCTAAGGTGAAAAATACTTAGTATAAGTATTGAATGAGGATGTTAGTCCGCATCAACAATAAGTTCCACCCACGTGTCCTTTATACTGTTATTATTTTGCATTGTTTTCTGAATGTAAAACTATAATGAATCCCTGGAAGAGATTCATTTAGATTTACACGGGAGATTTACATGATTAAATTGATTTAAATTATTAAGTTTCCTCGGTTTTTGTATTTTTTAGTTTTCTTCTGACCTTTTTGGAAAAAATGAATGGCAAAAATGGCGGTGCTTTGCTCAGTATAGACATACACAATGCTCAAATATTCTGCTCCTTTTAAGGAATAAATTAAATTCCCCACAGCATGACTCAAATTATGTAATACTGCTTTTTATTTCAACTTTAAGTGCATATCATTTTTAATAGCATTTTGGCTTGGTCACCAGACCCAGTATCCTATTTTTAAAGATTGAACATAAAATGGAATAATGTGTAATAATAAGAGTAGAGCAAGAGTAATGAATGGAATAATAATAATAAGAGTAGAGCCGCTGCTCCTTCACATCGAGAGGAGCCAGTTGAGGTGGCTCGGGCATCTAGTCCGGATGCCTCCCGGGCGCCTCCCTGGTGAGGTGTTTCGAGCATGCCCGGTCGGGAGAAGGCCCCCGGGAAGACCTAGGACACGCTGGAGGGACTATGTCTCACAGCTGGCCTGGGAACGCCTTGGTGTCCTCCCGATGGAGCTGGAAGAGGTCGCCGGGGACCGGGAAGTCTGGACTTGCCTACTGAAGCTGCTGCCCCCGCGACCCGGATAAGTGGTGGAAAATGGATGGATGGATGGAATAATGTGACACTTTGTGCAGCAGTTTATCTGAGTCTTGAGAAACAATGAGAAACATTGTTTTTAAAAAATGTATTCTCTAAAGTTAAATTCCTACTTATTTCTGGTTCACTGAGGCATGAAATGTCCCAGCAAACACTTGCTGCAAGTCAATTTGAATTTAAAAAAAAAATTGTCTATATGTGCCCTGTGATTGACTGGCGACCAGTCCAGGGTGTACCCCGCCTCCCGCCCAAAGTCAGCTGGGATAAGCTCCAGCATACCCGCGACCCTAATGAAGATAAGCGGCAAAGAAAATGAATGAATTATTGTCTGTTTACGTCTTTGACATAATAAGCATCCTAAATTGTGGCTAAATAATTCAAACCATTATTCTGGGAAGGTCAAAGGAAGTTTAACCATATTTTGGGTTTTATTGTTGTTTTTCTACCCTGATTAATTGATTATGGGATTTTAACTTCTTCCAGATGGAAGCTCCACAGAGTACACAGAAGTTCCCTTAGGCGCCCTGGACATTGCCGCTGCTGACAGCCTGACGCTCTCACCTCATCATGGTAGGTTTATATAGTCGTCATGTGGTGCATCATGGGAATCTCAACTGTGGTGTTGAAGGTCCTCTTCTGTATGTTTCTCCGTGTTTGCAGTTGCACTCCAAATTATTCTGCCCCCTTTGAAAAGGATATTTTCTTTTCAAAATGTACAAATGCACAAAATAAATATATATACAAAATAGACTTTACTACCAGGGTAGAATAATTGAGTACAGTCCTCTCTCACTACTTCATGCTTCAAATTCCATGGCTTCACTCCATTGCATTTTGATAAAATATATTGTATTCATAAATCGTTGATATTTCGCGGTTGACTGCGGCCTATTTTTAGTCAACTGGCGAACAGTCCAGGTTCTTGCTGCTTCTTGCCCGGAGTCTGCTGGGATGTGCTCCAGCATACCCTTGTGACCCTAGTGTGGACAAGCAGTGTAGTAAATTGCATATTTGAGCAAATTGTACATATCTTTTACGCACGTTTGAAGCGTAATAATGGCTAAATAAACTAAAATACAAATACAAGGTGTTCAAAAGACTCATTCAAAGACATGTTTTTACATTAGTCACGTCGTGTTAGTAATGTTGCATTGATGAGACAATAGCCTTTGCAGGAAGTCCTGTACATAACCAGGAGAAAAAAGGATCATCAAGGAACTTTCTCAACGCTATACTGTCTATATTATCAAGTTTGTCTTACTTTCTCTTATAACGTCTACTATATTGGATAATTCGAGTGTAAAGGTAAGTATGGGGGTATTATTTCATGTCCAGAGGGATGTAATAATGTTAAAAACTGTATTTACAAGTTCCTAAACAGGTTTCCTATACTCTAGCTATGAAAATATGGTTTATAAATAAGGTTAGACCTTCTAGCTAATCTGTGTGAAGTGATGGAATGCAATAATAACTATGATGTTAAAAAGTAATGAAGAAGGTTGTCCGTTGCAGAGGGAAGTGATGATGGCGACACAGAGCGTCTGGAAGAGCTTCCTCTGTGCAGTTGCAGAATGGAGGCCCCTCGTGTCGACAACACCAGTCACCATGTCAGCCGCCAGTGCATGGCCACCGAGAGTAGCAACGGAGAGGTTTGTGTCAACGTTGAGCTTTTTTGCAGTCAAGCCTGGTGTCATCATAAACAACTCAAATCTTCTTCTAGGGATATATTGTGGTTGCCTATTATACAGTGTACCCCAACTAATGCACAAATGAACTTCTTTTTTGTTGTTTGAATCTGCCAGCTGAGAGCCTGTACTAATGTGACAAGCAAAGGAGAGACCATGCGGCCATCGAGCAGGGTGCCCCTCATGGTGCTTTGCGACTCACATCGCTCACATATGGTCAAGCACCACTGCTGCCCCGGCTGTGGCTACTTCTGCATAAGTGTAAGTCTTGGAAATTGTTATCACCGCTTTGGGCTCCTTTTATTTACTTTTTTTCATGCCAATTGTGTTCTCCAAGGGAACATTCCTCGAGTGCTGCCCAGACCAGCGCATCGCTCACCGTTTTCACCAGGGGTGTGTTACAGTGCTCGGTGGCGGACGGAGTAGGGCAAATGGTGGCATGCTCTTCTGCCCCCACTGCGGTGAAGATGCTACCGATGCGCAAGAAGTCACCATACCTTCCTGTAGCTCAACAGCGGCCTCGGCGACGAAGGTCGTCACCATGTCGGCGTCCTCCACCACGACACCTTCTCTGCCGCCACCTGCTCCCACTGCGCCCTCGCTCATGGCCTCTACGGGTGGGATGAAGGATGGGAAGATGCCTGAAAGGCCTGTCAGGTAAAATTTTATTTGCGTTTTTGTGTCCACAACTTTGTAATCTGAGCACTATCATATCATAAACAAATGACAAGTAGGTTACATTGTGGTTGTCCCATATGTATTCTTTTGTTTGACATCTACCAGTGCGCGCATGCGCAGCCGCGGAATGGCATCGTTGACCATTGAGCAACAACAACAACAGCAACCCACCCAACCTGTACCCTCCACTGCATCTGTCACCACCATTCCCCCCCCCGAGGAGGGAGTGGACAGCGTAGGTCCTTCTGTCTGCATGCCGAATGGGAAACCTGTCAGCCCCGGTGCTCTGCCCCCAGGACCCAGCAGGGCAGCGCTACAAAAGGCTATTCTTACACAGGACACTGAAAGGTTTGGTTTCAAGTATTTCAGTTTAGAGCAGGGGTGTTTAATGTGTGGCCTGGGGACCATTTTCATCCTACAGGTTGTTTTTTTACGCCTTGGCATGTTCTAGAAAATGAGACATTCTGTTAAACCTTGGTTAGCGTACGCCTCGCTTAGTACGTTTTTCGGTTTGCATACATGCTCTGGTTGGCGTACAATATGGCCTGCACCTTGTTGTGTTGTTAATACACTGTGTGAGTGTAGCTGTGTTCTCAATGTATTTATATTAACTTGCTAATACTGGGAAACAGGAACCGGAAGACAGCTCAGTCGGCCGTCTATGATGTAATCAGTGGTTGTCTTGCTTGAAAATGTGCACTCAAAACACATTTCATAGTTTTACATGCATAAAACAATCCTAAATGCATATAAATGACACATGAAGGGGATAAATTAATATTTAAGGTTATGTTTACCTTCACTCAAGTCTAATTGTTGTCAAAGACATGATATGGCAGCGAGATCAACACCTTCCATCTTTAGATGGAGTTATTTCCACAATTCAAACATGTTTCTTACCCTCTTTATTAAATGCAGGCATAAGGAACTTTTTTTGGCCCCATTGTGGATTACTGAGGTGAGGAACATGATTGAATTCAAGAAATAACTCACTGCAAAACACTAATGTGGCTCTTGAACAGATTTATTGGATTTTCCTTATTTTTCATGGGAAATATTGACTCAGTTAGCGTTTCTTTTGACTCAGACCTTCTGGTGCGGATTAATGACACATAACCAAGGTTCCACTCTATGTTGACCTTGTACGTAGCATTTTTGACGGGGCCTTATCCTGCTGATTTAAAGGGACTTTTTGTTGTTTTTTTATTTTAGCTTTTACTGCATCACATCATAAATTTAATTTCCATAAAAACAATCATGTCTGCTGAAAAAGTGTAAAATGCAAGCAATTGGTTTGGGTTTTTCAAATGACAAAAAATACATAATTATTTATATTTTCATGTGAACATAATTACATAGATTATGTTTTTTAAAAATAACACACAAAACATGTTTCACTTACGTCCAACAATGAACAAACTCAGTGTGGTTTGCAAAAACAAACCAATTCTAAACCGATGCATTTTGTTTAGCAAACTAGAAACATACACATCAAAATACACACAGTTTCAGAACCAAATGCAGCAAGTTTAATACATGCAAAGGAACATATTTGTTTTTACAAAAAATAATACCTTTCAAATATACCAAAAATATCAAGTCCCAAAAAAATTGTCATGTGTCTGTTGTCACTATCTTACTGCTGTCATGTGACTTTTGTCAATAATCCTCCACCTTTCGGTTCCACACACAAATGCTCTCTGTTTTACACACGGAAGCCAGTACACTTTCTGAGCCTGTAATTTTTACACCACAACAACAGGCGGCACAGTTGATTCAATTTTTTCAGAAATTTTTTCAGACTTTTTTCAGAAAGGCTGAAGATAAGGGACAAAAATCATGTTGTCGATGGGTAAGACTGTGACAGTAGTATAGAATTGTTGTTTTTGAGTTTGTAGAATTGAGTTAGAGAACTGTTTTCTGTACTTGACGGATACTTTTTGGTTGGTTGGAATTGCTGTCATTTTTTCAGGAGAAAGAAACTGAGGTTCCACCCGCGCCAGCTGTATCCTGCTGCCAAGCAAGGCGAGGTGCAGAGAGTTTTACTTATGCTAAGTGAGTTGGAGAAAATATAATTTTCTTAATAGTTCATCATTTTTGTATATGTTCCTGTGACATTTTGACCATTTTCCTGCTTTTATATTTGTACAACGTTTTATGGAAGTGGAGGGCATCGACCCCACATACCAGCCTGAGTCTCAGAACAGGCGCTCGGCTCTACATGCTGCCGCTCAAAGAGGTCTCCTGGAAGTCTGCTACATACTCCTACAGGTGAGTGAGTACAGTCATGCAGCCTGGAAAGTAGATTTGTGTCCATATTTTGCACATTAGCTCAATAACCATCTACTACTGACAGGCAGGTGCTCACATTGATGCTCAGGACAAGGACTTGAGAACGCCTCTACTGGAAGCCATTGTGAACAACCATATAGAGGTGGCTCGATACCTGGTCCAGAATGGCGCCTGCGTTTACCACGTTGTGAGTACAGCTGGCTCCCTTAACAAACGGTTAGCTTTTGCAGGTTAATGTTTAAAGTTGTTCTGTTTTTCAGGAGGAGGATGGCTATACTGGACTCCACCATGCAGCCAAACTGGGCAACTTGGAAATTGTTAGCATGCTGCTGGAGACGGGACAGGTTGATATCAATGCACAGGTAATCAACGCCAGCTGCTTGGGGCTAAGAAATCTGCACATTGAGAGAAACACCAACAACACAATTCTTAATGCCAAACAGAGAAAGCATCACCATTTTTCACTTAATGAACACAAAGTGTATCCAGTAATGTGGTTGCTACTTATTTTTTTTGTAAAATATTTGCATCTTTCTGCATCATCAACCCCATCCCCATCCCCAAAGAAAAATATTTCATTGGAAAGATGACTTCACTTGTTTCCCTTTTTGATGAGCCCCTACCTAAAAAAACAAACAAACAAAAAACACACAATTGTACATGTCACATGCAAGCCGTCACTAATACATACAATAAAGGAGCTTTTCTGTATAGTAATGTCACTATTGCGATGACGGTGACATCCACAGAGAGTTACCATCGCTGACAATTAAAGATGTATAAACTAGGTCTGACAAAGTAATGCGTTTATGGATGACATACAAGCAGGAACAAATACTGAGCAGAAATTGACAAAGAAAAGGGTATTTTGAATGGTAAGCTTAGCCTCACAGCCCTGGCAGATGGCTCTCGCAACAAGACCAAAGTTATTTGTGTCTACTGTTGCTGAGAATTGAGTTGTCACAGAGTACGTCGACTGCCACAGACAAGTGATGAGCAAAAAAAGTACCGCCTGTATTTTTTTTGAATGTTATTTATACCAGTATCTTTGCATACAAGTGTCCAACTAGAGTGTTTTTTTTTTATATTGCTTTAAACTGCAAGCTCAAATTTGGGTTATGATCTGCTAGTTAACGGCAGGCATAGCCAAGGACAGCTATTTGGGGGCTGGTGTCAATGTGACCATGACTGAAGACGATGATGGCTTTAGATAGCATTAGCAGCAGCAAAGATTTTTAACACATTAGCTAAACATACGTACATTATAGCAACCTAATGTGTTTGTATTTATTAGGTATTTAATTATGTATAATTATAAGAACAAAATTAATACAGACCCATAGTATCTGCATTTGGGACCAGATTTGAGGCGAAAGAAAAATTGGATAAGTACAGTGTAGTAGTCTACCTGTGCAACGTGGGAGAAAGCTAGTTGGTGCATTCAAGAACCATCAAACAAAGTGGGACAAGTCACCACTCAAATTAAACATGCAAAAACTGAGAGATTTATAACTCTATAATGATTTTTAAAAAAAATAATTGCCCATATTTACACATTTTATATCCTTTTAAGTAAAATTTGATGTAGTTATTTGCAAGTGTTGTATCAAATAGTTTTGTTTTTAAACTTTATAATTTGTACATCATATCCTAACATGTGTATGTAGATGCATATGAAATTGTTTACCACAAAGAGATTTACATTTCTAATAATTATAGACAAAAATATCATTTTATCTATGTTTAATTGCGACTAATTATGAGTTAACTATAGACCTGTGCGATTAATCACGATTAAATGTTGTAACCGCATGACGACCATATAAAAAATCGTCTTGACACAATAGATTGTTGAACCACCATTTTCAGGTTCTTCTCTCTGGTTATCCTCAGGACAACGGTGGTTGGACGCCAATCATCTGGGCTGCAGAACATAAACACGTGGAGGTGATCAAAGTGCTGCTGAACCGAGGAGCGGACGTGGCCATCAATGACAAGGTGATCTCATGTCATTTGACACTGCCATCAGTCAAAACATTATTTGAAACTTATATTCTGATATCTCATATTTTGACAACACTTCTTTTTTATGTTATAGCAACACTAGATTGCTGTGAAAAGGGTCTTAAAGACAATTTATTTTATACTAAACAGTACTCTTTTTAAGTAAGTGCTTAATTTATACACTTAAGTAATTAAGTGTGCAATGCAGTCAAAATGTTGCTGTAGTATTTATGTACAGTGTATTCTCAATATCAATCATTTTCTTTACTTGGCTTTTTCAACGTCTCTAATTATTGTAAGTTATTTATTTTTGAATAATACTTATCTTCATTCCTATAACTCTTAATTAAATTTTTACTAGTTTTTATTCTTATGGTTACATTATTTCAATATTTCTTTCCTTCATTTTCCTAAAGACGTCATAAGCTACATACTGTCATTTCTTTTTTAACACCTTCCTGTCTTTTCTTCGCAAGCTAAGTGTACAAAATTTAAAATGTAAATAAACAAATTACTGTAATACAGGCGTCTCCCACCGCTTTGCTTCGAACTTTGTGGATTTGCACTATAACGGCTTTTTAAAAATATATTTATTAAGAAATGATATCTGCTATTGGTAAAACAAAAAAGCACACTTTACATAGTTTTTGCTTAACTTAAGCATATGTTTTCAAGCAAAAAATGACTAAAGGAACTAAAATTCAAATATAAGGCACCCAGATTCACACATTCAAAGATGCTTGGATATTATGTAGTATTCAACACTGGTCACTAGGTGTCAGTAATGCTCGGTGAGACGTATCAGGCTTTATCGCCGAACAACAAGCTTTTATCACAGGTTTGAACTATCTCACAAGCAGCACGATAATACTTAACACACACTGTTGTGGCCAAAACTCAAGCCAAGATGAAACCCATGTTTGCCCAACATGGGCCAAAATGGCCTGATAGGACTCTTTCTTCAGCTTGACGGCATCCCTCACCACTGGTGTCCACCAACGGGTTCTGGGATTACCGCCACGACAGACACCGACCACCTTACGGCCACAGCTCCGATCGGCCGCATCGACAATGGAGGCACGAAACATCACCCACTCGGATTCAATGTCCTCTGCCTCCTTCGAAACATGGTCAAAGCTCTCCCATAGGTGGGAGTTGAAATTCGTTCTGACAGGGGACTCTGCCAGACATTCCCAGCAGACCTTCACAATGCGTTTGGGTCTGCCAGGTCTGACCGGCATCCTCACCCACAGTCGGAACCAACTAACCAACAGGTGGTGATCGCTTGACAGCTCCGCCCTCTATTCATCCGAGTGTCCAAAACATGTGGCCGTAAGTCTGACGACACAACCACAAAGTCAATCATCAAACTGCGGCCCAGGGTGTCCTGGTGCCAAGTGCACATGTGGACACTCTTATGCTTGAACACGGTGTTCGTTATAGACAATCTGTGACGAGCACAGAAGTCCAATAACAAGACACCGCTCGGGTTGAGATCAGGGGCACCGTTCCTCCCAATCACACCTCTCCAGGTCTCACTGTTGTTGCCAACATGAGCGTTGAAGTCACCCAGCAGAACAAGGGAATCTCCTGAGGGAGCACTCTCTAGTACTTCCTCTATGGACTCCAAAAAGGCCGGGTATTATGAACTGCTGTTTGGCGCATAAGCACAAACTCCCACGAGTGGTGAGCTCATGGGAGGGGGGGACCCATGTTACCTTTTCGGGCTGTGCTAGACCGGGCCTTATGGGTGCAGGCCTGGCCACCAGACGCTTGCCATCGTGCCCCACCTCCAAGCCTGGCTCCAGAGGGGGGGCCGGTGACCCACGTCACAATGAAACTTCAACTAACTAAAATATCCCCCTTAGGAGCTGAATGTATGTCTTCACTGGGCAGCGTATGCTGGAAACATTGATATAGCAGAGATGGTGTTGAATGCCGGATGTTCACTCACAGCAGTGAACTTGCATGGAGACACACCGCTCCACATTGCTGCCAGAGAAGGTTACTTGGATTGCGTTACGTGAGTCAAATTCAACTTGACGACATGATTACATTCCAGACAGGATGGTCTGAAACAATTAGATCAACCACCGTGACTTGTGTTGCAGGTTGTTTCTCTCCAGAGGTGCAGATATTGACACCATGAACAGGGAAGGAGACACGCCCCTTACCCTTGCACGCCCCGACACGCCAGTATGGGTTGCACTCCAAATCAATAGAAAGATACGAAGGGGAATAACCAATCGCATGCTACGGACAGAAAGAATCATATGCAGGTAAGTGCTGTTGATAATTTAGGGGCTTGCATCCAGTAGCATTGGTGGTTCATCATACCAGGAAACCAACAGTGTTGTCGCTTACGTTCTCATTTTCATTCAAATATCTTTTTCTAGTGCCAAAAGTGATGTTATCCTTCCTCTTAACGTAGCGTTGAGACCATGTGTTCTATACTAAATCCGTCAATGTATTACTATTCCTTTTTGTGCAAGATAAATAATTAAAAGAAGTGCGTACATGACCACAAAGCGGCAACACCTCCGACGCCGCAAACTGAGGAGCTCTTGTATTCATTTAGTCAAATGTATATGTGGTGTTGGGGGTGTAACAATTCCGTTCGTACCACAATTCACGGTTGCCGATTCGATTCAAGGAAAATATTGGTTCATTTAAAATGACACGATCCGAAACGATTCAGTAACTTTACGTCCATTCTGTAACTTTTTAGCCAAACATTCGACCAGTCGAAATAAATGCCGGGATACTGGACTGTGCAGGTGAAGTTTCATAGACAACCGTTTCGTTTTGGGAATCAGGTATAAATAAATATGGATGTAAACAAACAAGTAAACAACAATCAATTGTAAATTCGCTCACATTTTATTTGAATAAAGTTCAGCTACCATTTCAAGTTGAATTAACAATGAATGGATTAACATGTTGAATTAAATCAAGTCTTTGATTAATTCTATCTCATAAAACATGACTAACCTGATACCTACTTTGATACCTCATTTACTTCTGTACCCCAAGTATTAAATAAGTTATTTCGAACCACTATAAGAACGGAATTAAGTTTCATCTGCAAATAGATTTTAAAGTGAATGAATAGCCTACATACTGTAATGTCTGCACAGATGCTATTAAAGCCACGAGGAAGTTTTTTATTCCAAGAAATAATGGCACACGAGCACACACACCAGCACGACAACAGTGGCTCCCTCAACTGGTCCGTTCACGGCAACCCAAAATAGTCAGACAACATGAGCATAACTTTAGGGTCGCTACAATACCTTTTATCTTGTCCTAATGCTCCAATCCACGAGTTTGAAAGGTTTCAAGATGGAGTCAACTTTCGATGCGCATATCCCATACCAAACTAAAACGGAAGGAATTCTACCGGTAGCTCGCAAACATGTAGTGTATACCAGTGAAAATACACCCCATATCCTATGAAAAAATTGCATTTTTAAGGACGCTCGTGCTTTACATGACGTCATCCGTGCGGCCCCAGTCAACAGGCATAACTAGTCGAGTGAATTTAACGTCTTTATCAATACATTTGCTAAAAACAAAACACACCTTCCTATAGAGCATGCAGCGCTTAAATCCAATGCTTTAATTCCTAGTATGGATTCAATTGATTGATTATATTGATTGATATATGTCGTCTGGAATGGCAATTTGGTGAACACCAATTGATGTAGTTGGATCATAGGAATATAAATCCATACATGGATGTCGTGGATGAATCGTCACACGTATCATGCAAATACTGTATACTCTATGGTTATATATCAGTTGGTGCATTCCCTCCTCTGAAAAGCCTCTAATCATCTTTACTACTACTTTATTGTCCTAGTGATATTGCCCAGGGCTACGAGAATGTACCCATTCCATGTGTAAACGCGGTGGACGACGAAGGCTGCCCTTCGGACTACAAATACGTTTCAGAAAACTGTGAAACGTCCGCAATGAACATAGATCGTAACATCACACATCTACAGGTAGGACATTCTGTGCCGTACTGTCTCTGCTTCTGCAACGAGCTGCCATATCACACACTTGTTCTCAGCACTGTGGCTGCACGGACGACTGCTCATCCAGTAACTGTCTATGTGGGCAGCTCAGCATCCGGTGCTGGTATGACAAGGTAAACAGAAAAACATTTGGGGCCAAGCTTGGACAAATCAAACCAATATGTTGCCCGTCTCTCTCTGCAGGACCAGCGGTTGCTTCAGGAGTTTAACAAGATTGAGCCACCTCTTATATTTGAATGCAACATGGCCTGTTCTTGTCATAGGACGTGCAAGAACAGAGTGGTACAGGCTGGTATCAAGTAAGTATGAAATGCATACGCAGTGTACAAGTGCACCGCATTGTGCTACTTACCTAATCAAAGGGTGAAAACTAGTATAAACTAGGGCTGTCATCTGATTAAAATATTGAAATCAGATTAATCAGTGTACAAATCTATTAATCAAGATTAATCACCAATTGCAATTATGTCTGAAATATGCTCATTTTAAACTGTTCATTGTTTATCGTGGTTAATTTGTTCCCAACCCGACCACGATAAGTGAATTTACTCTAGGTTGGATTCAATATTAATAAATGGAATATTTTAATAGCCAGAGCATAGATAACCTGTTTATGAAAATGTTTAACATTATTAGAGCCCTGTAAACATGAAATAAAACCTACTGTCACCTTTATACTGGTACTACCAAATACAGTAGACATGATAAGCAATAATAAGACATAAAATAGCAATAGCATAAATAGCATTAGGATAGTTCCTTGTAAAATATCTCATACGTGACGTGGGATGACTCTGCATGGCATTAAAACAAAAAAGATTGCCACGAGCCAATCATCTGTCCTCATCGTGACGTTTCACTTAATTTATATATACATGCCACTCTGACATGCAATACTGCTAACTTTTTTTGCCACGCCCCCCTTTTGGAGATAAAAAAAAATATCTGTAAAAAACCATTGGGCTAAGGCATCCCAAAAATACGTAAAAGTTACTTGAACATGCATTTTTTTTTTTTTACTTTTGACCGTATTCACCCACAAAACAGCTTAACGTTCATTCATTCATTCATTCATTCATTCATTCATTCATTCATTTTCCACCGCTTATCCGGGTCCGGGTCGCGGGGGCAGCAGCTTCAGTAGGGAAGTCCAGACTTCCCGGTCCCCAGCGACCTCTTCCAGCTCCATCGGGAGGACACCAAGGCGTTCC
>QODF01000166.1:2149757-2191919 GCA_024372805.1 Oostethus manadensis | reverse complement strand
TGCTTCCATCTATCCCAGCAAGCCTTCCAGGTCCTGAAGCAGCAGAACAAGCCCAGACCATCACACTACCACCACCATATTTGACTCTTCTTTTTATGAAATGCTGTGTTACTTTTACGCCAGATGTAACGGGACACGCACCTTCCAAAAAGTTCTACTTTGTCTCGTCAGTCCACAAGATCTTTTCCCAAAAGTCTTGGCAGTCATAGTTTTGTGTTCAATGATGTTATCTTTGACTAATAGTTAACTCTTTTTTATGAGCACAAACATTTAAGTGTGAGAAAAAGTCAGGAAGGGGGCAAATAGTTTTTCACAACACTGTATACATTTAAAAAAGAAACTCTCTCAGCTTTGTGAGGGGAAAAAGTGTATTATTAGCATGAACTTCAGTCTTTTTCCAACCATTTTTAGTGTCTTTTATTTTTAATTTTTTTTATTGTACCATTCAAATGCCATTACCACCTGATTAAGACCATTCTGTTGAAGTGTCAGAAAACGTTGCATTCCATCCTTATGATGTTTTATCAGAATGTTGCTACTTGCATTTTCACAGTCGCAGTAAACCCGCTAAATGTTCCTCTTCTTCCCTTAGAGTTCGCCTTCAACTCTACAGGACAGAGAAGATGGGCTGGGGCGTTCGAGCGTTGCAGGACATTCCCCAAGGAAGCTTCATCTGCGAGTAAGAAAGGATTGCCCCATGTCCACTCGACAGAAAGTCTGAGGAGAAATAATGTCTTCTTCTCATGCAGATATGTGGGGGAGCTCATCTCTGATGCAGAAGCTGACGTCAGAGAGGATGACTCCTACCTTTTTGACCTGGACAACAAGGTACCACAAGCTATTACTGGAGTCATGAACAATAATACACATACGGTAGTCCTTAAACATATTTATTACACATATGAGGAGTTCAGGGGGGGTTCCTACTTTTGGATTATTTCCAGTATTTATTTCTATTAGAAATTGTGTTGCTGTTTATTAAGAATTTGCGAAAAGCAACAATGATGATAAAAGGACTGTTTTACCACGCATGTGAATGTTACCCCAGGTGAGAGCATCATAAAAAAAAAACCTTAAAACCCAAGAAGAAGAAGCTGCCCTCCCCTTGGTTGTCTCCCATCATCCTCTTCCTCCCAGTATCCCCAATGATGCTACGTAGCGGCATCCCTTTGCTCTCGAACAGCGTACCGAGCTCCTGTCCCTTGTTAAAAATTCTAATTACAATTAAAAAAAAATCACACTGTTAAGTTTAGTATGTATTTTCTGTATTCATTAAATTAAATTACAGTATGTGAACTTTCTGTCATCTGACAAAACTCCGCTCGCTTCCTCCTCCTCTGCCATCAAGCTCACCTAGCTCAATAACATTTCTCATGAATTTTCATTTATTTTATCGTGGATTGATTTGATTTGATAACATTGATGCACATGTAAATGATTATGTCAGCATTAATGAAAATATTTCTTTTGTGCAGGTACAATATTTGCACTTTATACGACATGCAATTTAGAGGGTAAATCTTGTCTTACAAAAACTCTTAAGATACAAAAGCCCCCCCAGAACAAATTATTTTTGTATCTTGAGGTTCGACTTTATTGGGTAATGGGAGTGTAAAGGTGACTAGTTTTTTTTCCCTGTCTATAAGGCTCTAATAATGTAAAAAAAAATAATGCAGACGATTATAAACAGGTTTTTTTAAGCCTTATTGCCGAAAATGTTCCATTTATAGAGGCGGAATCCCACTTGACAGAAATGTCCGTGATAAGGGATTACTGTATTTTTGTTATGAAATGTCTCGAGTTGCAGAAAGAATTTGTGAGGAGCCAACACCTCACACTCATTTCACGAACTTGTCTACCTTGTAGAATCGTACCGCACCTGTACCGTACTTTAGGTGTGAAGTGTGCCCAAGCGCGGTACACTTGGCCTTGTGAGTACCCCCTTTCTGTATGATTGATGTGTAACAGAACGTGTGTTTTCTTAAAGGACGGGGAGGTGTATTGTATCGACGCTCGTTACTACGGCAACATCAGCCGCTTCATCAACCACCTTTGCGACCCCAACCTCATCCCAGTGCGTGTGTTCATGCTTCACCAGGACCTGAGATTTCCTCGTATTGCCTTCTTCAGCTCCAGAGACATCCTCAGTGGCCAAGAGCTAGGGTGAGTACAAACAAGGACGTTGTCGCGATGCTCGGAGTGTTCGTGAACGCATCTTGCGGGTTGTCTAGTGCCTGAACGGGCTGTATAAATGTATTTGTGAGTGTGAAATACCTCAAAGTCAGAATAAAGTTATGAAAGAGCGTCGGCCTCAATGCGGCGATGTTATTTTATTGTAATAAATGTTTGGTAATAATAATTTTAATGAAGTAAATGTAATTACTGCAAGTAAAGTGCTATTTTGGACAGCCCTGATTTCATCATGACATGATGAAATATGATATCATGTCTTGTCCAATAGGTTCGACTATGGAGACCGCTTTTGGGACATTAAGAGCAAGTACTTCACCTGTCAGTGTGGCTCGGAGAAATGCAAACACTCTGCAGAGGCCATCGCTCTGGAGCAGAGCAGACTGACCAGAACGGAGGCCAGTCCGGAGGCGGGAGCGGACAGTGTATTAACGATACCCGGACACGTTTAACAGAACCCAAACTCACCCTAATTAACACGCCGCCTTCAACAGAATAGGAAGCATTTCATGTGTTGTTCAGTATATGGGGTTTTTGTTTCATTTTAAGTCAACTTTTATCATTGATTGACAACATGGGCCGAAAGCACTCAGCGCTCGGAATATGAAGGTAACTTTTGTTTACATACTGTATGCTTGTTGTTAAACAGCGACCGCTTGACAAGGCGGGGTGGAGCGTGCATGGAGTGTCTCCTGTGGTGCCAAGAAACAAGCAGCATTTTCTTTACACGCCACGTCTGACCTAACCTGTACCTGCACACAGGAACGGCGTTTCCATTTGTGTTGCCTTTTATTTTGCTTGTTTGTTTTTTTTACTTTATTATAATAAAGCCAGACAATGTATTTCGCATTGAATCCTGCAAGCAAATGTTGTCATGTACAGTAGCAGTCAGAAACACCTTTGTCAAACAGCCACCTTTTTATTTTCATCGCGGAATTGTGCCAGCAGATTTGGAAACGAATCAGTGCCTCGGGACAGCCGGGGGTGTAATCTTCAGCACTTCACAAACTTTGGTATCAATGGGGGCCGATGAAATACTGTACAGGGCCAGTTGTTTTACTTGCAGTTCTGGCAAGATCTATGAATTGTGTTGTGATTTCATCCATCCGTTTTCTATGCCGCTTATCCTCATTAGGGTGGCGGGGATGCTGGAGCCTATCCCAGCTGACTTTGGCCGGGAGGCGGGGTACACCCTGGACCGGTCGATCGCAGGGTGTTGTGATTTTTAGTTAAAAGTAAAATATAAAGCAATATAAAAAACGCCTCTGTCGAACTAGTATCGGTCCGATGCGGATACTTTAGCGTTGCTATGTCGACATTAGAATCGATCCACCTACCTCATCAAGAGGCCTCCCCCTTGGGATGGTTTTATCTGAGAACTTGTGCAAGGAAGGGTGCACAACGGTGCAGGGACTGTGCCCCCCGCGTAGGCGTGCGGCGCGCAGCTTTAATCCTGTTTGGCGGGGAGCTGACGGAGCCCCCGCGTAACGGCCGACCTTTGATTGCCAGCTCCGAAGCTCCCGGATGACGCCAGCGGCGCGACAACCCGCCGCAGGGGCGGACTCACGTCTTCCGCACGGCGGCGCGCGCACCTGCCCGCTTCCGCCGCACGTCCCCCGGCAGGTGCGCGTGTGACGTCACCGGCCGCCGCCCGCCTGCAGCGCAAAGATTTGTTCCCCGAGCTGGCGCCTCTTTCGTCTGCTCGAAGCCCCGTTTCGCTGGATTCGAAGTGACGCGAAGCGGCGGGCGAGCTGCGAAATGGGCCAAGAAACCAAGAAGAACCCGGAGTCTCCGTGCGGTGAGTTGCGCCGACGTCACCTGGTTCGGCCGTCGGGAAGAAGGAACCCCTAATGTGCTGTCGGAGTCATTAACCCGTTCGTGGGCAGTCCGCACAAGTTGAATTACATCTACGGTACAAGGAAAAGTAGAGCCGGGCCGTGCTGCAAATGTTGGTATCGATCCGATAGCGCCGGTGTTGCCTATAGTGATACTGAAACCGATACCGTGTGCAAAAAATATCGACATAATTGAATGATGGATGGATGGACATGCAATCAAATATTTGTATCAGCAAATCTATTGGTCGATAATTTCATAACATATAAAGTTCGCTGGGCTGCCTCGTTCCGGAGGTCAACTGGGATGGATGGATCGGGAATGGCTCCAGCTCACTGGACCCTGATGATGGCAAGCGGTGTAGAAGATGATTGGATGGATCTCCCCCCCGGTTGGTCATTTTCGAACAACGTAATGAAAAACGCCCCGGACCAAGTGTATACTTCAAGATCTCCGATTTTTCCTGATTTCACTGTCAATCAAAAAGGGATCGGGCCTCAGAAAGACCGTCCAATCATGGAGTAGAAGACGAAAGTCCGGGCCAGCCCACTGCCCTGTAGAACCCCAGAGATACCGAGCGCCCAATGGGCCTGCTAAAGCCCAGCATTTATCCAATGACTGTCCAGTTTGGTGCAGTGGAACAACCCGCCCTTCGCATCAAAGTCAGTCCGGCTGTGTAAAAAAAACAACTGGTGTGGTGCTGAGGATGAATGAGAAGGAAGTGGTGTCAGGTATTCTAGTTGCGGTGGATTTTCACCCCTTTTTGTTGGGACGTTTGAGGGGAAGCTGAGCTTCACTTGAGGTTTTAGAGAAAATCCAACATCCTCATACGTGTTGTGTTAGTGATTCGTTATTTTAAGAGATTTCAAGGAAATTAGGGGTTTGGCAGACCTTCCTTCACCCGGTTAACACATGCACACTGAGGAGCTGGAATTGTGTTTCCTTATGTGTTGTACTGGTGTGTTGACAGTCTGGGAGAGCTGGTGTGGCCACAGTACATAAACCCGCCCTGCAGGTAAACACAGATTGGCTTCATATCGCTTTAAATAACATGTCAAAACAGGAGAACACAATGTTGATATAATAGCACGGTAAAGTCTTTGCTTGAATATGGCCTATTATTAGTAACAACATATCTATGTTATGCTTTTCAGGCATAAACGTGACACATTTACCTATAACACATAAAGCAATCAGAAGTCTGATTCAAAGACTCCGAATTATTCTACACGGGTCACAGGCGTTAGTAATGTTACTTTAATGTTCCGTGAGATGAACGAGCCCTGATCACCGGACGCGTTGTTGTAAATTATCCCACAGCAGGCACAATGTCTATGCGCTCACTTTGAAAATATTCCATTTCACTTTGTGGGAATTCACTCCTTGAACCATTTGCACCAGTGACATGTTTTTCCAGAAAGTTTTGGTTCAATTCCAAGTTGTCAACTTTGTAGGTCTTAATAGTATATATATATATTGCAGTGGTTAACTTATTTTTACACTTTTAAAATGTGACAGTATTGCTTCAGATATAACCTACAGAGTTATTACAGATTTATTTTTTAATTATTATTTGAACAAATTGAAGGTTGACCTGAATCCTACAATGTGTTTGGACTTTTAAGGTTCCAAAATATAAGCAACTGACCCTCCAGGACTGGATAATTTAATTGCTGGGTGTTAAATATTAATGTTTACAAATTATTGTTATGCAATAACGGGAATAATGTTTCCATATTAGCAGTCTTTATGAATGTAGTGCAAGAACCAAAACGGACTTGATGTTGTTCCTCTTTAGACCACAAACTCGTGTTGACCCAAGCAAAGTAATTGCTTCATTATCAGTTGGGGGGTTGGAGCCATAAACGGTTGATACCATGCCCTTCAAGTGGCACAGGAACTTTTACAACTATGTTGCGGCGATATCACATGACGTTGACTCATTTAATAACGAGTGCAGATCGGATGTAGTAAAAAAAAGAGATGTTATTCAGCTGCCGCCGCTGTGGCATGGACTGCGAGCATTGTGAAATCTGACCCTCATGTCGTTGCGAGAGGCTGATAAACGGGTTCCTTTGTTGTAAGCATTTCATGATGCTTCCTCTTTTCCCTGCCCACCTCGAAGGCTTACGCCTGTTATATTCCATTTGGTACAACGCCATGCTATTTTATGTTCTCAGCCTTTCCATTGTGTCTGTGTGGCTTTGCTCATAACATTGTGATTCCAGATGAAATTCTCATCACCACCCGTCTTTATGTGTTCTTAACATTCTTGCAATGAGTCATTCATTTTGTTCCAGGCAGTTTATGGCTTTTCCCTGTAACACCACCAAGCCCTATCATAATCATTACAGGGATTCCCTAGGATTTTTTGAAGCTGTGGTGGTGGGTTGCGTGGAACTGCCACTGCGGTCATGCTGCTTTTTTTAAATGACTTTTTTTTTGGACTTATTTATTTATTAATTTATTTAGCTTATTTTCAACAACCAGCAAAACATGAACCAAGACATTGCACAACTATTCATTTAAAGGCAGTTGATGAGTGAGAGTCTCAAACAGGGGGTCGGCAACCCGCGGCTCCGGGGCCTCTTTGTTGCGGCTCCCTTTGATAACCGTGGTGTTTTGTTTTTTTAACACCGAAGTAGAGGAAATGTGCATTTTCGAAAAGAAGGTGAAATGTGTCGCTCGCTGCCAAGTCCGCGAATGCCAGGGGTAGACCAGGGGTAGTCAACGCTCGCCGCACCGCTAGAGAGAGGTCTGGCCACGGTGAGAGAGGACTACCGCTGTAGCTACGGAGCCGAATATCCAACGTCCAACTTTACCACGATGTTTTTGCAGACATAAAAGTGAAAGCACATATTGAGCTTTTTACATTTCATAACTCTTACCACGTGTACACACAAAACCTCGTGGTAGAACAGTGAAACTACAAATGGCTATGACTGTGCCTGTCTAGCGCAGGCCATATCTTGCTATGTGCTTCAAAAACCGGACGGTCACACAAGTCACCGCCGCTCCCCCTAGAGCAGACGGATTGATGCGAAATGCAAAGCCTGCCCCTAAAGTTCATTTATTTATTTTTTATTTGTATATTACTGGTTCACATGTAGAAGGAGAGGAGGAAGGTGGAATGCTAAGAGTCTAGAACTAAGAGTTCGGACTTTAATGGTGCGGACTTTAATGGACATGTTGGTGCAGGAAACAGAGAGGATGAGGACGTGATGGGCAAGTTTGGTATCCAGGAGAGGAACGCAGAAGGACAGATGGTGGTCGACTTTGCAAAAAGGATGGAAATGGCCGTAGTGAATACTTTCTTCCAGAAGAGACAGGAACATAGGGTGACCTACAAGAGTGGAGGTAGGAGCACACAGGTAGACTACATCTTGTGTAGAAGGTGTAACCTGAAGGAGGTCAGTGACTGCAAAGCAGTGGTAGGTGAGAGTGTAGCCAGACAGCATAGGATGGTGGTGTGTAGGTTGACTCTAGTGGTGAGAAGGATGAAGAGGGTAAAGGCAGAGCAGAGGACAAAATGGTGGAAGCTGAAAAAGGAGGAGTGTTGCGTGACTTTTAGGAAGGAGTTGAAAAAGGCTATGGGTGGCCAGGAAGTCCTTCCAGATGACTGGACAACTACAGCTACTGTGATCAGGGAGACAGGTAGGAGAGTACTTGGTGTGTCATCTGGAAGGAAAGTAGATAAGGAGACTTGGTGGTGGAATGAGGAGGTGCAGGAGTGTATACAGAGTAAGAGGTTAGCTAAGAAGAAGTGGGACACTGAGAGGACTGAAGAGAGTAGACAGGAGTACAGAGAGATGCAGCGTAAGGTGAAAGTAAAGGTGGCAAAGGCCAAACAAGGGGCTTATGATGACTTGTATGCTAGGTTGGACAGCAAGGAGGGAGAGAAAGATCTATACAGGTTGGCAAGGCAGAGGGACAGAGATGGGAAGGACGTGCAGCAGGTTAGGGTGATGAAGGATAGGGATGGAAGGGTATTGACAGGTGCCAGTAGTGTCATGGGAAGATGGAAAGAGTACTTTGAAGAGTTGATGAATGAGGAAAATGAGAGAGAACAAAGAGTAGAAGAGGTGACTGTTGTGGACCAGGAAGTAGCAAAGATTAGTAAGGAAGAAGTGAGGAGGGCATTGAAGAGGATGAAGAATGGAAAGGCACTCGGTCCTGATGATATACCTGTGGAGGTATGGAAGTGTCTAGGAGAGGTGGCAGTAGAGTTCCTGACCGGGTTGTTTAACAAGATCTTAGATAATGAGAAGATGCCTGAGGAATGGAGGAGAAGTGTGCTGGTGCCCATTTTTAAGAACAAGGGAGATGTGCAGAGTTGTGGCAACTACAGAGGAATAAAGCTGATGAGCCATACAATGAAGTTATGGGAAAGAGTAGTTGAAGCTAGACTAAGGGCAAACGTGAGCATTTGTGAGCAGCAGTACGGTTTTATGCCAAAAAAGAGTACAACAGATGCAGTATTTGCTTTGAGGATGTTGATAGAGAAGTACAGGGAAGGTCAGAGGGAGCTGCATTGTGTTTTTGTAGATCTGGAGAAAGCTTATGACAGGGTGCCCAGAGAGGAACTGTGGTATTGTATGAGGAAGTCTGGAGTGGCAGAGAAGTATGTTAGAGCGGTGCAGGACATGTACGAGGACTGTAAGACAGTAGTGAGGTGTGCTGCAGGTGTGACAGAGGAGTTCCGAGTGAAGGTGGGACTCCATCAGGGATCAGCTCTGAGCCCCTTCTTGTTTGCTATGGTGATGGACAGGCTGACGGACGAGGTTAGACAGGAATCTCCATGGACTATGATGTTTGCAGATGACATTGTGATATGTAGTGAGAGCAGGGAACAGGTGGAGGAGAAGCTTGAGGGGTGGAGGTTTGCCCTGGAAAGGAGAGGAATGAAGGTCAGCCGCAGCAAGACGGAGTACATGTGTGTAAATGAGAGGGACCCAAGTGGAAGAGTGAGGTTACAGGGAGAAGAGATAAAGAAGGTGGAGGATTTTAAGTACTTAGGGTCAACAGTCCAGAGCAATGGAGAGTGTGGAAAAGAGGTGAAGAAGCGTGTGCAGGCAGGCTGGAATGGGTGGAGAAAAGTGTCGGGTGTGATGTGTGATAGAAGAGTTTCAGCTAAAATGAAAGGAAAGGTGTACAAAACTGTGGTGAGACCAGCGATGTTGTTTGGTTTAGAGACAGTGCCGCTGAGGAAAAGACAGGAGGCAGAGCTGGAGGTAGCAGAGATGAAGATGCTGAGGTTCTCTTTGGGTGTGACCAGGATGGACAGGATCAGGAATGAGCACATCAGAGGGACAGCACATGTTAGAGGTTTTGGAGATAAAGTCAGAGAGACCAGACTGAGATGGTTGGGACATGTCCAGAGGAGAGATAGTGAATATATTGGTAGAAGGATGCTGAGTTTTGAATTGCCAGGCAGGAGGCCTAGAGGAAGACCAAAGATGAGGTTTATGGATGTAGGGAAAGAAGACATGAAGGTAGTTGGCGCGAGACAAGAGGATACAGAAGACAGAGTTAGATGGAGGCAATTGATTCGCTGGGGCGACCCCCGAAGGAAAAGGAAGGCCCAAAGGAAAAGAAGAAGAAGTGGTTTACATGCAGCACTCTGTTCCAGACTTGTTGATTTCTGATAGTGTTTGTGAAGTCTGTCAGTTGATTTTAATATTTCTATACCTTAATTTTGGTGTTGGAGAAAGTTCTCTTCCTTGCCCTCTCTGCTTTGATTTTGGGAAGGGGAGAATTCAATTAGTGCATTTTTAAAAGTATTACTGCTAGTAGGCAGAAAATAAGTGTGTTTTATTAAACATTTATTTATTGATTAATTGAAAAAAGAATGGACTGATTTATTCGGTTATGAAAATAATCATAGTTGCAGCCCTAATTTGATGCCTGTTTTAGATTAATAGGAATACAGAGAGAAATAATTGTTCAATAATAGATTTGGTTTAAAATAACAATGAACAAAAGAACTATTTAAATATTTGTGTTATATAAATCTGTCCTGGGTTATGATAGCACGGTTCTAGTATCCTACTATTAAATCACTATTTATCTATTCCATTCATTTGTTATTGTTCAAGTGTCATGTTTGAATAGAACGCTTATCGAAATACCAAGAGGTGAATTTTTATGATGTTTTGAATGCTTTTCAAACGAACTCCGGTCAATATTTGCGTAAGTAATAAGATATATGTGTCTATATAGCATATATAAACCGTGTATATTGTATATCCATTCATAAAATTTTTTTAAGTTTTGTTCAAGAACTTACTTTTAAGGTGTGCCGGGTTTTAGTTTGCGGTAGCGCACCGCCACGATCAGCTGCTCTACATGTAGCGGAAACCCCGCATTACATTCACAGCCCCTGTAAGCACCGCACCTCTATAAACTCCTCTTCTGCTCTGTTAAAATGTCCGCGTTCATCTGGTACAGTAATTTATTAACGTTACTTTGTGAGCCCAACAAACAAGAAAGCCGTTGCTTAGGCATGGCCGTAACTGGCCGGGCGGGTTATTCTATGCGTGGGATTGATAATCCACTTCTGTCTGCTTTTTTTGTGCAGGTGAACCGGCCCGGTATGATCCCACTTTTAATGGACCTGTAAAGAAAAGGTGATTCTCAGTTTAATTTCCTACCCCCCCATGTCCTGTGAAGGTCTCTAGCCGAGCTTGTATTGACTGACCAAATACCAATTACCACCCCGGTTTCTGTTGTTTTGCTGTGCTGTTCTTCCCTAGAGGATGCACTGATATCATCTGCTGCGTGCTGTTCATAGCTGTCCTTGCTGGCTACCTCGCAGTTGGAGTTTTAGGTGAGCACAACTGGACACCATTAGCACACTGAAACGTCCCTTTACCTCCTGCCCTTTGTAAGCCGCTCCTTATTCCCTCCGAGGGTTGTTGTTTTGTCTAACACTTCCTCTTATGATAATAAACTCACTGCTAGTTACACGTTGACTTTGGTGGATGCGTGACAGCACAGTGCTAAAGTAGTATCAGGATGTATTGTCGAAGGAGTGCCCCTGTACAACTTTTTCTCGATACGGTACCGATATTGCTGCCTTGCGTATCGTCGATACAGAACCGATCAAATTTGCTACCGTTGACCTTTTTCACATTTGCATCTTAATGAGGTTTTCAGTAGAGCTATAATATCCAAACGCAAGACTGGGGAGTGTGGCAAAAAGCACTAGAACAATTTGTTTGGGCATGCTTTAATGGTGGAATGTTAGAAAATATTTTACTCAAACGGAAAACAACAGTGAGCAACGGAGAAACAGACCCTTTTACTTCTTCAGGAGGTGCAACGGGCCCTCGGCGCCTTGCGGTTCAGACATTGCTCTTTCACACTAGCTTGGTTTTTGAAAAATAATTCATAAATAATTGCTGTTTAGTGGTTGACCATAGACTATTCATTCATCCATCCATTTTCTATGCAGCTTATCCCCATTAAGGTGGCGGGTATGCTGGAGCCTATCCCAGCTGGCTTTGGGCGAGAGGCGGGGTACACCCTGGACTGGTCGCCAGCCAATCGCAGGGCACATATAGACAAACAAACATTCACACTCGCATTCATACCGATGGACAATTTAGAGTCGCCAATGAAGCTAACATGCATGTTTTTGGAATGTGGGAGGAAAGCGGAGTACCCGGAGAAAACCCACACACGCACGGGGAGAACATGCAAACTCCACACAGAGATGCCCAACGGAGATTTGAACCCAGGTCTTCCAGATCTCCTGACTGTGTGGCCGATGTGCTAAGCACTCAGCCACCGTGCGGCCACCATAGACTATTATTATGTAAAATAAATAATGTATAGAATTCTGCCTTTCTAGGCACCAGCAATTTTACGCGACATAAAATTGGGTTACTTTCACACGGCATGTGGTCAGCCATTTCTCCCCCCATTCCGTGTTGAAGTGCTAAGGTTTTGGCTTCTTCCTTGGTCTTTCTTCCCCACTTCTTTGGAAACGCACCAAAGTGTGATTTGGTTGGTCCCATTAAACTTCCCCGGTTCCCCGCCGTGGGAAACGTGTACATGACAAGGGTTGCACTCAACGCCACCGTCTTTTGGACTTTTACCAAAAAATACTGCCAAAGGGCCGACATCCCTCCTACTCCATGCCCGTGATAGCACGCCAGCATACGCTGTTGTTGCCATCACATGGCCTTTATCCGGGCGCTGCTGAAGAATAGAAATGCTGAGTGGAGTCTGGAATGGGCTGCTTGTATAAGAGTGCCAATATCTGAGGTTTTATGTAGATGCATGCCAGTGTAACCTGATCTCGGTTTTTTTTTGGTGCTAGTATCGCACCAATATCTGATATCGATATTAGATCGGCACGCCCAAGAGTGTGCCGTCGTCATTGTGTCCAGTTTAACAACCTGTTTTCCTCCTGTACGGTGCAATCACTGTTATCTCCTTCTTGTTTTTTCAAACTCTACTTCTATTTGGGAGTAATTTCACAAAATGGCTTTCGATTCAAGGATTTAAGTCCCTGGTTTTAGGAATTGAAGTGACACCTTCTGTTTTTCACACATGACAGTCTCTAAATTTGTTGAATTAGTGAATGTTTTTAAAATATGAATGACTTTCTTTCACCCCTGACAGGGGGAAAAAATAGTTTTTAAATACACCTGTGTACATTGTGACTTTTCCTAAATGAACTGGGTTCACTTCATCTCGTCGAAGCACCGGCAGCCCGTTTTCGGGAACTCGGCCACTCAATTGCTGTCATCAAACTCATTCCAGTGCACAGCCCCTAATTCCTTATCTCAAGTCAATACAAAGTCTGTGTGCAGGCAGCGTAGTTTGACCTCATTAAGTGACGTCACTGATGCCATCGGGTTGATTCTGCTATTTGGGAACAATTAACCCGACAAATAGGGTGGATCCTTCACTATTACAAAGTTTTTTTGAAGTATATGGAGAAAAATAATGAAAAGCCATTTTTTTGTATTGTAAGGAACATTCATTCATTCATTTTCTGTACCGCTTATCCTCATTAGGGTCACGGGGATGCTGGAGCCTATCCCAGCTGACTTTGGGCGGGAGGCGGGGTACACCCTGGACTGGTCGCCAGTCAATCGCAGGGCACATATAGACAAACAAACATTCACACTCTAACGGACAATTTAGAGCGGCCAATGAAGCTAACATGCATGTTTTTGGAATGTGGGAGGAAAGCGGAGTACCCGGAGAAAACCCACACACGCACGGGGAGAACATGCAAACTCCACACAGAGATGCCCAACGGAGATTTGAACCCTGGTCTTCCAGATCTCCTGACTGTGTGGCCAATGTGCTAACCACTCAGCCACCGTGCGGCCATTGTAAGGAACAGTACAATCAAAATGAAACTTGGATATAACTTCAAGTAGTTGCTGTACAGGTCGGAAAGCAGTAAGGTTTGCTGTCTTTTAAAAAAAACAATCCTCTCAGCTGTGAAAGTCAGCCGAGCGGAACTGGCCGTTACTGCAGTGGTTCTCAAACTTTTTCTTTCCGCGCCCACCTTTTGGAGATCAAATTATTTTCAGCCCCCTCCACAAAATCCCCATCCACCAATTCCAACGACCACCCCCTGCGCGATTTGACTTCACGGACGTACACGTGAAACATTTGTCAATGACTTTGCAAATGTTTTTTTTTTTTTTTACATACCTTGTTCCCAAACAGTGCCTGTGACACAGAAGTAAAACATCTCAGCCTGTAGAAATCATTTAGTGAAAGCCGCGGTGGCTGCACAGGTGAAAGAGAAACCGTGCTTCCGGACCGCCGGCCGCCGGCGCTGCTCCCCGCCGCCCCGGGTCGGTGCCCGGTGAGGAAGGCGGGAGCCGGCTAAGGGTGCGTTGAAACAACATACCGGTACTCCGAGCACACACAGATACACACGGAAACGTAAAGGAGTGTCGTTGGAACACTCGCGCTAAGTCAGGAGAGTATTTGAACACACCGAAAGTGGCAAAAAAAATCCATAAACAAGGCGCTTGGTTCTAAGGGAGAGAAAAAAGTAGCAGCTTGTATTCTGTAAAATACGCTAATAATGACAATCGTGCAAGGTAGCCCCCCCCGCGCCCCCTGTCATAATGCCGGGGCCCCACTAGGGAGCACGCCCCCCAGTTTGACAACCACTGCGTTGCTGGAATCCTCCATGATGAAATCACCGGGCTGGTGGATATTACACACATTGTGCTCCTCCGCCTTCCACTTGATGATGTGCCAATTCTGCACATTCAGCAAAAAAAAAAAAGAAATCAGGAAGGGGGCAAAGCCTTTTTTGTGTACATACATTAGAAAATCTGTTGGGCTTTGGGAGAATTGAATGCCCCAGCTGATTCATGTTCTCTAAGGGAAGAATTGCTGTTTAGAAAATATCACATGTAGAAAAAAACCAACGTATTTAATCTTGCTCTTCGATTATTATTTCCTAATAAATACATTGTCAATGGCAAATCAATATGACATTTACCCTTATATTCCTAAGTAAACAGTACTTAGTTTTAGTACATTACATTTGCTTTTACTAGATATTTTTTATACACCATTCCTACACAGTAATAAATATACTGCAGTTTTTAAGTCCAATGAAACAACCCTTGTTGTTAGCCTACAATGTCAACCATATACCAATGTAAGTGCATATGCAAAATGTATCTCTACTTAATATGTTTTTATTTCTCTAACCAGCTTGGCTTTATGGAGATCCCCGGCATGTTCTTTATCCAAGGAATTCAACTGGATGGTTTTGCGGCATTGGCCCAAATACGTGAATAACGAAACGGCGTGCATAATGTGACCGATGTTATTTTAAATACCTTACTTTTTTTTCCTGTGTGTTTCTTTTCAGGGACCGACCGACACTGTTGTACTTTGACATTGTCAAATGTTCGACGTCTGTCAATGTGATGGCGACGGCTCTCAATGGGTTCCAATGTCCCACCACACAGGTACAGCGCGGTGCTTTACTTGTGGCCTATGTGGGGCCAACATTTTTGCCAATCTTCCTGATTTGCTACCCACCAGATATGTGTGGAGAAGTGCCCGACTAATTTCTCTGCTGTGGGGCTGCCTGCATACAACCCGGATGTAAAACCTGCAGATGTTTTCAGCCAAGATCTATGTGCACCATCCATAAACCTGTCAAATACTGCGATGGTGAGTTTGTTTACGAAAAATATGAATTTACTGTGTACAAATCAGGCTTGCATTCTTAAGATGATAACTTGTTTTTCCTAGTCTGTTAAAGAAATAGTGGAGAAGGAGCTGTGTCCTTTCTATACCATTCCCACAACTGCTGGTAAGTGCAAACGACCGAAGGGTGTAAGAGTCAATTTCACCTGGTTTTCTTGATAGCGTTAGAACTCTAGTTTCACTTGCTTTGGACCTCATCATGCATGGCATTACGCGTTATGTGTTAGGTTTAGTTATTTTTATGTGTCCTAGTGGGCCCCGAGGTGGCTTTGTCGTTAGCACGTCGTCCGCACTGTCAGGAGATCGAGGGTTTGATTCTCTCTTTCTGCGTGGAGAATGTTCTCCCTGTGGATGTTTTTTTCTCCTCAAACTCCAGCATCCGCCAACATTCCAAAAATATGCACGTCAAGTTAAATTGTCCACAGGTGTGAACGTGAGTGCGAATGGTTGTTTGTCTATACGTTCCATGACTCTCACCAAACTTACCTGGGATAGGCTTCAGCTCACCCGTGACACTAATGAGGAGAAGTGGTACAGGAAATGGATGGATGTAAGTTTTAAAGTGGCTAACCTGTTTTTGGGTGAACAAGAATGTTTTGTGGTATTTAGGGCTGTCACAAATAGTGTGTGACTTTTATCGCATGGATTGCATGTTTTTTGTTGTTGCGTAATTAACGCATACGCAGCACGGTGAGCCCTGTTATGGCGACACAGTGTGGCTCCACCACAGACACAATACCACATTGCTAATGATAGCAAATATTCTGCTGTTAAAGAAACCAGTGTTGGGTAAATAGATTTTCAGACATGCCTGCCATCCCGTAACTTGATTTAAGTACTCAGTTAATTTGGTGCTCTTAATACTTACAAACATGCATGCCCTGTCATTTATATTTCATTTAAAAAAATACAGAAAAAATGGGCATATTTTAGACATAGTTTTACATGGTTATTAATCATGATTAACTCACTGATTTTAAAGCTGATTTGAAAAATTTATCATTTGATAGCCCCAGTGTTTTCACATCTCTACATTGACCATATTTATAATTTATTTTTACAAGTGCACAACATTTAGGAATGTAAATGATAGCCCATACACCTTTTGTATTTTATTAACTTAATAAATATTTTATTGGGGGCCGCACGGTGGCTGAGTGGTTAGCACATTGGCCACACAGTCAGGAGATCTGGAAGACCTGGGTTCAAATCTCCGTTGGGCATCTCTGTGTGGAGTTTGCATGTTCTCCCCGTGCGTGTGTGGGTTTTCTCCGGGTACTCCGCTTTCCTCC
The DNA here is from genome assembly GCA_024372805.1 of Oostethus manadensis. NCBI lineage: Eukaryota > Metazoa > Chordata > Actinopteri > Syngnathiformes > Syngnathidae > Oostethus > Oostethus manadensis. Next base: position 2,175,393 of record QODF01000166.1, on the reverse strand, counting down.
CACATTCCAAAAACATGCATGTTAGCTTCATTGGCCGCTCTAAATTGTCCTTTAGAGTGTGAATGTGAGTGCGAATGTTTGTTTGTCTATATGTGCCCTGCGATTGACTGGCGACCAGTCCAGGGTGTACCCCGCCTCTCGCCCAAAGCCAGCTGGGATAGGCTCCAGCATCCCCGTGACCCTAATGAGGATAAGCGGTACAGAAAACGAATGAATATTTTATTGAGTGTATACTGGAAGTTTTTATTTTCATGATTTCCTCCACAATTATTTCTTAAATAAATACCTTCTGCTCACTTGATGGCTTGCAAAACATACCAAAAGTGCCAAATGACAATTTAATTCAAAGCTCATTTTACTGTCCCTGGTTTTTCTAGCACTCGGAAGATGTTTGCCTGATATCACAGCACTTGGGCAGATTCCGCCGGAGTTTTCCAACGTTCCGGGCTTGCCAACATCTGTCAGTGACACAGCCAACCTCATCAAAAACGGCACTGGGTATGAGCAGCTCTTAGATTGTTTTAAAACAACAAATACAAAGTCACCCTGTCAAAAGAGACCCTATTTAATATCCCTGTTGTGTTTCTTCTTCATCACTAGCAACGGGTCGGTGGACTTGTGAGTGTGTCGATCCTTAGAGTAGTGTCTGGTTGTAGTTACTCCTGTGGCTGTGCACACGCCAAGATGCACAGCAGTGTTGGATGTCATGTGAAACCTCCTGGGAGATATGCTAAGTTAACAGCAGTAGCACACAAGGACTTTTATGTTTGCATGGTGTTGGTCTGTGTTGGGATCTCAAAAGTAATTCAGTGGAGAGAAAGTTCACCCAAGCATCAATTAAGCTAAAAGATAATACATTCTCAAAATGATATTAAGTATGGCTACCATTTGAAAAGAGCTGTCAGTCATGTACAATCATGTATTTTCCTTTACCACTGCATAAATGCTAGTATTACTGTGACATACTTTGAAGTAATGGCATTTTGCTATGATTTACCACTGATTATGTTTCTTGTCTTCAATAGGGACATATTGACTGGTTTCAATAACAGAGACGTTGGCGTTCGAATCTTTGAGGATTTTGCATCATCGTGGCCCTGGATTCTTGCGTTAGTTGATTGACACTGGCACCTGTTGATTGTATCGACAGCGGACTTTATACAGCTGCAGTATTAGATTAGTGCAACATTTTTATTTTACCTAATATTTTGAATACATTCATTATACTGTATACTTATGAAGATCATTTTCTTCTGATGCTTTTTTTCATGGCTATTTGTATGATTGTGTTTCATTTAGTGGTCTGGTAATAGCCATGGTGCTCAGCATGTTGTTCCTGTTGCTTCTGAGATTTACTGCTAGCATCATTGTGTGGGTCCTCATCGCAGCGGTCCTTGGCACTGGGGCATATGGTAAACTCAACATATCTCTTGTCAAAGTAAAGACTAGAAGCAATTATCACTGTCCCATTGTAAGGTGAATGTCTTTGCAACAGGGATTTGGCACTGCTACTGGGAGTATGACAACTACAAGAAACAATCCGCTTCCATTACGGACATTGGGTTCACCACTAATTTCAACGTTTATCTGCAAGTGCAAGAGACCTGGTTAGCCTTCTGTGAGTCTGAAACTTAACAGCTATTTTCCATCTGTGCACACTGGCTTTTAATCATGCAAATATTGGAAAGAAAAGCAGAGAAGATGCTGCACATTCAATAAGAAAAACTAAAGTATAAGGGATAGTTTGGATTTTTTGATATGAGGTTGTATGACATCCCCATCATTAGTGTAGTACATCAACAGTGACTTACCCCCCAGCTGGTACCCGTGAGTCTGTTCTGGTCGATTTTGGTAACAGAGAACGTAGATCCAGTTAGTTGCCGTGGCTACTTAAGCAAAGTGTTTGGCTTCTCAAAACAATTTGCATTCAAAGGAGCTTTTTTTCTTTTTCCGTCTTTTGAATGCACAGTATGGACTGTCCATTGTTCTGTATGTGATAAGAATAATTGCTTGTTTGCGTATGCGTTCCACAGTGGATGAAGATGCACGAGTCAGCACCATCACATCACATACACGACACTAGACAGCTGATAGCGCACATTAATACGACAGACAAGTTAAAGCCGAGCCATATGTGAGATCAGATTTTTTGGGGGTAGGCATATTTGTCATGCAAATGTATTTCTTTTTGAACGCATATTGTTTTGAGAAGCCAAACCCTTTACTTAAGTCGCCCCAGCAAGTAACCAGAACTTTGTTTTTCATCACCGGAATCCAACCAGAACTGGACTCACTGGACCAATTGGGGGGTAAGTCCCCGTTGATGCACTACAATAATGATGGGGATGTCATACAACTTCGTGTAAAAAAAAACAAAACGGAACTATCCCTTTTAAGGCATATTGTTGGCCCAACTAATGTAATACACTACAATGCAGTATTCATAGTGCAGACGAAATGATTGGCCTGCAGCATGTTCTAAAAATATAATTTAACAAGAAAACTCAACACAATTATTAACATTATCAGAGCTTTCTAGACTTGCAATAACACCCATATACAGTAGTCACCATTGCATGAATATTACCCAATATAGTAGATATAATCAGAGAAAGTAATACATATTAGACATAAATAAGATAACATAGACTCACACGTTAGCAGTTCCTTGTTTTTTTTCCGGACAGCCTTCTTGCTGAAGTGGATGTCATTGTCCCATCAATGTATTGTAATGCTTTACATGGCTTTACACTTGTGTTACCCAATGTAGCAGACATAAGAGTAAATAAGCCATTTACGACGTTAGAATAACATCCTTGCTCGTTTGTGTCCCTGTAAGTGTTTTCCGTGGGGGACGTTAGCGGAGGGTAGATAGATGTGTGGAGGACAGGAAGTGAGTTCAAGCTTGTTGTGGGTTAATTTAGGCAACTACAATTTGCATAAATATGCATTTACTAGGTGATCATTTATTATTAAATTCATTTTTGGTATAGCTTGAGGGCAGATTGGAGCGGAGGGATGACTGAGACACATATTTTCTTGAAATATGAATGCATTTTTAGCGTATCTACATATGTTGCTTTACTAAATATCAAAGTGGCTCTTGCATCCTTTGTGGCCCTCGGTTAAAAAAGTTTAGAAAGCCCTGCACTACTAAAAAGTACAGCTATTAAGGGGGGAAAAAATACCTCCCGGTGAGGTGTTTCGGGCATGCCCGGTCGGGAGAAGGCCCCCGGGAAGACCTAGGACACGCTGGAGGGACTATGTCTCACAGCTGGCCTGGGAACGCCTCGGTGTCCTCCCGGTGGAGCTGGAAGAGGTCGCCGGGGACCAGGAAGTCTGGACTTCCCTACTGAAGCTGCTGCCCCCGCGACCCGGATAAGCGGGGGGAAATGGATGGATGGATGGATGGATCATCGTTTTTCATTCATGGTCAATTAAAACTTGTTTGCTTCTCAGTAATCATCCTTTGCGTGGTCGAAGCTGTACTGATCTTAGTCCTCATCTCTCTGCGGACCAGAATCCTCATCGCCATTGCGCTCATACGAGAGTCGAGCAAGTGAGTTGTCCGAGGATTTTTGTTTTTACTTAACAATCTACTAAGATAGTCAGTTGTCCCAACTTGGGCCTCCTGAAAGACGAGCTGACGTGTGTCGCACAGGGCCATCGCCACCATCATGTCCACTCTGGCGTACCCTTTGGTCACGTTTGTTCTCCTCCTGGTGTGTGTGGCTTACTGGGGTGCCACTGCTCTGTATCCTTTCATTCTGTGACTGCCTGTGTGTTCAACACACACAACCCGCCTAATTCGTTTCTCCTTAACTAATCAATTCAGATATTTGGCCACCTCAGGAGGCCCCATCTACAAAGTGGTTGCTTTCAATTCCAGTATGGGTGGCTGTCAGAGCATCAATGGCACCGTGGATTGTGATCCCCAGGTGAACGGGTTGAATGTGTGGATGGAATCAGAATACGAGTTCTTTTAAGCGAATGCTGACATTGCAGTGGAACCTCTAAGGTCAAACATATTATTTTGCAGGATCCCAGTTACCGTTTGATCGGACTTTTGGAAACATTTGTAACCGTTAAAGGTGCTGTCTATCTAGGTTAGGTACTGGGGAGGAGGGCCAATGTTCTAATGTGCTGGAAGTATTATGTGCTACCCTCTTCCTGCTCCGACATTGAAAGCCACAGCCCACGTAACACACACACACATGCGCATTTGATATGTTTGTTGTCAGCCACTGATAGCAATTTGGGAAAGTTTAGCTGCTAAATGAATTCAAGAAGTACTGTCATGCATAGCAAAACACAAAGTTGGTGTCCGTGTTGATCCCGCACGTCTTCAATGAATGTAAAAGTAATTTTAAAATGTTCATTTGTGCCTTTCGTTCTTCATTTGTATGCATTTCAAATTGTTTTTTGCATGTAAAACTAGAACTGTGTAACCGTAATAAAAATAAGTCAACCGCTGATGACATCATAGACGGGCGACAGAACTGACTTCCACTTCCTGTTTCCGTGCATTAGCAAGCTGCTAACAAGAATGTTTGTGATCAAGTACATCAAGAACACAGTGACACCCCCATAGCGTGTTAATATACAAGGCATATTACACACAAACCCAGGCACCACTGTACCTAAAACCTTGTCTGAAAATAAACAGAATTCAATGAGGAGAATGCATCTGTTCGCTTGTGTGAGAGACAATCTTTGGACTTTAGAGGTTCCACAAAGGATAGATCAGGAAAAGATTGTCCAAATTTTCTTAAGAAAAGATGGTGCCGTAACTATTTTCCTATCGTAAACATGGAAGTTTTCTATTTAATCAAAAGATGACATTAAATATTCATACAATTTGTAGATGCATGCTTTTTCTTGGACAATGCGGCTTGTATCTATCCACTCATAGTTGTACCTGCTCCTTTTAGACCTTCAACGCATCAAACTACCCATCTTGCCCCTCTGCTGCATGCATCTTCGTCAAGTACGAGGACAAGGGCGTCTTCCTGAGGAACCTCTTCAACCTTCAGATTTACAACGCGGTGGCCTTTCTCTGGTGTGTCAACTTTGTCATCGCTTTGGGCCAGTGCACCCTTGCTGGTGCATTTGCCTCCTACTACTGGGCCTTCACCAAACCAGATGACATCCCCACATTCCCCCTGTTAGGTTCCTTTGTGCGCACACTAAGGTATGTTGTGTTGCTTACAGAAAAGGTGACACAATGCTTACTGGCTACTGTTTGCACCGTGTCCTCTAGTCTAGTCAGCCGGGCCGTTTTCAGCTGATACAAAAAGGAACCTGTATTATGTGCAAATAATACATTCGACTTTAAAATCTGTTCATTCCAGGTACCATGGAGGCTCACTGGCATTTGGTGCTCTGATCCTGACACTTGTGCAGGTGGTGAGGGTGATCCTGGAGTACATTGACCACAAAACCAAAAGTAAGGCCTCTCACCCAATGTAGTACCCCTGTGATAAATCAGGGGTGTCCAAACTTCCTCCACCGACGCCTGCATACAGACATTGACCTGAAAAAGTATCTAAAGCTTTTGGAATTTCTCACATTTCTGTATACAATCACCATCAAACGTGATCTGATATTTTCCAAAATCACATGGATCAAAAAACAGTATCTGCTTTAACTACAAACACACAGACATTTATAGGTTTTCAAATGTTTAATGATGTTTGCCTACAAACAATGACAGAAGGAGAAGGAATAAGAACTTCAACCAGACGCTTCCTGTAGTTGCAGTTCTGTCAGATTCCATCATCCTGGGATGTCACAATTCTTACCAGGTGTGTGTTTTATAGTGGACAGGACAGCTTTAAGCCACTTCTCAGGGATTGGACACACCCCTGACTTCAATATTTTGATAAAAAAATGGCATTAATTGCTCTCAAAGTCTCCTTAGGCAGAAGGTTCAGTTACAGGGGTGTGAAAAACTATTTGCCCCCTTCCTGACTTTTTGTCACACTTAAATGTTTGTGCTCATAAAAAAGAGTAAACTATTAGTCAAAGATAACATCATCGAACACAAAAAGATGACTGCCAAGACCTTTGGGAAAATATCTTGTGGACTGACGAGACAAAAGTAGAACTTTTTGGAAGGTGCGTGTCCCGTTCCATCTGGCGTAAAAGTAACACAGCATTTCATAAAAAGAACAGTCAAATATGGTGGTGGTAGTGTGATGGTCTGGGCTTGTTTTGCTGCTTCAGGACCTGGAAGGCTTGCTGGGATAGATGGAAGCATGAATTCTACCGTCTAGCAAAACATCCTGAAGGAGAATGTCCGGCCATTGCAAAAGAATAAAAAGTCAGGAAGGGGGCAAATAGTTTTTCACACCCCTGTACTTATTCCTCCCCCTTCTGTCATTGTGTGCATGTTATCATTAAAAATCTATTTAAAAAAACCTGTAAATGTTTGGGTGGTTTTAGTTTAAGCAGACACTGTTTTTTCATCTGTGTGGTTTTGAAATAGATCATATCCGATTTAATGTTGATTTTACGCAGAAATATGAGAAATTCCAAAAGCTTCATACTTTTTCCGGCCACTGTCCAAATGAAGGGGTGTGGGAACCACTTGGATACATTTAGTAGAGTAAAGGTGCTTAAAACCAATCCAGCGTGGATCAACAGGTGCTAAGCTGTCTCCACGCAGCATCGGCATGTTAGCATGTTTTTGTTCACAGTAAGATGCGGGGGCCAAAGGGGTCATTGCAATGAAAAATGGCTTGGTCTGTGACACGTGTTGTCGTATCGTTAACTTCCTCATTATTGCTAAGCAATGTGAAACTACAACAGCAGCCATACTGTCATCACACCACTAGGAATCACACAGCAAGCTGTGACTTCCTGTTCAGTGCAAAGTAAGCTTCAAAATCAAAGCACGGCAATGAGATTCTGGATTTTACCACAGCAACTAAAGTTTTTTTTGGGTTGTTAACCACAACAAAAAATAATTGCGCATGTGCGAAAGTGACATACAGTAACTCAATTACCGCAAAGGATGTTAGATAAGAGTTTAACATACAGTGGAACCTCAATTTACGAAAACATTACACGAAATATTCACATGATACGAATCGGGTTTTGAAGACATTTACGTTCCATTTCATGAAAAAAGATAAAAATATGAAAATGGAAAGTGCCGCCCAGAATTTTGAATGTAGCGCACCGCCATACAAGCTGCCCTCCCCCGGGGTGATAATTTAGCAAAGTCATGGATGCCAACCATCGTAAAACCGAAGATCTTCTTCCTCTCAGAATCCCCAATGATGCTACATCACGGCGACCCTTTGCTGTTGAACAGCATACCGAAAAGCTCCCGTCCATTGTTAAAAATGTAAAAAATGTGTAAAAAATCATAGCGTTATTTTAGTATATAATGTAGTGTATTCATTTAAATGAGTTACAGTACGTACACTTTTGTATGATTTCTGCCATCTGTCAAAACTCCATTCGCCTTCTCCTCCTCTGCCATCAAGCTCACCTCGCTCGACCTGAAAGGTGAAGTGTCATTATTCATAACACCACTTATTATTATTTGTCATTGATTTTATTATTTCCTCGTTGTTTTTTTAACATTCATATGCATGTAAATGATTATGTTGTCATTAATGAACAGATTTCTTTCAGGTGGGTACAATATATGAACTTTATATGGCTGCAACGAATTACATCATTTATAAGGTAAATTCTAAGATACGAAAGCCCCCCCGGAACCAATTAATTTCATATCTTGAGGTTCCACTGTAAAATAAAAATCTGGCAAATCGAGCAAAAGCACGTCAACCAACAAAAATCCTTAAACCATTCTCCTTAGACAATCTCTCACATCGACGCCGACATAAGCAGAAATCATCTGCACTTTCAAAACATACTGATGCCCGTAAAAACAATGAGCTGCAGACTGAAAATGGCTGCCGGGCTCCACAGCGGACACCCCTGCTGTGCATTTGTCCTTCTACTACTACTACTACTACTACAACAGCTATTGCGGTGCAAATATGTTACAGTTTGTTGACATCCCAGCCGGGAAATGATGTATACACTACAAAGTGTTTTTGTATTCCTATCGCCCAGTGGCTCAGAACCCGGTAGCACGTTTTATCCTGTGCTGCATGAAGTGCTGCTTCTGGTGCCTGGAGAAGTTCATCAAGTTCCTCAACAGAAATGCATACATCATGGTAATGCTTTACTTCCAGTAGTATCGCTGTCATTTACCACCATACATGTTCATACGTACACAATATTTGATTTTAAATAATAATAATCATTTATACAATGTGTGCTGTTCCACAGATTGCCATTTACGGGAAGAACTTCTGCACTTCAGCCAGGATTGCATTTTTTCTGCTCATGAGGAACATCATAAGGTGTGTTTGGATGTGTAACTTCATATATTGATACTCCTAACGTGTACCTGTGTTTGCAGGACTGTGGTGCTCGATAAAGTGGCTGACTTGCTGATCTTCTTTGGGAAGCTCCTAGTGGTGGGCGGAGTAGGTTTGTATCGCACCTTTTCAGCCTTCGATGTGTTTGATTGGGTTTTTTTTTAACTCACATACATATTTTAAATGATTGCATATTTTTTGTCCCAGGTGTATTGTCCTTCTTTTTCTTCTCTGGCCGAATACCTCTTCCAGGCAGCACTTTCCGCACAGAGACCCTCAACTACTACTGGATGCCAATAATCGTATGTATCCCAGCGTATGTTTTCAGAAGATTCAGTTTTGGCTTGATGTTTTCTCTCCAAATTGCAGACTGTGGTGGTTGGTAGCTACCTCATAGCTCATGGGTTCTTCAGTGTATACAACATGTGTGTGGATACACTCTTCCTCTGCTTCTGTGAGTACACCGTGGCAAAGTAATAACATGTCTTAAAAATGGAAGCAAAAATCCTCAGTGTAATGCTATTAACTTTCCACAGTGGAGGACTTGGAGCGCAATGACGGTTCCCCGCAGAAACCATATTTCATGCCCAAAAACCTCATGAAGATCCTCAACAAATCCAACAATACCCCCAAGGAGAAAAAAAAGTGAACTTGTTGTCGCGACCCCTCCACATTGTTTTCATGTTTGCTGATTTTGCACTTTTTAGTTATTTTCAATGTCTATCGCGTCAATGACTTGTGAAAGGACTGGGCCTTTGAATGTAAAATGTAAAATATTGGATTTGTCACATTTCCCTGATTGACTTAGATCCCAGAAATGCTTTTGTGTTTTGTGTTAATAGTTGGTTTTCTATGCTGTGCACATTATCCCTATTCATGTTTTATCTATTGCAATCCTTTTGTAGATGGAGATGTTTTTCATATTGTTGCAAAACATTTTTTACTATCTTAAAATTGCTTTGTACTTAAATTAATTAAACACGATGTCAAGAAAAACCAAAAACTTACACTTTTGTTTGTGCTGTTGAGTGTTTTTTATTATTGCAAAATACTGCATGTTTATAAAACTTTTTATGTATTTTTTAATTGTTTATGACATTACTGACTTTGTTCACTTTTACAATTGAGCCAAATTTCTTTCAGTACAGTGGAACTTCTGTTTTTGTCATTATTTCTTCCAAAATGTTTTTGTCATTTTTTCTTCCAAAATGTTTTTGTCATTTTTTCTTCCAAAATGTTTTTGTCATTATTCCTCCCAAAATGTTTTTGTCATTTTTTCTTCCAAAATGTTTTTCATTTTTTTCTTCCAAAATGTTTTTGTCATTATTTCTCCAAAAATGTTTTTGTCATTTTTTCTTCCAAAATGTTTTTGTCATTATTTCTTCCAAAATGTTTTTGTCGTTATTTCTTCCAAAAGATCAGATGAAAACCGAGGCAGTGTTTCCTACTTTTACCAGTACGCCGGCACTTGCAACTTTCTTTGGCTCAAGGGTCAGTCACGCTAAAAAATGCTCACGGGGGGACAGCCTGGATGTATCCTCTGCGCTTTTTCAAAAGACATAAAAAACAATGCATGTAAAAGAAGACACGAGGACAGGGTTGGGCAATTATTTTGGCTCGAGGGCCGGATTAACAAAATTGTTTGGGGGGGCCAGACAAAATATTTGACACATGCACACAGTTTATTCTTATAATTCCAACAGTCCACCTGAAATGATTTGTCTTATTTTGAAAAGGTACCTTTATTGAAAGGTATGGAGCTACACCGTATTTGTGCCTTCATTTTGAGGTAGCAGAACCAGATTTTGAGCCCAGAAATTACACTCAAGCAAAACAAGAGGTACCTGACTCTCGTTCGACATGACGTTGATTGTGATTGGTTCATTCAAAACACTGCCATCCACAGTTACCTAGAAAAACACTGAGAGCCCAGACCTCCGCGGAGCCATACTCCCCCCATATTGTGATTTGCACTTTTGGATCTAAATGGGGTTTTAAGTAGAGCTACAATATGCAAAAGCAAGAAGGGGGATTGTGACAAAAACACTTAAAATTGATTGAAAACAACAATTAAACTGAAATAGGCTGTTCATCAGCTGATCAAACGTTTAAGACCATCGCTCAAAATATGACACAAAACTCTCCAAAGCAGAAGAAAAAATGTTCACAGTAGGACTCCATGAGTACTCCACCCTTGTTAATCACTTCAAACATTTGTTAGGGCATGCTTGATGCCAGTGTTTCCAGGAAGCTCCAAGTGGTGAAGATGGCTTCACGGATGGCATCAACTGTCTGGAACTGATGGCCATTTTTATAAACTTCCCTTGCCATCCATCCCCAAATGTTCTCTATGGGGTTTAAATTAGGGGAACATGCAGGATGAGAAAGAAAGAGTGATGGTATTCTCCCCTAAGAAGTCCTTTGTCAAGCGAGCATTGTGAATTAGACCAGTCCAGGGTGTGCCCCGCCCAAAGCCAGCTGGGATAGGCTCCAGCATACCCCATCACCCTAATGAGGATAAGCGGCATAGAAAATGGATGGATGGCATTGTGAATTAAGATCCAAATGTGCAAAAGGTAAATTCTAGCAATTTTTCAACTGGTTTTAAGATTTTGATCAGAGGTGTATTTAGATTCCTTGACCATGAAAATACCAAGGAAGGGTTTGGGAAGGCCTAAATAATGCTAACATGCTATCATTAGATCTTAACATCTAGCATGTAGCGCCATGTACCAGGAAGGCCAAATGTCTGTCAAATGTCATGTGACCATATTTTTTGTGGCATTAAGTGCTGAAAATGGTCTTATCTCGCAGTGTTACAAAATCCTTTCAAAACTCCTGGATCCAGACAGTGATCCGTAAAAATGTAATGCGTTATTCCATATCCCACTTGGAATAATTCTTGGAATGTTTATACAAATCCATTGAGATGTTATTATGACCACAAACGGATAAACACTGGCAAAAACATAACTTTCGGTCTGCATGTTTGGCGGAGGTAATTAGAGTGTGAAGGCTTGTTGATGATGTGGATCATCTGTGTAGTTTGTTTACTTTTCATATGCACGATATGACTCACTTCAGGTCTTCAAGTCCGAGATCAGTTACAAGACCAGTTCATTTGCTGATTAGAGCTTTATAGATGGAGAACATGTTGCTTGCATTATTGAACCTTGTTCAAAAATGTTCACTTTATGAAATAGTACATTTGCGGTTTTACAGTTTTTCTCAGTTTTTACTTGACCACCACATGTAACTTACGCACCAACCTCCAGAACCAAGGGGAAATTTTGAAATGAGTGGTACAAGGTTCTACATAAATATTCTCGAAATATTTACTGTAATTTCATATTTTGTTTGACAATTTTTCCATAGAAAATGAATGGGCAATTTGTTTTGCGCCTCCTACTGGTGGAAAATCTTATGTTTTCATTACTGAATGTTCATTACAGAAACATTCTACATTGTGACATGGCGCCGGGGGTTGAGTGACTATTTTCCCTTCCAACCTGATGGTTGCTTGTTTGATCCTACATCCTGCTGTAATCCATCCATCCATCCCGTTTCTCCCGCTTATCCGAGGTCGGGTCGCGGGGGCAGCAACCTAAGCAGGGAAGGCCAGAGGTCCCTCTCCCCGGCCACTTCGTCTAGCTCTTCCTGGCGGATGCCGAGGCGTTCCCAGGCCAGCTGAGAGACATAGTCTCTCCAACTATCCTGGGTCTTCCCCGAGGCCTCCTACCGGTTGGACGTGCCCTGAACACCTCCCCAGGAAGGCGTTCGGGAGGCATCCTAACCAGATGCCCGAGCCACCTCATCTGACTCCTCTCAATGCGGAGGAGCAGCGGTTCTACTCCGAGTCTCTCCCGGATGACAGTGCTTCTCACCCTATCTCTAAGGGAGAGCCCAGCCACCCTGCGGAGAAAACTCATTTCGGCCGCTTGTACCCGCGATCTTGTCCTTTCGGTCACTACCCAAAGCTCATGACCATAGGTGAGGGTAGGAACGTAGATCGACCGGTAAATCGAGAGCTTTGCCTTTTGGCTCAGCTCTCTTTTCACCACGACAGACCGGTGCAGAGTCCGCATCACTGCAGACGCTGCACCAATCCGCCTGTCCATCTCACGTTCCATCCTTCCATCACTCGTGAACAAGACCCCGAGGTACTTAAACTCCTCCACTTGAGGCAGGACCTCATCCCCGACCCGGAGATGGCACTCCACCCTTTCCCGGGCGAGAACCATGGACTCGGACTTGGAGGTGCTGATTCTCATCCCAGCCGCTTCACACTCAGCTGCGAACCGGTCCAGTGAGAGTTGAAGGTCACTGCTCGATGAAGCCAACAGGACCACATCATCTGCAAAAAGCAGAGATCGAATCCTGCAGCCACCAAACTGAAACCCCTCAACGCCCTGGCTGCGCCTAGAAATTCTGTCCATGAAAGTAGTGAACAGAATCGGTGACAAAGGGCAGCCCTGGCGGAGTCCAACCCTCACTTGAAACGGGTCCGACTTATTGCCGGCAATGCGAACCAAACTCTGACACCGGTTGGCGGTTCGTGGTCCGATGGTGGTCCGATACCCCATATTCCCGAAGCACTCCCCACAGTAATCCCTGAGGAACACGGTCAAATGCCTTCTCCAAGTCCACAAAACAAATGTAGACTGGTTGGGAAAACTCCCATGCACCCTCATGGACCCTGCCGAGAGTATAGAGCTGGTCCACAGTTCCACGAAAACCACACTGCTCCTCCTGAATCCGAGATTCGACTATCCGGCGGATCCTCCTCTCCAGAACCCCTGAATAGACCTTACCGGGAAGGCTGAGGAGTGTGATCCCACGATAGTTAGAACACACCCTCCGGTCCCCCTTTTTGAAAAGCGGGACCGCCACCCCGGTCTGCCATTTCAAGGGCACCGACCCCGATGTCCACGCGATGCTGCAGAGTCGTGTCAACCAGGACACGCCCACAGCATCCAGGGCCTTAAGGAACTCCGGGCGGATCTCATCCACTCCCGGGCCACCGAGGAGCTTTTTGACCACCTCGGTAACCTCAGCCCCAGAGATAAGAGAACCCGCCTCAGAGTACCTGTGCACTGCTTCCATGTTGGAAGGGGTGTCGGTGGGATTGAGGAGGTCTTCAAAGTATTCCCTCCACCGGTCCACCGCATTTATTTTGTTTTGGACTTTGACAAATCATAACAAACGGTGGCCTTCACTTCACTGGAGTGCACTTTTTAACTTGACTGTCATTTAGTAATAACAAAAAAATAGTGGGTGCCGTCATCAAACTTTAATGCCGAAGACATCGCTATGTTTAGCACAAGGTCTCACACTAGCCAACATACCAAACAATCAGATAAGCATTCACCAAAGATGAGCTCTTGACATTATTGGGAATTTTTGCCTCATCTCAAAACAGAACTCTGTAAGCCAAATTTCCCAACGCGTGTTCAATTCCTTCTTCAGTTACAAGGAGAGAAATGGCACCCAAAACAAGTAGAATTCAATAAGACGTATTATCAAAAGAGAATTTACAAAGAGAGGATAGAGATGTGCGAGCAAGATCCTGGGTTCTTGTCTCTCATGCGATGTCAAAGCAGTCCAGAACCCCGATGGGTGGTGTTTGTCTGCTTTTATCTGCCTCTTCGACTGGGGGGGAGTTCTGCATGGCATGATGACTTGCTTGGTGGGGGCTTGTGTGACTCCTTTCTTGCCCTTCGTAAGTAAGTACCAGTAAGTAATCTCCTTGGCTGGAGATCCATTAACCACAGGAACATTATCTCCTTTCTTGTGAGTGTTAGTAGAAAACATTCCAAAGCCCCACTTTCTACCATCAATCTGTCACTAACAACTATGAACCCTACGTGACCTCTGCATTCCAGTTAGTTTAATTTGAATAGTTTCATAGTAAACTTCTATGTGTGCGCGTTCTATCTCTAAGTGTGGTGATATGTACAGCAAACATGCAATCAAACATACGGTGACACCTACAGCTATGCGGTGGTGCTGTCATTTATTGGCGGTACTGATAAGAACTGGGCTTCCGGAGAAATCCTGTCATAAACATTCCATTGTCCCTGGTACACATTCCTACAGGAGATAACACAACCGTATTAGATGACCTAATTTTTCTAGGAAACCCATGTGATGGGATGCGTTACCAGAGCCTTGATCACGGAGGCGACGTCCTCTTTTCTGCCTCGGGCCAACCGGTATACGCCTCGACAATCACCAGCAGATACCGATACCCCCTTTGGCATTCACCCGTGTCAGTGAAGTCCATGATTACCTCTTCCCCTGGCATCTGTGGAAGTGGGAATACACCTTCTTCCACTCCTGTAGTTGGCCGACTGTTAAACTGACACACTACCCAAGATTTGAATTTGTCCTCCACCTGGTCTCCCAGGTGGGGGTGATACCAATGTCCTTTGTATCTTTCCAACATGACCAGGTCCATGAGCCTCCTCCACCAGTGTTTGGAGCAGCCGTTTTATAACCACCTCTTCTCCATTGAACAACCTCATTATGAGCTACACCCCACGCATACGTGGAGTCTGTGACAATGTTCACTCTTACCTTCAGCCAGTTCCAAAGCTCTCACTACAGCCACTAACTCTGCTCGCTGTGCTGACTGCTTCCCTGTGAGGGGTTCCGTTCTGATTGTTCCATCTGCTTGTCGTTCCACAACTGCATGTCCTGCTTTCAACGAGCCATCTGTGTCTCAAAAACAAAAACCATCAGTGTAAAATGTCAAATCTGGGTCGTGTACCTCTCTGGCAAAGAGGTCTGCTCTGGCTTTTGTCTCGTCCATCACCTTCCAGGCACACTCGTGAGAATCCCCTTCCTGCATCATGGCAGCAAAATTAATTCCTTCATGAGTGAAAGATGTAGTGCCAGTAAAATGTTCTCCATGCGTGTCTGCCTGAGTGGTGTCAATGTGAAAGCTGCTGAGGTAATGGAAGCAGCTCCCCTATGTGCTGTCAGTACAGTGAGAGGATGTGCCGTGACTGTGTTCCGTTTTCTTAAGAATCTTTGCAAGACCTACCTGGTGCATGTCGGATGCCGCCGTTCCACCGAGTCAAGTTGCACACCGATATATGAAAGAATCTTTCGACCAGTTATACTACCATCCCCCTTCTGAAAATGGACCCCGCACAGGGTGTCGTTTTTCTGCAACAGCTAAAAACAAGGGGGCAGCATAATCGGGACGATGTAAATCAGATGCTAACGCAAGAGCCTGTTTGAGATGAACGCCTCGGGTGTCCACTCCAGGAGAGCAGACAAACTCAAGGCACAGAGAGGAGACATCAACTCACCATCGTTCGGAACAAACTGTCTGCTGAAACCTGCCAGACCCAGGAAAAAACTGTTTTTAACGGTTGCAGAACGGGAATGATGTATAATATTGCCACCGTGTGCTGCTGAGACAAAAGTCCCAACACACGATATACCACACGCCTCAAAAAGGTAACCGTAGGGCTACAACACTTTGGCGCGGCCAAAAGGAGATCACCAACATGTTGAACCAATATGGTGCCCTCTGGGGGCTGCAAAGATGACAAACACATCGCAAGAATTGCATTAAATATGTCTGGTGACAAAATGAATCCTTGGAGCATTCTAGTATAGTGGACAAGACACTTCCGCCCCCTCTGGTCGCTCCCTCTACTTCACACATGATGGTATCTTGCAGAATATTTGCACTAACTGCCTGTACTGCAAGTTCACTTACAGGGACCACGGAAGTCGGTGGTTGGTCTTTTGTCTTCTGATGTCCTTCTTTTCTTTCCTTGGCTACTGTTGTGCAGAGATTGGCTGAACTGGCCAATTCAGTACCTGGACTTTCTGAAGTTTCTCCAGTCTCCTCTTCAACCCTCCTTTTGCAAGGCCTCCCACTGTTTCCAGTTGCTTCTGGATTTCATTCCTTGCCTAGCTTCTATCACAGATTGATACAAATCAAGTTTTTCGTAATTTTTTGGTATTATCTCACAGGCCTGGAGTTTTGTTAATTTTTTTGAATAATTTTGCTAGCTCATCATCTTCTTCTTTATCAACCCCTTTACATTGTTTTTGAAATATGCCCAAACCGGCTCCAACTGACTCTTCCATGGTTTGGCGTATTCATCAATTTTACTTCGATCGATTTTTATAACCTCATCTTTCCACTTACATTTACAGATTTCAGTCTGCTCAGATTTTAAACCTACTTTTTTACCCCTGGTAAAAGGACCCCCGGTCCTTATTTTATGTATTAATTATAATATAATTCAAGGGATTTTAAACCGACAATTGTAGGCATTAATTGTATATATTTTAATGCAAGGGCCTTTAAATCGACAATGTTTTGCATTAATTATAAATATTTTTATGCAAGGGCCTTTAAATCGACAATGTTATGCATTAATTATAAATATTTTAATGCAAGGGCCTTTAAATTGACAATTTTATGCATTAATTATAAATATTTTAATGCAAGGGCCTTTAAATTGACAATTTTATGCATTAATTATAAATATTTTAATGCAAGGGCCTTTAAATCGACAATTTTATGCATTAATTATAAATATTTTAATGCAAGGGCCTTTAAATTGACAATTTTATGCATTAATTATAAATATTTTAATGCAAGGGCCTTTAAATCGACAATTTTATGCATTAATTATAAATATTTTAATGCAAGGGCCTTTAAATTGACAATTTTATGCATTAATTATAAATATTTTAATGCAAGGGCCTTTAAATCGACAATTTTATGCATTAATTATAAATATTTTAATGCAAGGGCCTTTAAATTGACAATTTTATGCATTAATTATAAATATTTTAATGCAAGGGCCTTTAAATCGACAATTTTATGCATTAATTATAAATATTTTAATGCAAGGGCCTTTAAATTGACAATTTTATGCATTAATTATAAATATTTTAATGCAAGGGCCTTTAAATCGACAATTTTATGCATTAATTATAAATATTTTAATGCAAGGGCCTTTAAATTGACAATTTTATGCATTAATTATAAATATTTTAATGCAAGGGCCTTTAAATCGACAATTTTATGCATTAATTATAAATATTTTAATGCAAGGGCCTTTAAATTGACAATTTTATGCATTAATTATAAATATTTTAATGCAAGGGCCTTTAAATCGACAATTTTATGCATTAATTATAAATATTTTAATGCAAGGGCCTTTAAATTGACAATTTTATGCATTAATTATAAATATTTTAATGCAAGGGCCTTTAAATCGACAATTTTATGCATTAATTATAAATATTTTAATGCAAGGGCCTTTAAATTGACAATTTTATGCATTAATTATAAATATTTTAATGCAAGGGCCTTTAAATCGACAATTTTATGCATTAATTATAAATATTTTAATGCAAGGGCCTTTAAATTGACAATTTTATGCATTAATTATAAATATTTTAATGCAAGGGCCTTTAAATCGACAATTTTATGCATTAATTATAAATATTTTAATGCAAGGGCCTTTAAATTGACAATTTTATGCATTAATTATAAATATTTTAATGCAAGGGCCTTTAAATCGACAATTTTATGCATTAATTATAAATATTTTAATGCAAGGGCCTTTAAATTGACAATTTTATGCATTAATTATAAATATTTTAATGCAAGGGCCTTTAAATCGACAATTTTATGCATTAATTATAAATATTTTAATGCAAGGGCCTTTAAATTGACAATTTTATGCATTAATTATAAATATTTTAATGCAAGGGCCTTTAAATCGACAATTTTATGCATTAATTATAAATATTTTAATGCAAGGGCCTTTAAATTGACAATTTTATGCATTAATTATAAATATTTTAATGCAAGGGCCTTTAAATCGACAATTTTATGCATTAATTATAAATATTTTAATGCAAGGGCCTTTAAATTGACAATTTTATGCATTAATTATAAATATTTTAATGCAAGGGCCTTTAAATCGACAATTTTATGCATTAATTATAAATATTTTAATGCAAGGGCCTTTAAATTGACAATTTTATGCATTAATTATAAATATTTTAATGCAAGGGCCTTTAAATCGACAATTTTATGCATTAATTATAAATATTTTAATGCAAGGGCCTTTAAATTGACAATTTTATGCATTAATTATAAATATTTTAATGCAAGGGCCTTTAAATCGACAATTTTATGCATTAATTATAAATATTTTAATGCAAGGGCCTTTAAATTGACAATTTTATGCATTAATTATAAATATTTTAATGCAAGGGCCTTTAAATCGACAATTTTATGCATTAATTATAAATATTTTAATGCAAGGGCCTTTAAATTGACAATTTTATGCATTAATTATAAATATTTTAATGCAAGGGCCTTTAAATCGACAATTTTATGCATTAATTATAAATATTTTAATGCAAGGGCCTTTAAATTGACAATTTTATGCATTAATTATAAATATTTTAATGCAAGGGCCTTTAAATCGACAATGTTATGCATTAATTATAAATATTTTAATGCAAGGGCCTTTAAATCGACAATTTTATGCATTAATTATAAATATTTTAATGCAAGGGCCTTTAAATCGACAATTTTATGCATTAGTTATATATATTTTAATGCAAGGGCCTTTAAATCGACAATGTTATGCATTAGTTATATATATTTTAATGCAAGGGCCTCCTGTTCTCCTGGCTCCTTGTGACGCCGTCCTGCTCACCTGTGAGTTTTGTGTTTTTCGCATAGTGCCTAACTATTTGTTTTTTCCGGTTGATTTTTCCACGGTGTCCTTACTTTAGCTCCCTTAGTTGCACCGGTCATTCTTAGTTTTTGACTCTGAGGAGTTTTGCACCCAGCGGCTAATTGTTCCTGGAGCTTCACCCATTAAAGACCTAATTATTTGAACTGATTTTCTGTTTGGCTCTGCTTGTGGGGATCTCAACCTAACTGCGCATAACACGACCATGTCTATCCTCTCTATTATATATTACTAACCCTTTAAGACCTTTGGAGGATGCAATTCACTTACAAATTTGGTATTGTCAATAGAAGATGTTTGCATCTAAATGGTCTCTTCCATAGTTCAACAACATCTTGAGCAGGAATCATCTCCGACCCGATGCAGTGCATATAGTTAAACACGCAAACTTTTTGCACTACTGAACACTACACAGCTTAACAAACCTATGTCAGAAAAATTAGACATGTTTAAAACTAAAACCCCTCCGTGGTAACTAAGGAGGTAACTAAGACCCCAATGATGCACAATAACAATGGACTTCGTTTTCCCTCTCCCGGACGCGGGAAACCGGGGGCACCCCTCTGGAGCCAGGCCCGGAGGCGGGGCACGATGGCGAGCGTCTGGTGGCCGGGCCTGCACCCATGGGGCCCGGTCGGGCACAGCCCTAAAAAGTAACGTGGGTCCCCCCTCCCATGAGCTCACCACTCGTGGAAGGGGCCAAAGGGGTCGGGTGCAAAGAGAGCTTGGTGGCGACCGGAGGCAGAGGCCTTGGCGGTCCGATCCTCGGCTACAGAAGCTAGTTGTCGGTACGTGGAATGTCACCTCTCTGGCGGGGAAGGAGCCTGAGCTGGTGCGTGAGGTGGAGAAATTCCGGCTAGATATTGTCGGACTCAACGCACAGCAAGGGCCCTGAAACCAGTCCTCTCGAGAGGGGCTGGACTTCATTTCACTCTGGTCACCCTGGGCCGCAGGTTGATGATTGACTTTGTGGTTGTGTCGTCGGACTTGCGACCACATGTTTTGGACACTCGGGTGAGAAGAGGGGCGGAGCTGTCAACTGATCACCACCTGGTGGTGAGTTGGTTCCGTTGGCGGGGGACGATGTCGGTCAGACCTGGCACACCCAAAAGCATTTTGAGGGTCTGCTGGGAACGCCTGTAAGAGTCCCCTGTCAGAAGGAGTTTCAGCTCCCACCTACGGGAGAGCTTTGACCATGTTCTGAGGGAGGCAGCGGACAATGAATCCGAGTGGGCGATGTTTCGTGACTCCATTGTCGATGCGGGCGATCGGAGCTGTGGCCGTAAGGTGGTCGGTGCCTGTCGTGGCGGTAATCCCAGAACCCGTTGGTGGACACCAGTGGTACAGGACGCCGAAGAAAGAGTTCTATCAAGTCGTCTTGGCCCATGGGACTCTGGAGGCAGCTGACAGGTACTGGAAGGCCAAGCGGTCTGCAGCCCTGGCGGTCGCTGAGGCAAAAACTCGGACATGGGAGGAGTTCAGAGAGGCCATGGAAAACGACTTCCGGATGGCTTCAAAGAGATTCTGGACCACCATCCGCAGTCTTCGGCATGGGACGCAGTGCACAGTCAACACCGTGTATGGAGGGGATGGTATGCTGCTGAACTCGACTCGAGATGTTGTGGACCGGTGGAGGGAATACTTTGAAGACCTCCTCAATCTCACCGACACGCCTTCCAACATGGAAGCAGTGCCTGGGGACTCTGAGTCGGGTTGGCCTATCTCTGGGGCTGAGGTCACCGAGGAGGTCAAAAAGCTCCTTGGTGGCAAGGCCCGGGGGTGGATGAGATCCGCCCGGAGTTTCTTAAGGCCCTGGATGCTGTGGGCGTGTCTTGGTTGACACGACTCTGCAGCATTGTGTGGACGTGGGGGTCGGCGCCCTTGGACTGGCAGACCGGGGTGGTGGTCCCGCTTTTCAAGAAGGGAGACTGGAGGGTGTGTTCTAACTATCGTGGGATCACACTCCTCAACCTTCCAGGTAAGATCTATTCAGGGGTTCTGGAGAGGAAGATCCGCCTGATAGTCGAATCTCGGATTCAGGAGGAGCAGTGTGGTTTTTGTCCTGGTCGTGGAACTGTGGACCAACTCTATACTCTCGGCAGGGTCCTTGGGGGTGCATGGGAGTTTGCCCAACCAGTCTACATGTGTTTTGTGGACTTGGAGAAGGCATTTGACCGTGTTCCTCAGGGAATACTGTGGGGAGTGCTCCGGGAATATGGGGTATCGGATCACCTAATCCAGGCAGTTCGTTCCCTGTATGACCGGTGTCACTGCCGGCAATAAGTCGGACCCATTTCCAGTGAGGGTTGGACTCCGCCCGGGCTGCCCTTTGTCACCGATTCTGTTCACTACTTTCATGGACAGAATTTCTAGGCGCAGCCAGGGCGTTGAGGGGTTTCAGTTTGGTGGCCGCAGGATTCAATCTCTGCTTTTTGCAGATGATGTGGTCCTGCTGGCATCATCGAGCAGTGACCTTCAACTCTCACTGGACCGGTTCGCAGCTGAGTTTGAAGTGGCTGGGATGAGAATCAGCACCTCCAAGTCCGAGTCCATGGTTCTCGCCCGGGAAAGGGTGGAGTGCCGTCTCCGGGTCGGGGATGAGGTCCTGCCTCAAGTGGAGGAGTTTAAGTACCTCATGGTCTTGTTCACAAGTGATGGAAGGATGAAACGTGATATGGACAGGCGGATTGGTGCAGCGTCTGCAGAGATGCGGGTCCTACCCTCACCTATGGTCATGAGCTTTGGGTAGTGACCAAAAGGACAAGATCGCGGGTACAAGCGCCCGAAATGAGTTTTCTCCGCAGGGTGGCTGGGCTCTCCCTTAGAGATAGGGTGAGAAGCACTGTCATCCGGGAGAGACTCGGAGTAGAACCTCTGCTCCTCCGCATTGAGAGGAGCCAGATGAGGTGGCTCGGGCATCTGGTTAGGATGCCTCCCGAACGCCTTCCTGGGGAGATGTTCAGGGCACGTCCAACCGGTAGGAGGCCTCGGGGAAGACCCAGGACACGTTGGAGAGACTATGTCTCTCAGCTGGCCTGGGAACGCCTCGGCATCCGCTGGGAAGAGCTAGACGAAGTGGCCGGGGACCTCTGGGCTTCCCTGCTTAGGCTGCTGCCCCCGCGACCCGACCTCGGATAAGCGGAAGAAAATGGACGGATGGATAAAACTAAAACCGTTCTCCCAAAATATGTTAACACAACACACGTTTTACAGGCGGGGAACAATTTGAAATGAACATTTAAGGTTATTTTTTGACTGAAAACAAATATGGTGGTAGTTGATCTCACTTAGGGCCATATGATTTCTTTGTGATGCAATTGGCCAATAAAAACAGAGATAACCGTTAAACGGGGAATCTCGCGGAAATTGGCATCCTTACTATGGCCCAATTGTAAATGACACCCCTACCTCAATATTAGGTGTATTTGCACAAAGTGTATCAGATCGGTAGCACCTGAATTTTACTCTGCATCGGAAACGAAGATCACTAGCAAATCATGAAATATGTGCATTTGCAAAGTAAGCAGTTCCTCATTTTAGAACAGCTACTACAGCGCATTCGAGCCAGTGAAATTGTACGCACTACATCTGTGTCTACAGATATAGCCGACCTGGGACACGTCCTGGTGTATGTGCATACATTCACAGAGCAAGCTGGGAATAATGTGGCTTAAGTATGCAGGAGTAGTGGGGTACATGGATTCAGGCCAGTAAGGGACCACTGCCCTAATACACTGCTATGCTATGCTAACATTCTCCTGACCTTTTCTTTTCAGTGCGACACAAAACCTTTTTTCTAATGGTTCCTCGCGCCACACTATGGACACCCCCGGTTTAAAAAAAACACAAGATGAGTAGTGTGCTTTTTTATTCTTATTTTAATGGTAGATGCTGGCAGAAGGCAGAAACAGCTGCTAACAATTTGAATTAAGACATTAAAACATGTACATGAGTCTTATATACAAATGCATCACTGGGTCTGACACCATCAATGGTGACAAAAGGTGTGGTTTATGTTTTACAGTGCAGTTCACTCAACAGTGGCATTACTTCCTTCCCAATATGGTTCACTTGGCCTGCAGAGATTTGCCTTTGCCCCGCTATGCTCTTATTTGTATAAATTAACGTCACAGTGCATTGGCAGTTAAGACAAATAGGTTCACTTTCCTTAAGCGTGAACACAAAGGATGTACAGTACTACCCCAAAAACGTGAATATTAAGTAAAAGTTGCTTAATTTTGGCAATTTAACACAAAAGATTGAACCAACAAATTTGATTGAGCTATTACACGCAAACTGACATATCTGAAGGAATTCCTTGAAACTTTGCCGATTCTGATTTTCAGCTTATAAAAACCAGAAACACACAAACTCAGAAAATTTGAATTTTTTTTAACGCTGCAAGACCTGATCAGCACAATCCAAAGAAACAAAAAACACATTGATTTGCATATTATTCGAATATATAATCTGTCAAATTCACCTTTCAAGTCGAATTGCAGAAATCTTTTCAGGATATTTTAATTTTCTGGGTAGTACTGTATTAACCTTTTTTTGGTCCAAGAAAACAGTCGCTATGATGGTAATCCCTTTTACTGTTTGAACTTTCCACAACCCTTCACTTGAATGAGCCGCCCTCCAGACCACGTAATACTGTCTCTTCTCCCACCCTCAGAAGCAAAGCAGACTGACTACTGCAACAGTGAGGCCCATTCCAGTTTAGTCCCCTGCTTCTGTTTCTGTCAAGTGCTTCTTGCAGAGTATGATCATTTCTGGGAACAAACAAGCCACCCACGTTAGTACCTTATTGGACAACATGAGTGTGTATCTGCGGAACAGGTTAAAAGTGTGTGGGGTGTTTTTGTTTTGTTTCCCCCTTTGCCTTCCCAGCCAGGGTTCCCCCTCGCTTTCCCTTCCACTGCTCGTCCTCTTCTACGTCACACACTCAGCAGCCAGAAGAAAAAGAAAATGGCCACAAAGAGGAAGAGGGAATCTTGCCAGTTGTAATTCCCGTTGTGGAGATTGCCGTTGCCTTGGGGATCACCAGCATACTGGTCTGTTAAAGGTGAGTGTGGCAGTTAAGAAAATGTACTTTAGTTTACTAAAATGTGCCCAGCAGGGGGTCTCAAACACGTGGTCCAGACACCCTAGGAAGATGCTCAGAGGCACTTCTGCAAATTTTACTTTGTATTGCCTAAATATGGCTTAACTAACTAACATAGAAAAATAAGGCATTCAGTGCCACAATATTGTATTTTAGTACTATATATCAACTCAAAAACTTAATGTAAAAATAATTATAATTATAAACAATTTACGGCAAACCATCAGGCTCTTGACAGCTTTTGCTGGTGTTTGTTGAATCGTAATTCCAGACTGAATGCAGCCCAAACTAGAGCTCAAGCAGACCCCAATTAAGTTGGGTTTGAGGGCCATCATCTATATAATGTTGACGGTCTGACAGCCGACCAAAGGAAGAAAGCATACCTGCGCGGTGAAAGGGGTCGTTGGTGTTGAAGACTGTCGTGAAAAAGCTGAAGGGGAACGCGCCGATGCCAAACGACATATGAAAACCGGTGTCGCTGAAGCCCTGGAACATCTGGAAGCAGTTGAGATTTATCTATTAGGGTTGAAAGTACCTCATCTTAATTTGATTAATTTGCAAAAAGACATGAATAAAACACTTTTCTACTTCAGCAGTGGTGCAAAAAGTCTGGCCTATTGGCCATTTTAAGTCTTTTTTTAATGAACCACAATGTATTCAAAAAAACACTAAACACAGCCTGCATCAAAACATCCATCCATCCATTTTCTATGCCGCTTACCCTCATTAGGGTCGCCGGTGTGCTGGAGCCTATCCCAGCTGACTTTGGGGGGGAGGCAGGGTACACCCTGGACTGGTCGCATCAAAACATTTACAAAAAAAGTTGTTTACTATGTACAAAAAATATAACTAATTTTAATTTCAAAATTAATATACAAAAATTATTTCATTTAAAATAAAATTGCAAATTAAAAATGAAAAAACATAACTGTAATTTAGATTTACAATTTTCTTTAGGTGGTTTCTATATACAGTGGTGTGAAAACTATGTGCCCCCTTTCTGACTTTTAATTCTTTTGCATGTTTGTCACACAAAATGTTTCTGATCATCAAACACATTTGAATATTAGTCAAAGATAACACAAGTAAACACAAAATGCAGTTTTTAAATGAATGTTTTTATTATTTAGGGAGAAAAAAATCCTGTGTGAAAAAGTCATTGCCCCTGCACCTAATAACTGCTTGGGCACCCTTAGCAGCAATAACTGCAATCAAACGTTTGCCATAACTTGCAACAAGTCTTTTACACGCTCTGGAGGAATTTTGGCCCACTCATCTTTGCACAATTGTTGTCATTCAGCTTTATTTGAGGCTTTTCTAGCATGAAGCGCCTTCTTAAGGTCATGCCACAGCATCTCCATGGGATTCAGGTCAGGACT
>QODF01000166.1:2082187-2148922 GCA_024372805.1 Oostethus manadensis | reverse complement strand
ATATATATATATATATATATATATATATATATATATCACATTATACCATATTACATTATATATATTTTTATCTAATATATACTGTAAAAAAATCACACTACACAGTATTACACAATTGTATAATTTGAAAACTTTAAACAATACCATCTTTTAGATTTGACCACCCACACAAAAAACAGAAAACAAATGTGGTGAACTGTTTAATATTTATATAGCATTTGGATAATCAGGTAATAGGATTTTTTTTTTCATTAAGTGAGAAAAATGATTTTATATGTATTCAAGTTTATTAAACTACTTAGCATGTGTTGACTGACACTATCTTTGCTTTAGCATGTTTTATTAACGCAAATGTGAAGAAGAGCATTTCTCTGTAAGGTAGCAAAGTATGGGCACGCTGTGCTGCTGGTGTAATGACCAGGTGTCCCAATACTTTTGTCCACAGAGTGTAGATAGCAAAATAGGACTCACGCCGCCTCTGCTTTCTGGTTCTGTTCTCTGTCCCTGAGGCCGTGGGGGAGTTTTCAACCTGAAGACAAAGCTAAAGAGTCACTCAAAAGGACAGCAATATCAGGCCAACGCACACGCACCGGGGATCCTCTTGACTGGAGCTCCCTCGTCCATACAGTGGGATGACTCGGTCTCTGCTGATGCCAGCTTTACACACAGGACACTGTTGTCTGCTAGGCCTCGTCTCTAACCACTAAATAAGAGAAAGGATTGAAAAGAATATTGTCATCATGCATTTATTTATTCATTCATTCATGAATGACTCAAAATCACCTTTTAGGATATCTAAGGCTAAATTCACACTGCAGTTCAATTCAGATTTTTTTTTGCTCATTTGCAACCTGTATATGATTTTTATATACGCATATGTATATGATATGCATGCGATGCGACTGCTGTATGAATTGTCAGGTGGCTTTTATCCAACAAATGGAAAGACTGTATTGCCGTGCTTACCAAGACTTTAAAAGGTAAGCAGTCATGGACGTTTGGTGCAAGACTTGGATCTATGTACTCACCCCATGGGGGCAAAACTTCTTCTCATCCCAAAATGAGGTTTAGTGAAGTAGCTCTCTGCAATGTCTTGCCACTCCACCCACACGCACCTTGGAACAGACGTCGCAAGAAGGTGTCTACAATCTTCCATACCAAAATTCTTGCCATCGTTCTTCTTTATCTTCCACACGTAATCATTTGGTTGAGAAAATCTTGAGTCCCGTTGCACAAAATCTTTGAAATTGCCACAAACACGTAAGTAATGTGCAGATCGATGCTGAAATGTCGACATCTCCGATACCAGCTCTTCATGATCTAAAGTCAATTCTGTCAAATCGTAATATGTTTGATACTTCAGGCACAGTATAGGATTTTGTCCTTTGTTTTTTCTGATGTTGTAAATCACCCCACTACCTCAATATTCTTGACGGTTTGAAATAAATCAATAAATGCCTATGCTGTCTTGTATTCTTTATACTATATTTGAAATACTGTACACTACGTTTTAAAATTTACCAGACACATTAGCTGAATTTGCACATAGTATTGAATTGGTATCGCTGATACCAGCCTGAATTTTACCCACTACCAACTCAGAAATAAAATCAATTGTATGGAGCGCACACCGCTGCAGTTTTTATTTCCATAAACACACGAAAATGTGAGCGATGTCATGGTTGTGCGCATGCACGTCACTTTCCAGGCGTGTTGCGTTCACATTACAAGTCACATTTGTTTGGTCATGTGAACGACCACATAACAAAATGTCTGAATACCCTGCAGTGTGAACGTAGCCCAAGTCCATGAAGTCAACAACACATGATAGGAATACTCACTTGATGGAGACAAGGCCAGCTGAAGAAAAAGAGAAACAAGAAAAAAGATTACATTTAGATTGTCATGAAATACTATGTTAAAAAAAATAAATAACATGGCTGTTCTCACAGAGTAGCCTGGAGTATTTATTTATTTAGGTTATTTATGTACAAGCAAGAGTGCTGGAGTCTATTTGGCTAAGACATATTTGAAGACAAGGGGGAAGCCTTTATTTAACTAAATTAATAAAAAACATTTTTTTTGTAACTTTCACAACTCATTAGTAATTATTTTCAAATATTTTTTAACAATTACTATAGATACAATAGGACAAATGAATAAGCTATTACTATTAACTCATTCAAAACCAAAGAGATAATTATGTTTTCACAAACCCGAGTTTCTGATCTCAACAACTGCACCTAAGGGATGTCATTTTTGTACATTTTAAGCCATAAAAACGGCCACAAGGTGGCAGAAGTGCATTTGATAAGAGCCCAGCAGAGATCATGTGAACGTAAAAACACACGCGTGAAGTAGTGTAGAGTGGAGAAGGTTATGCATTGTAAGGACATTTTAACACATGCACTGTTCACTTCCTAATGTGAAAAGTGTAAATATTTCATGGTGTTATATTTGTAAACAAGTTGTTATTTTGATGTAAAACAAAAGTAAAAGTATTTGTGTCAAAGTGAAAGTTATTCTCAAAAAATACACAAAAAGCAGTTTTCCTCCCTTTTTTAGTCAGGAACTGATATTTTCCTGAAACTTACCTATGGTATGTTCTACTGCTGATTACTAAAGAGTGAAAAAGGGTACCCACAAACTTTTTTATCTGACGAAAGACAGGAACGTAATCTTTCTTTTGGTATGTTCCATGTTTATATAGCCCTAGAACACAATATTCTGTGTCTTGAAAGCATTCCAAGTCATTTAAAGTGGCCGGCACTGGAGGGGATGTCTTTTGAAAAAGGGCTGCGATTGAGTTCATATATAATATATAAAATGTAAACCAATTTTTAAAAATGTATTATTTGAACACCTGACTTTTTTTTTTTGTTTTTTTTTACAAATTTGCTGTACTACAAATTTTGTATGAAATACGTTTCTTTGATATGCATAGTCAAACCTTTCGTAGAATTACATTTCCAAAAAATACTCCTGATAAAATATTGTTTCCATTTATTTCTCATCTCAATTTTTGTCCAATATACATGTTACAAATGTGCCCAGCATTGTATCTTTTCACAAAATCAAGTGCCAAACAAAGCATCTTGCATTTTTTATGCGAGTGTGACTGTTAAATAAACTATTTTTATTGAATTCCATTGTGACAGGATGAACAGGAAGTTACAAAAACAGTAAATTCCATCCATTCCTCATTCATAATTATTTCTCATTATAAAACTACAATTGTTCTCGACAAAGTATTTGTATGTAATATTGGGAGTCTGGAACAAACTGGATTTTCATTATTTCCTATGGGAAAAATTGCCTCGGTTTCAACTGAACTTTTGGAACAAATTAATGTGGAAAACAAAGGTTCCACTTCACCTAAAAAAACAATAGTGCTCAAAATAATAGTATTAAAATAATAATAATAATAACCCCATGCACGCCCACCACCTGCAGGGGAAAGATAAGGATTCAGTGCTTTGCGATTTGGGAGGCGGTCGGGGGCGGGTGTTCGGGCAACCTGGTCTTCAGCGGCCAAATGTTGTTCCTGGGACATGGAATGTTACTTCTATGGTGGGGAAGGAGCCCAAGCTTATGGAAGAGTTTGAGACATTCTGATTAGATCTAGTCGGACTCACCTCCACCCACAGTTTGGGCTCTGGAACCAAATACCTCGAGAGGGGCTGGACCTTGTTGTTCTCTGGAGTTGCTGCAGGGGGGGAGGTGGCGAGCTGGTGTGGGCGTATTAATAGCGCCCCGGTTTGGTGCTTCTGTGTTGGAGAGGGTTATTTCCCCAACGCCTTCAAGCCGGGGAAAGGGTCCTGACTGTTTGTGCGTACTTCCCGAACGGCAGTTCAGAGTACCCAGCCTTATTGGAGTTTATCAGCGGGGTTCTGGAGAGCACTCCAGCTGTTGACTCCATAGTTCTACTGGGAGACTTCAACGCCCATGTGGGCAATGACAGTGTGACTTGGAGGGGCGTGGTTCGGAGCCCCCTTGATTTGAACCTGTGTGGTGTGTTGTTGCTGGACTTTTTTGCGTACCAGTTTGTCCATAACAAACACCAGGTTCGAACATAAGGATGTCCATAAGTGCACTTAGCACCAGGACACCCAAGGTCGCAGGTCAATGATCGACTTTGTAGTTGTAAACATCAGACCTGCATCCGCATGTTCTGGACCAGTGGGTGAAGAGAGGGGCTGAGCAGTCAACTGATCACCACCTGGTGATGAGTGTAATGAGGGTGTGCTGGAAACATCTGGCAGAGTCTCCCAATCGTCGAGTCTTCAACTCTCATCCCCGGCAGAGCTTAGCCTGCATCTGAGGGAGGACCGGGATATTGAGTCAGAATGGGCCGTATTCCATGCCTCCATTGCTGAGGAAGCCAGTCGTAGTTGCAGCCGCACCGGGGGTTAAGTATGCCGTCAAGCTGAAGGAGTCCTATCAAGCATGGATGGCTTGCAGGACTCCTCCCGAAGTAGCTGACAGGTACCGGCAGGCCAAGCGGCACGGGGGTTTCGGCGGTGGTCGAGGCAAAAACTCAGGTGTGGAAGGAGTTTGATGAGGCTATCGTGCACGACTTTTGGTCGGCCTCGATGTGGTTCTGGCAAACTGTCCGATATCTCCAAAAGGGGAAGCGTTCCCCAGTTCTCACTGTTTACAGTGCCGACAGGGGCTTGTTGACCTTGACTGAGAATATAATCGGTCGGTGGAAGGAATACTTTGAGGCCCTTCTCAGTCCCACTGACACACCTTCTGTAGAAGAAGCAGAGTCTAAGGACACGTACGCGTTCTATCACAGTTCTGTCACTGTGGCTGAGGTATCTGGGGTTCAAACACTCCCCAGTGGCAAGGCTCCGCGGGTGGACGAGTTTTGCCCTGAATTCCTCAAGGCTCTGGATGTTGGGGGACTGTGTTGGTTGACACGCCTCTTCAACATCGCATGGAAGTCAGGAACAGTACCTCTGGACTAGCAGACCGGGGTGGTGATTCCCATTTTGCCCGGAAGGTGTGTTCCAACTATAGAGGAATCACATTCCTTAGCCTTCCCCGGGAGAGTCTATTCCAGGGTGCTGGAGAGAAGGGTACAACCGTTAGTCGAGCCTCGGTTACAGGAGGTGCAATGTGGTTTTCCTCCCGGTCACAGAACTCTGGACCAGCTCCACACCCTTGCAAGGGTACTCGAGGGTATGTGGGAGTTTGCCCAACCGGTCTACATGTGCTTTGTAGACTGGGAAAAGGCATTTGGCCGTGTCCTCGTGGTGTCCTACTACGTGCCATTCGGTCCTTGTACAATCGACGCAGGAACCTGGTTCGCATTGCCAGCAGTAAGTCGAGCTTGTTTCCGGTAAACATTTGCCTCTGCCAAGGCTGCCCTTTGTCACCAATTCTGTTCATAATCTTCATGGACAGAATTTCTAGGCGCAGTCAAGGCGTTGAGGGAATCCAGCTTGGTGACCTTAGGATCACGTCTCTGCTATTTGCAGATGATGTGGTCCTTATGGCCTCATCAGACTGTGACCTTCAGTGTTTACTGGACCGGTTTGCAGCTGAGTGTGAAGCTTCTGAAATTAGACTCAGCACCTCCAAATCCGAGGCCATGGTTCTCAGTCGGAGACATGTGGATTGTACCCTCCGGGTTGGGAATAATGTCTTGCACCAGGTAGAGGAGTTCATGTATCTCAGGGTCTCGTTCATGAGTGAGGGACGGTTGGAGCTTGAGGTCGACAGACGGATCGATGCAGCGTCTGCAGTAATGCGGTCGCTATACCAGAATGTCGTGGTGAAGAGAGAGCTGAGGCTGAAGGCAAAGCTTTCTGTTTACCGATCGATCTACGTTCCCCCCCTCACCTATGGTCATGAGTTATGGGTCATGACCGAAAGAATGAGATCGCGGATACAAGCGGCGGAAATGAGTTTCCTTCTTAGGGTGGCTGGACTCACCCTAAGAGATAGGGTGAGGAGCTCGGCCATCCGGGAGGAGTTCAGAGTAGAGCCGCTGCTCCTTCACATCGAGAGGAGCCAGTTGAGGTGGCTCGGGCATCTAGTCCGGATGCCTCCCGGGCGCCTCCGTGGTGAGGTGTTTCGGGCATGCCCAGTCGGGAGAAGGCCCCCGGGAAGATCTAGGACACGCTGGAAGGACTATGTCTCACAGCTGGCCTGGGAACGCCTTGGTGTCCCCCCGGTGGAACTGGAAGAGGTCGCCGGAGACCTGGAAGTCTGGACTTCCCTACTGAAATTGCTGCCCCCGCGACCCGGACCCAGATAAGCGGAAAATAAATGGCATGGAATGGAATGGAATAATAGCAGTCCAACGTGACTATCGAGATTACTGACAGACAGATCATTCAATCATCGTGCAGAGGCCAAGCAGCCGGGCCAGCCCATTGCCTCATAGACCCCAATAGATGCAGAGAGTGTCCGATGGGCGCGACAAAGCCCAGCATTTATCCAATGACCATCCAGTTTTGCGCAATGGAACAACCCACTCTACGCTTCCCCAACAAAGACAATAGACGCTCAGTGTCCAACTGTGTTAAAGAAGAAACAGAAAAAGTGGCGCTTCAGGGATGAATGAGAAGAAAGATAGTTCTACAGCTGTGAAACAAGTGCAAAGCTGAACTGCTGTTATACAATCCAAAAGTACCTCCAAACTACAACCACCATCAGAAACATAACATAATTGAGCTGTATGATCATTTTAAAGGCCAAATATTTGGCGTGTCCGGTGAATGAACCAAACAGGACAAGCTTATACATACTTTGTACACAAATCCTTCAGTGATTGTTGACATTCTTTTGGAATATGCAAGCAGCGTACAACAACCCTTTGAAATCAGACTGAACATGAGCTGCACAAAAAGCCGCTATGGTGGCCTCGTTGGGATTGGGGGCGGGGATACATTTTACTCTCTATTTGCTACATTCTCAAAGAAAAACACACCGTCAATATTGCACTATAAATGCAACAAAAGCACATCGAGAGTTTTCTATGATGTGACAATTCCTTTTGTTCCTTTAACTTAACAGGCTTTGTATTTACTAAGAAGAAGGAAAAACACACACTTACACAAGTGCAACATGGCAGTTCTCACACAGTAGTTGATGTAAAAATACAAAAAACATTAACTTGAACACTTTTTTTCAGATGTGGTTGTCCCAATTTTTCAAATCTTCATTATCTGGCTGACCTGGAATATTTGACAAAATTTCTTAATTAAATACTATCATACTGTAATATACATACAGTCAATCTTCATTTTGCATTTTTGCATGTAAAACTATGCTTTGTTGCTATTAAAAAAATGTATTATCCTTTGGTGTTTGCATCTCCACTGGGTATCTGTGTGGAGTTTGCATGTTCTCCCCGTGCGTGCGTGGGTTTTCTCCGGGTACTCCGGTTTCCTTCCACAGTCAAAAACATGCCGGTTAGGTTAATTAGCCACTCTACATTGTCCATAGGTATGAATGTGAGTGTGAATGTTTGTTTATCTGCCCTGAGATTGACTGTCCAGGATGTATTTCGCCTCTTCCGAAGTCAGCTGGGATAGACTAAAGCAACACCCGCGACCCTAATGAGGATAAGCGGCATAGAAAATGGATGGATCGATGTCTGCATCAATTACATTTATATTATTTCCTTGGAGAAAAATGGTCTTGGTTTTCAAAATATACTGCAGTTCCGCCCTTTTCCGTACCGCTTTAAGCAGTTTTGGTCTGTTCGTGTAGGGTGTCTATAATTTCCACAAAATTGGTCAATAAAAACGTATAAATTATAAATTGGCCTCCCACGTCCTTTGATTTTCAGTACGCGGCTCTTGGTGCAAGTTTGGACACCCCTGATCTCCAGGGTGACATGGCTCAGGAGCTACAATGGTTGTTTACCAACCCTAAAGTAGCTGGTCCAATCGTCAATCCTGTTGTAATAATTCAACTTATTTATTTATACATTTCAACCTTTAGTCAATATTTTTGCCACATTCCGCCATTGTTAGTTTCCTAAATCAAATGAAAAAATTAAATAGTGGGCACCAACTCACAATCCCTCATTTGACATTTTTCTTTACTAGCAGAGAAGCGCTCTGCCTTAATTTTGCCAAAAGATAAGAGGAAGGCAGGGGGAGGATAAATCATTTTCTGGGACAACTTAATTGTATTTGTAAGGGGATGAACTTCCAACAACCAGCAGTAGGTCAAATACTAATGAAGTGCAGTTTGACGCTGCTTACTGAGTTATTTGGTTTTATGATTTGATGGCAACTTTTATGTGAAGTTGTGCAAGGTCTAAAGTGATGCCATCACCTTACGGACTGTTGCATTATTTTACAAATAAGACGGTGGAAGAGTCACCAAAAACACAACTCTTCAAACAAGCACAGCAAGCCCACACAAAGTGTGTACATTTCATTTTAAAATGTTTCAATCCTTAAAGGAAAGCTGCACTTTTCTTTGGAAATTAGCCAATCATCCACAAACCTTATATGAAACTTTTTGTGTGTTCTAAAGCCAGACAGGGAGTTTGTAGGAGCCTTCACGCAATATGGGAGGCAGCTATTTCGACGATGAAGCCCTAGAAACCCCTTAAAAAGAGGCCAACTGTACCACTTACATTGGTGACCTGTATATTAACCAACTTACAGCGGTATTGTTATTGAACAAGCTACCACAAAAAAACTATATTTATCTGGCGGCGTAACACAATGCCTCGATATTCTCAGCGTTGCTCACAACTCTTCATTAACTTGAAATTTGGAACATAATTAATTAATGTTATAGCAAGTGCTTCTCATGCAAATTTGCATGGTCACATTTTGACAAATGTTTTATATGGGCACTAAAAAATTAATAATTGTTCATCCTATGTATCTTTTATTACTGCCTGATGTTGGGATTCTTTCATTTGAATGGTTAAATGTTGACGCTTTACATAAATGTACAAAAATACATACAACCAACAATAAAGCCTTATTTTCTAGGGAATCCCCACTCTTGTCCTGACACGCACATACTTTGATAGCTTTTCAAAGTGCTGGGAGTGGAACACCAACATAAATTTACTGTTCAGGTTTAAACACTCTTAATACACAACAAAATCATCAAACTTACTTATTTGTTCATATAACTCTCACAGGGCAATGAAGAACTTCATGCTCTGTCTACTTCCTTCTTTCTGCTCTGCGCTGTGACGCGTTCCGGCCTCAGGTTCCTACAGGTCATCCAATATCTGGAGAACTTACTACCTCCTCTGTCTGCATAAAAGCGGTGTTGGGAACACTTTGCGTTACTATACCCTAATGAGCATCAGTTGAACAGTATTTAACTGGAGAAAGTAATTTGTTGCTACAAAAATGTCACAAAACGGCCAATTAACAATAAAAGAGATAGACCATCTTAACAATTGTGGGGTTTCCTCCAGAGAAACTGGAGTGTTGTAAAACTTTTGACCGGTGTTGCACGTACATGAACACTGTTTCCTTCATTGCAGGCTCCACTCTAATTAAGGCAATAACCCAATTAATTTCCAGGTCCATTTACTGCCACGCACTACCACCAGTAGGCCTCATAACACCTGAGCACACTGCACGATAGCATCTGTGAAGCTGAAGTTTGGGATAGCGGGAGACACCTGCTGCATGCTAAGGAATGTACAAACATGAATGCAGGCCAGCAACACAATACAAAATTGCGGTAGATGCAACGGCAGTAGATGCTACTGATAAATGATACCTTCACGCTATCTAATGCCTTTGGTAATACTCCAGCAGAGAATGACAGGTCCCCAAAGCTGCTGGTTAATGCGTCACAGAAGGGAGGAAGTCAGAAGCCATGAGGTAAGTGGCTTATGACAAGGTCAGCACCAGTCAAACTGTAGTTGCAAAGATGGCTTAAGAGGGAGATCCAGACGAGGTACATCCATTTCTCGCTTACTGGCCTAAATTGTCCATTGATGCATTGCATCAGTGAATGTAGGTTTTTTTATTCCCTAACTCAAAAATCACTCACCTAGGCTGGTAAAAATAAATGTCAAATGTGAAACAGGGAATTCTAAAACATTAAACCAAAATGTGGAGAATAAACCAAATGGAATTCGGGGAAGATTGGATGGGGCCCCAGTTCGATTTAATAATGAAATATTTATCTACCTGAGCCATCCTGGCCCTTTGCTTTCTTAAGCAGAGGTTCGACCCATATTAGCACAGTAGCTGGCGTGCTGGCACTTCTAAAAACCGCACACGAAAGTGAATAAAGGCCGCGCAGGCGTCACACGGCCAAGTTCCGAAGTGCACAGAAGATGAACAAGTAAAGGCCGCCGCATCCATACCAGAACAAATGGCCGCACATACTGATGACGGCGTCCCTGGCCGTGTCCAAACAAATGTTGCACTCGAACGTGGCTCGCTCCCGTTCGCCGCCTCCGCTGCCGCCGCCGGTTCCATCGCGACCTTTACTGCTCTCCCCGCCCGGAAATCCTCCTCTGCTGGCCGGTCCACCGTCACTCGAGGACCGGGGAGCCGCGGCCGCCATAGTACGCGACGGAAGGTGAAAGGTTCCCGCCCCGAGCTGTCAACAAGGGCCCGATTAGGGCTAACGTTAGCTGTGATTCACAAGCGACGAGTATGCTAGCTGTCACTAAACTAAAGCCGTGTGCCTGACGCACTTCCGGAATATGCACTTCCGCTTCCGGCAAAACAAACCACCGCCTGATGATACGTAATAATAAAACCATACATATTAAAAACGCTAAATGTATATATTATTACATCCAATAGTAAAAAATGTAAAAGTATGTTTACTGATGCAATTACATTTTTATATGGAAAACGACAGCTATTCTTTGCAGAAAGCATAAAAGCCGACCCCTTCAGGGATAAGAAGCCAGTCAGGCATTTTCTATACCGCTTGTCCTCGTTAGGGTCGCGGGGATGCTGGAGCCTATCCCAGCAGACTTTGGGCGAGAGGCGGGGTACACCCTGGACTGGTCGCCAGTCAATCTCAGGGCACATATAGACAAACAAACATTCACACTCTAATGGACAATTTAGAGCGGCCAATGAAGCTAACATGCATGTTTTTGGAATGTGGGAGGAAAGCGGAGTACCCGGAGAAAACCCACACACGCACGGGGAGAACATGCAAACTCCACACAGAGATGCCCAACGGAGATTCCAACCCAGGTCTTCCAGATCTCCTGACTGTGTGGCCAATGTGCTAACCACTCATCCACCGTGTGACCCTGGACAAGAAGCCTCACAAACTAACCAAGATGAGAGGAACCAATTCTCATTCTTTTGCTACGTTTGTTTCTAGCTCAGTCATCAAAACCGACCCGATAAAATAATATACAGTAACAGAACGCTAACATAAGAGTTAGTTGGTATTTGATTTTTTTTTTCTTGTTCACGAGTGAGGGAAGGATGTAATGCGAGACGGACAGGCGGATTGGTGCGGCGTCTGCAGTGATGCGGACTCTGCACTGATCTGTCGTGCTTTGGGTAGTGACCGAAAGGACAAGATGGCGGGTACAAGCGGCCGAAATGAGTTTTCTCCGCAGGGTGGCTGGGCTCTCCCTTAGAGATAGGGTGAGAAGCCCTGTCATCCGTGAGAGACTCGGAGTAGAACCGCTGCTCCTCCGCATTGAGAGGAGCCAGATGAGGTGGCTCGGGCATCTGGTTAGGATGCCTCCCGAACGCCTCCCTGGGGGCACGTCCAACCGGTAGGAGGCCTCGGGGGAGACCCAGGACATGTTGGAGAGACTATGTCTCTCAGCTGGCCTGGGAACGCCTCGGCATCCGCCGGGAAGAGCTGGACGAAGTGGCCGGGGAGAGGGACGTCTGGGCTTCCCTGCTTAGGTTGCCCCCACGACCAGACCTCGGATAAGCGGAAGAAAATGGATGGATGGATACGATGCAGTATTAGGGTTCCCTTTTAAAAAAGTACAATTTCTGGATTAAACGTTGTAATTTTACCAGAAGAATGACTCAAAGAAGGAAACTTTGCTCTTGCTCCAGAAAGCTTTTATTTATAACGGGACAGCAACACATTGCAGCTGGGCACAAACAGATCATCAGCATCATCTCACAGGTACTGTCTAGTGTCCCGCCCCCTCCACCTAAGCCCCCCGTTTTATAGCTGTCTCAGGCAACGCCTGTAAAGTGAAGTTTATTCTCGTCAAGTTACGACTTTACTCTCATAATGTTACGATCTTATTATCGTAAATGTACAACGTTATTGTCGTAAATGTACGACTTCATTCTCAAAATCTGATTATCTTAATACTCCGTCCTAACAGGCTTTGCCTGAGACAGTTAAAAACACAGAGGACTTATGTGAACTTTGGCCTGGGTCAAAAGTAATAGTACTACTGTTTCTCGTAAAATTGGGACTTTTTTCTCGTAAAATTACGACTTTTAATCTCGAAATCGTAGCTTTTTTAATGTGGCCCTAATACTCTGTCGTAATTTTACCACTCTCCACAAGGGCAAAGTATTGTAGTAACTCACCACACAGTGTCAATCTGCTGCTTTGCAGGAGGTTGATTGGCTAGCGTGGGGAGGAGAAGAAATTGAGTTCGCTAAATTCCCAAGTAACAGGAGGATGCTGACTTTTGCACTTTTCCAAAACCAGTTACTATGGGTTTCCTGATTTATGATGTAAGAGAGTTTGGTCCAGCCCCCTTGAGATATTTTAGATGCCAAAGAATTGGGCACACAGCAACACAATGCCAGGGAAAGCTACGGTGTGCTGGATGTGCATATGGCATATGTGACAAAGAAGCAGAAATCCAATGCTGCAACTGGTGGGAAACATAAGGCTGCTTATGGGGGACGTCCAGCTCAAAAGCCAGCAGAGGAGATCATGAAATACCAAGTGACTAACAAAGGTCCACATGCAGATGCTGTAAGAAAGGAAAGTAGGCAGAAGTAGTGAATGTCACAGCGTCCCAGATGGCAGATTCTGTAGCTAGAGCAATTCCTACTCAGAGACAAAGAGAAAAAGATTCATGTCCATGTCTTAAAAGATCGACAAAGACGCTATGTTAGGCGACAAAGTCCGTTTTGTTGCCTTTATTTGTAAAACGGTTAATGTAGCATTGCAACAACAGAGGAAAAGTGATCAAACTAAAACAGTAGTAGATGCGGCGGAATAATTTTCAGAGATTAAAGACGCTAAGGCAGAAATTACAGATGTTAAACCCTGTTATACCAAGGCTGATTGGAATAATTATGGTATTTCATATTCTACAGTGGAATGCCATACGCTTAGTTTCAAATGGGCAAGAGTTGAATAAAGTAGTGTCAGAGATGGATGTAGTTCCAGATGTTTTTTTGTGTACAAGAAACATGGCTTAAACCACAATTGGAATTTGTCATGCTAGAATATTCGACTGTCAGGTGCGACAGGAAAGACTCTCAACGTGGTGGTGGATGTTTAACATTTATTAAAGATTCACTAGTATATTGAAGAGAAAATGTTTCTGGGGATCAGGAATGCACAGTAATTAAAGTGTGTAGCCTTAGGGGAGAGGTCCGAATAGTCCTTTTTTACAACCCTTGTAAGAAGCTTATGCAAGAAACTTTTGTGAGAATTTCTGCAGAAACTAATAGAAGGGAAATCTGGTGTGATTTTAATGCCCACAACACACTCTGGGGAAGTGACCATACTGATATGAATGGTGAGGCAGTGGAAGAGATGATGGAAGAAAGATGGTAATGGTACTGGTACTGTAATGGTATCATTTTATTGGAACATAAATAACATAAATAACGCGCGCGCATCCTCAGCTGCCCGGCCGGACGCACTAGCCCCCCCACCCCCCCCCAAAGGCGGATCCCAGACGCCGTGTTCTTCCGCCATAGCACCACGGGAAGGGTGGAGGGAGGCTCGGCGGAGGGCAACCGGCTCGCCGACGGGCCGGCGTGTGCGTGGCGGTTCCCGACCCCACCCACGCCATTGAAATGAACGTGCCGTCCGGGCCCCACACCATGACCTCCAGCTCTTCCGGCGTGAACCTTGCCGTTTCCTCCTGCATGGCCTTGAAAATTCGGATGGCCCAGAAGTCGCTCTCCACGTGGTCGTGTTCGTGTGGTGGGATCATTCTGTCACGATATCTTCTTCTCGGAATGCTGTTACGCTGTCTTCACACTTGTTTGCTTCTTGCTGCCACTGCTCTGCAGCATTATTCTTTATTAAAAAAAACATTCTCCTGACCGGCTCGGCGTCCTGCTCTCTGCATCCTCGTGGTCGACGACACCGTGCCGAGAAAAAGATATCGTGACAATTACAAATAGGGAAAAGGCTGACTTACTTGAACTTTGTGAGTATTCATAGTGGTAGTCACTTAGACCAAGCCCACAGACCGCGTCAAGAAGAAATTATAAGATGTAATACGGAGGTAACCAATAGAAAGCTCAGAGAAGAGACGCCACTTGATATTGACTTTACAGAAACTCAAAAGAGCCTTGCATGAAAGTGGGTTTTCAGCACCAGGACAGGACCTGCTACGTTATGCCATGTTTGGGAAACTACCTGAAGAGGCTTTCAGGGCTGTACTTAAGTTGTTTAACAAGATATGGAGCAAAGGAGAAATGCCAGCCAGTTGGAAAAGTTCATTGATTCTACCATTCAGTGCGCCAGGCAAAGACCCAGCAGATGCAGAAAACTATCGGCTGATAGCGCTGACTTCCCACTTAGCCAAATGGATGGAAAAGGTCATTGTTGACAGGCTGCATAACCGGGTCCTAGATTCCCTGTCCAGTCAAACATTTAGAGTGAAAGTAGGAGATGCCATATCGAAAGAATACAGCATCTCAAATGATATTCGTTAAGGCAGCTCCATCATCTCCGTATGCGGATAACAGGGCCATATGGAAACGAGGGAGAAATGTCAGCCGTGTAGTATGTATTGGAACAGTATAAGAAGGGTGTTACAACTGGGGTTTTTAAAGGTCTGAGTAATAAAAAGTATATTTACAATTCTTTATTTACAATGTATGGATTTACAGATTTACAATATATTGGAAAAAATAAAGATACAGTTAAACAGAGCTAGAGATAGAATTTGAATACCTCGGGTTGTGGCTTGATGAAAAGTGTCCCTGGAAAACGCATGTCAGTAAAGTTAAGACAATGTGTGAGATGGTGCTTGACTGGGGAGCGGATAAGCAATCACTGATGGGCATATACAGGGCACTGAGTAGAACAACTGTGGTCTATGGGTGTATGTGTATGGAGCAGCGGCTAGCACTACTACTACTACTACTTGAGAAGTTGGATAGAATTCGGCAGCCTACCGTGCCTTACGGATTGGTATTGGGGCAGTTAGAACAAGTCCAACCTATGCCTTGTTAGTGGAAGCTGGTGAGTTACCATTATGTCTGGAAGGCAAACTAAACTATCACTGGTTTACTGGTCAAAGTTGAAAGGATCCGGTGTAGAACAACCTGCAACAGGTGTACTGGTGGAATGTTGGGAGTACACACAAAAACAAAAATGCAAAGATTTTGGATGGGTCCTTGAAAATACACAGTTTGGATTGAACAAGGTGGAGTATAGTCCTGGGTTATTGTGGGGAGATGTTCCCCCCTTGGATATTACCTTCACCAGATGTAGACTGCACATCGATAGAGAGAAGGTATTGGGTGGGATGGAGTTTTTATAGTTACCTCAGTATATACAGAGATGGTTCAAAGCACCCAGTATCTGGCCATGTCGGGACAGGCGTATATATCCCAGAGTTCAATGTTTCAATTCGCAATGGATCGGTGCAACATCTGCAGTAATGCGGACGCTGTACCGGACCGTCGTGGTGAAGAGAGAGCTGAGCCGGAAGGCAAGCTCTCTGTTTACCGATGGATCTACGTTCCCACCCTCACCTATGGTCATGAGTTATGGGTCATGACCGAAAGAACGAGATCGCGGATAC
The DNA here is from genome assembly GCA_024372805.1 of Oostethus manadensis. NCBI lineage: Eukaryota > Metazoa > Chordata > Actinopteri > Syngnathiformes > Syngnathidae > Oostethus > Oostethus manadensis. The sequence goes on along the minus strand of QODF01000166.1, from coordinate 2,133,003 downwards.
AAGCGGCGGAAATGAGTTTCCTCCGTAGGGTGGCTGGACTCACCCTAAGAGATAGGGTGAGGAGCTCGGCCATCCGGGAGGAGCTCAGAGTAGAGCCGCTGCTCCTTCACATGGAGAGGAGCCAGTTGAGGTGGCTCGGGCATCTAGTCCGGATGCCTCCCGGGCGCCTCCCCGGTGAGGTGTTTCGGTCATGCCCTGTCTGGAGAAGGCCCCTGGGAAGACCTAGGACACGCTGGAGGGACTATGTCTCACAGCTGGCCTGGGAACGCCTTGGTGTCCTCCCGGTGAAGCTGGAAGAGGTCGCTGGGGACCGGGAAGTCTGGACTTCCCTACGGAAGCTGCTGCCCCCGCGACCCGGACCCGGATAAGCGGAGGAAAATGGAAATGGATGGAAAAGAATTACCAGTAACTTGTCAGCATTCAGGTAGTAGCCGTCAAACTAGCATTGCAATGGATAGAGCAGATCCAGATCAACGAAGGGACTTGGCAGGAGCTACGGGATACAGGGAGGAAGGATAAATAGGGAGGAATTAAAAGGGAAGTGTAGGAGAAAGGATGTAGTTTATTCTTGACCTACATTATTTGTAGTAAGCAAAGTAGAGTCAGATAATTATGAGGCTTTGGCGTCTCAGAAAATGTGCAGAACGTGTTAATGGAATGTAGGAAATACATAACAAAGAGAAATGTTTTGAGGGGTAAAGTGTACAATCTAGGGAATATTAGGGAAGGGTGACAATGATAAGAAATCTCGACAGGCACCGACGGCATATCTTACGGTCACGGGGTTCATACACACGGTGTAGTTTAGGGTGAGTTTTCTCTAACAAAGACAAAGGATTACACAGGTATAGTGACATATTTCAACGCAAGTGTGCTCGCCGTACAGTAGGTGGCGGTATTCACCTTAAACGGTGGTCGCGACCCGCCCATTAACAGAAAGAAGAAGAAGAACTCGCCATATTGCCCCGGAACGTTTGACTGGCGTTTTGTTCCCCGACGGAGTCTCTGCGAAACCGGACACACGCGTATGAGCAAAACAAAACGTAAATGTATCAGACGTGTCGAAGTAGCGCATTAGGATAATCGAGTGTGCGTATTGAAAAGTACATATTTGTATGTGCGGTATTGAAAAGTACATATTTGTATGTGCAGTATTGACAAGTACATATTTGTATGTGCGGTATTGAAAAGTACATATTTGTATGTGCTAGCAACTGTTTGTTAAGCCTCGCGTGTACTCAACCATGAAAATCAAGCGACAGAAGCAGGCCAAGAAAACGTTGTCGTTTTACAAATACAATTTCACCTTCAGGGAACCGTTTCAGATTCTCGTCGACGGAACCTTCTGCCAGGCTGCTCTGAAGAACAAGATTCAGATCAAGGAGCAAATGCCCAAGTATCTTACGGCGGAAGTGCAGCTCTGCACCACCACGTGAGTACAGCTCCTCGCAACGCCAAGGGGTCTTTCCGGTGTGCTACATGACCGCGTTGCTTTTCAGCTGCGCCCTGAAAGAACTGGAAGCTCTCGGGAAAGAGCTTTACGGCGCTAAACTCATTCTGCAGCGGTATCAAGTGAGGAAATGTCCACATTTCAAGAACCCGGTTCCTGCTTCGGAGTGTCTGCTGTCCCTGCTGGAGGAAACGAACCCACACCACTACTTTGTGGCCACACAGGTGAAACGCATGGAACCGACACCACAATGTACTACAGGGCTGCCTGCAAACCCCAAGGTCCATTATGTTCTTGTGATCTATTTACCTTTTGTACGCCGCCAAGTGAATAGATTGTCAGTCACGTGCGCTGACTTTTGCCTTCATCAGGAGCTGTCCAAATGATTACACTTTTAAACTCCGACTTTTTTCATTTTTAATCAGGATTCATCTCTGTTCGCCTAATCCAGGCGGTTGGGTCCCTGTGTGACCGGTGTCAGAGGTTCGCGTTGCCGGCAATAAGTCGGACCCGTTTCCAGTGAGGGTTGGACTCCGCCCGGGCTGCCCTTCGTCGCCAATTCTGTTCATTACTTTTATGTACAGAATTTCTAGGCGCAGCCAAGGCGCGTCGATGGGTTCCGGTTTGGTGGCCGCAGGATTGGGTCTCTGCTTTTTACGGATGATGCGGTCCTGTTGGCTTCATCATGCCGGGACCTTCAACTCTCGCTGCATCAGTTTGCAGCTGCGTGTGAAGCGGCCGGGGGGAGAATCCGCACCTCCATGTCCATGGAGTCCATGGTTCTCTCCCGGGAAAGGGTGGAGCGCCATCTCCGGGTCGGGGATGAGGTCCTGCCCCAAGTGGAAGAGTTTAAGTATCTCGGGGTCTTGTTTACGAGTGAGGGAAGGATGGACAGGCGGATTGGTGCGGCGTCTGCAGCAATGCGGACTCTGCACCTATCCGTTGTGGTGAAGAGGGAGCTGAGCCGAAAGGCGGAGCTCTTGATTTACCGGTCGATCTACGTTCCTACCCTCACCTATGGTCATGACCTTTGGGTCGTGACTGAAAGACAAGATGGCGGGTACAAGCGGCCGAAATGAGTTTTCTCCGCAGGGTGGCTTGGTTCTCCCTTAGAGATAGGGTGAGAAGCATTCGGGAGAAAGTCGGAGTAGAACGGCTGCTCCTCCGCATTGAGAGGAGCCAGATGAGGTGGCTCGGGCATTAGGATGCCTGCCTGGGCGATGTTAAGGGCACGTCTGACTGATAGGAGGCGACGGGGTCGGGAAAGACCCAGGCCTCGGAATCCACCGGGAAGAGCTGGATGAAGTGGCCGGGGAGAGGGAGGTCTGGACTTCCCTGCTCAGGCTGCTGTCCCCGCAACCCGACCTCAGATAAACGAAAGAAAATGGATGGATAATCTCCATTTGCAACTATGTGTGAAATATGCACATTTTTTCTGTATTTTATTGAAAGAAATGTGTTGCTATTCTAAGCAATGAGGGATTACGTTCAAAGACACCATGTAACTTAAATTGAATTCACATGTTTTGAGCTTTTTTTCCTCAGAGGTTTCCAAGCATACCTAAGAAGACAATTGTACTTCTACATTAAGGGTTATTAAGTGAGTGATTAGAATATACACTTATTTTTTCTTTGGAATTTCTGTTCATTTAGACCACACATACACACATAATAAAGAGGCTTGTTGTGATGTTTGGAGTGTCCCTGAATGCATCTCGCAGTGGTGACAATGACAAGATGTGTTTGTGACAGGGGAGACGCATATATTGTGCTGCTGTTGACGTGTTCATGTCAAAATAAAGTTATTAAAGAGCAGCAGACGCTCTGTGGGCCGTTGTCGTAATGGAATGGCGTGGCTTGCCAAGATGCGTATGCGTTAATTGTGCTTATAACAATTAAGATAATGAATTAATTAAATTAGTTCTTACCATTAATGCGCTATTTTTGACAGCCCTTATACAAATATATTTCTATACTGTCCTGTCTATGATCTTTCTATCAATAAAATATGATACAAATGTGCATATTTCAGACATAGTTGGAAATGGTGATCATTTGACAGCCCTAATAATTAGTGATTTGTTCTGCAGGACCACGCGCTGACAGGCGGTCTTAAAAAGATCCCCGGCGTGCCTCTGCTATACATCATCCGCAACACCATGGTGCTCGACAAACCCAGCCAGCCGTCGCTCGACCACGTCCGGGCCGTGCAGCTGGGAGAGCTCGTGAGCCCGAGCCAGCAGCAGAGCCTCCGCTGCATGAAGGAGGAGCAGGGCATCGTCTCGCGGAAGGACGGGGCAAGAAGGGGGACGAAGAGGAAGAGGAAGCAGCACAACCCAAACCCGTTGAGCTGCCTGAAGAAGAAGAAGAAAAAAGGCATGCCGACGCCGCCGCTTCAAGAAAGCGAACCCGGTCAGAAGAGAAGTCGGAGCCGACACAAGAAACGAGGGACTGAAGGAGGTATTATCGTTTGTCCTCCGTAGAATCACATTTACATGAGTGAACGTGTTGGAAAGGTGTTTGTTTCCATGGCAACGGACAACATATTCTATACGTAGCGTATGCTGTATCATCGATGTGAACCCTTCTATACGCTATATCACTTACATTACAGCAACATTAAAATCAACACGTGACCCATTTACTACATTTCATGTCATAATCAACATTTACTGTAGTTTTTATCACCCCTTTAACACATTAAATGTCCTAAAATGTGATTCACTTGAACATTGTTATATACTCTTATTAAGGACGGGCAATGATGCAAGTTTTGCTATCAATCCTATACCAAATAAGGGAATACAGGGATTTGTGATGCAATACTGATTATTTTTTATTTTTTTTAGAAATTCTTTTCTTGAAAGAGGTTGAAGTATTTTGCCTTTGATTTGGTGGTCAGTATTATAATCAGAATAAAACATAGGACAAAGATTTTAGGCAAACAAAATATTTGTAACATTTGTCTGCAACACAATTGAAGACTAACAATATTAGCAAAATAATGATACAATTGTTCCCTTTTATCACATACAATTAAACTAAAGTTTACAGTGAAAGTAAGTAATGAAGAAAACATCGATTTACATTTAAATCTTTGAAAATGCGTCCATCCATCCATTTTCTATGCCGCTTGTCCTCATTAGGGTGGCGGGGATGCTGGAGCCTATCCCAGCAGACTTTGGGCGAGAGGCGGGGTACACCCTGGACTGGTCGCCAGCCAATCGCAGGGCAGACAAACAAACATTCACACTCTAATGGACAATTTAGAGCGGCCAATGAAGCTAACATGCATGTTTTTGGAATGTGGGAGAAAACCCACACACGCACGGGGAGAACATGCAAACTCCACACAGAGATGCCCAGCGGAGATTTGAACTCAGGTCTTCCAGATCTCCTGACTGTGTGACCAATGTGCTAACCACTCAGCCACCGTGCGGCCCTGAAAATGCGTCATGAAGAGAAAAAAACTACAAGCTACACTGGTCTATACGTTGCATCTATATGCAAATGTATAAAATTCAAGACCATGAAGAGACATTTCATCTGGAAAGCCAAGTTAGTCAACACAATAGCACACAAGGACAGGACAACAGGTTGAATAGGTGTCTATTTAAACGTAACACATACAGTGGTGTGAAAAACTATTTGCCCCCTACCTGACTTTTTGTCAAAATAGTTATAAATATATATATATTAGTTTATTACTATATATTATATATATATTAGTTTATATATAATAGTTAGACTATTAGATAACATAATTGAACACAAAATGATGACTGCCAAGACTTTTGGGAAAAGATCTTGTGGACTGACGAGACCAAAGTAGAACTTTTTGGAAGGTGCGTGTCCCGTTCCATCTGGCGTAAAAGTAACACAACATTTCATAAAAAGAAGAGTCAAATATGGTGGTGGTAGTGTGATGGTCTGGGCTTGTTTTGCTGCTTCAGGACCTGGAANTGGCATGACCTTAAGAAGGCGCTTCATGCTAGAAAAGCCTCAAATAAAGCTGAATGACAACAATTGTGCAAAGATGAGTGGGCCAAAATTCCTCCAGAGCGTGTAAAAGACTTGTTGCAAGTTATGGCAAACGTTTGATTGCAGTTATTGCTGCTAAGGCTGCCCAAGCAGTTATTAGGTGCGGGGGCAATTACTTTTTCACACAGGGCTGTGTGGCTTTGGATTTTTTTCTCCCTAAATAATAAAAACATTCATTTCAAAACTGCATTTTGTGTTTACTTGTGTTATCTAATATTCAAATGTGCTGGATGATCAGAAACATTTTGTGTGACAAACATGCAAAAGAATAAAAAGTCAGGGCGGGGGCAAATAGTTTTTCACGCCCCTGTATACAGTGCAGCCTAACAAGAGCATAAAGAACATACCGGCAGCCTGTAAAGTCCAACAAATATGTACTGTTGCACCCAATGTAACCTGCGTCCTATATTGGGATTCACAGCCAGCTAAACTCTTCCTTGTACTACTTCCTCCAAGGCACAGGCATGTGTTGTACTAGATGGGAATTTAATACAATGAAGTGTGAAACTAAAATTAGAAAAACAGGGCATTTCATGCACACAGCAGCACAACACAATTTAGACTCCTACCTAAAAGTCCACTGCCTGTTTTCAACTGAAACTTGGAAGGGTGCAGATGCAACTGCTGTTCTGAGGCCTGAGCACCTTTACCTTTGCATTTCCAACAAGAAGTGGTAGAAGGGCAGGCGGCACTGCTTCAATGGCGTAGCAAAACTCTCGGCACCAAACCTATTTTGTTTCAACAAAACACCACCATCGAATTTCGTGCAGTTGTTTTTAGCAACCCTGCAATTGTAAGCGTTATTTATCGTCCACCCAAAAAATCTTTTTATCCAAGTCTTTTTATCAGCAAATTCTCTCCCTTTTTACCGATTTTCCATGGTTCTGTTAACATGATTATTTTAGCCGGTGATTTTAACTTGCACATAGACAGTCTTTCAATTGAATTTTTCAATGTTCCTAATGAAATGGATTTTACTCAACAAGTGTAACAATAAATATCCCCCACTGGTTTTTCCCGCCCCCTGGGATTTTATTGTTGAAAGTTTTAAGAGTAAATTACAGTCAGCTCCTAACATTCTTGCTCCTTTTAAAACGAAGACCATCCATACTAAGCGGACATCCCCGTGGGGGATTGAAGAGCTGAAACAACAAAAAAGAAATTGCAGGATGGCAGAGAGAAGATGGCGAAAAAACAAAATAACAATAAACGGTCAAATTGTTAAAAACCAACAAAAAATAAACAATAATTCAATGAGGAAGGCGAGAAATAACTACTTTTCAAACACAATCAATAATCACAAAAACAACCCAAAAGTCCTTTCCCCCACCATAGACAAGGTTTTTAAATCCCGACTTAAAGCTTTCATACATGGTGAATTGTTCTCTTCAGACCGGGTCTTCCCTGCTGCCTTTAAAGGGGTAGTGGTTGGTGAGGCCCCTGCCGAAGAAGAGCAATTTCGATTCTAACGATTTCAACAATTTTAGACCGGTTTCTAACTTGGCATTTTTAAGCAACATTTTAGAAAAGCTTGTGTTTATTCAGCTCAATGATTTTATTAATTCACAGAATGTCCTGGAGGACTTTTAGTCTGGTTTTAGGGTCAACTACAGCACTGAGACATCTCTTTTAAAGATAATAAATGATTGTAGATTCAATTATGATTCTCAGAAGGTCACAGCGTTGGTTCCACTGGATCTGAGCGCTGCCTTCGATACAGTAGACCCTACTATCTCGTTTAAAACATGTTGGCGTCTCTGGTGCTGTTCACAGATGGTTTACATAGTACCTCACAGGACTTTTATTGTCAGTTTAGGTTTCAAAGGTCCATGAAATAACCTGGTGTCCCCCAGGGCTCGATCTTAGGCCCAGTGCTTTTTAACCTGTACATGCTCCCTCTTGGTGATGTCGTCAGGAGACATGGAGATGTACAACTGTGTATCATCAGCATAACTGTGCAAGTTGACTCCATGTCTCCTGACGACACCAGGCCAATGGACGCACTTTTTAACTGCATTTTAGATCTCAAATCCTGGATGTATTTACCCCATCATTCAAACTTCTGGCATATTGATGTGGTCAGTTAAGTAGCAGAGGGGGTTGCTAATCAGTTTCAGTTGCTTTGTTGTTCATGAAATCAGCAACAGGTGCATCAGAGAGGCAACAATGAGACAGACCCCAAAACAGGAATGCTTCTCCAGGTTGAGGTCACTGACTCCTCATCTCTTTTGGCTGATTTTTTACTGACTTTCTGCCGCTGTAGTTTTTCATTTGGCTTGGATCAACATCTCTGTTGATAGCATGGTGTGCTACCTGGAAGCTACAGTGGTTGCACAAGTAGTCCAACTCCTCCAGGATGGCACATCAATACGTACCGTTGCAAGAAGGTTTGCTGTGTCTCCCAGCACAGTCCCAAGAACATGGAGGAGATTCCCGGAGAGCTGGACAGGGCCGTGGAAGGTCCTTAAACCCTCAGCAGGATCGGCATCTGCTTCTTTGGGCTAGGAGGAACAGGAGGAGCACTGCCAGAGGCCTACATGTGCCTAAACTACTACTAAGGCCTAAATGACCTCCAGCAGGCCACTGGTGTGAATGTTTCTGACCAAACATTCAGAACCAGGCTCCACGAGGGCGATTTTATGCATAAAATTATACATATTTGTCACGATAGCAACCAAAAAGCCACAAATTAAATGTCACAATTTCAATTGTTTTGGATGTTATTCCAATTTAATGTACATGTGGGGTATTAAGCACAAAAATCAAATGGAGTTATTTTCAAATAAGCAATACATCTACCATGTATTATTTTGGGTGTTTTAGAAAATGAGAACATAAAACACGTGTTCCACTTGGTGTGTGGTATATCCCCCATTATTGGAATTGCAGCCAATGGGGGTCTGGGTTACATTTGGGGTATAGGAATATATACATGGAAAGTGTGTATGTAGGTAAGGGAATATAACAATATATTGACAGCTGGTTCTATTATTACTACTACTACTATTTTTTTCTCCTAGTAACAACTCTTGTGCTTGCATTACTGCCACTACTATTACTTTTACTCATAGTGTTATACTTCTATTGTATTATCTATACTTCTATACTACTACTATTAGTAATACTAGTAGTAGTGTCAACCTCCTTATTACTACTACTACTATCCGTTTTTGTACTAGTATTGCTGTCTTCTGTGCTTCTCTTACTAATAATACTACTAGTATACTACTATTACTTCTACGACTAGCAATGTGTTCTTTGCGGCTATTAGTGCTACTACTGCTGATACTATTTTTCTACTGATAGGTACAGTATTCTGTGCTTCTTCTGCTACTACTATTACTTCTATTAGTAGTACCGTGTTGTGAGCTACTACTACTACCATTACTTGTTCTACTGGCATTACTGCGTTCTGTTCCTCTATTACTACTATTACTTGTTCTTTTGGTAGACAGCATAGTCCCATCTTGCACCAGAGTGACCTTCAACAACGACAAACCCTGGTTCACACCCAGACTGAGACAGCTAAGGAAGGACAAAGAAAAGGCCCACAAGAACAATGACCCTCACGTGTACAGACAGAGCAAGTACCTATTTAGTAAGGAGGTTGAGAAGGCTAAATCAAGGTACAACACACATCTGAAGGAGAAGTCCTGGAGCAACAACCCTGTCTCTGTCTGGAAAGGTCTGAGGGAAATCACCAACTACAGACCCAAAGCGCCCCCCACCCCCCCGCTGTTGACAACCGTCACCTAGCAGAAAGACTGAACACCCACTACTCCAGGTTCGAAGATTCACACCCCTCCCCCACCCCACTGACTACAATGGACATTGCAGGCATATCAGCCCTGGAGCCCCCCCTCTCCCCCACTGCCCTCACACTCTCGGAGCAGAATGTGGCCAAGACATTTAAAAAGCAAAACCCTCGGAAAGCTCCAGGTCCAGATGGTGTCTCTCCTTCCACCCTGAGACACTGTGCGGTAGAGCTGGCGCCTGTCTTCACGGACATCTTCAACATCTCTTTGGAGTCATGCCATGTCCCAGCCTGCTTCAAGCTGTCCACCATTGTTCCCGTCCCCAAGAAGGCCAGGATCACTGAACTCAACGACTACAGACCTGTGGCACTGACATCTGTGGTCATGAAGTCATTTGAGCGCCTGGTTCTGCCTCATCTCAAGTCCTTTACCTCCCCGCTCCTGGACCCTCTGCAGTTCGCCTACAGAGCCAACCGGTCTGTAGATGACGCCATCAACCTGGCCCTCCACTACATCCTGCAGCATCTGGACTCCCCAGGAACCTACGCCAGGATCCTGTTTGTGGACTTCAGCTCTGCATTCAACACCATCCTCCCAGCTCTGCTCCAGGACAAGCTCACCCAGCTCAACGTGCCTGACTCCACCTGCAGGTGGATCACTGACTTCCTGACGGACCGGAAGCAGCGCGTGCGGCTGGGGAAGAATGTCTCGGACACTCGGACTATCAGCACGGGATCCCCACAGGGCTGTGTACTTTCCCCCCTGCTCTTCTCCCTGTACACCAACAGCTGCACCTCCGGCCACGACTCAGTGAAACTGATTAAGTTTGCGGATGACACCACCCTCATCGGGCTCATCTCAGACGGTGATGAGTCTGCTTACAGGAAGGAGGTGGACCGGTTGGTGTCGTGGTGCAGCTGCAACAACCTGGAGCTCAATGCTCAGAAGACAGTGGAGATGATCGTGGACTTCAGGAAAGTCAAAGCCCCCCTGCCCCCCCTCGTCTTGACAGACTCTCCCATCACAACTGTGGACTCCTTCCGCTTCCTGGGCACTAACATCACCCACGACCTCAAGTGGGAGCAGACCATCAGCTCCATCATCAAGAAGGCTCAGCAGAGGATGTACTTCCTGAGGCAGCTGAGGAAAGCCAAGCTGCCTGTCCAGACGATGGTGCAATTCTACACGGCCATTATTGAGTCCATCCTCACCTCCTCCATCACAGTGTGGTTCGCCGGGGCCACTGCCAGGGACAAACAAAGACTGCAGCGCATCGTGCGCTCCGCCGAGAAAGTGATCGGCTGCAGCCTTCCATCTCTCCAGGACCTGTACGTCTCCAGAACTCGGGGGCGAGCAGGCCGGATACTTGCTGACCCTTCCCACCCTGGACATGGACTATTTGAGCCACTCCCCTCTGGCAGAAGGTTACGGTCCATTCGGACCAGAACCTCTCGCCACAAGAACAGTTTCTTTCCTGCTGCTGTTGAACTCATGAACACTTTATAACATTTGCACTATGCTCACTTTATAACCAGTATTTTTGGCACCTTATAATACCTGCACTAAAAACACCCTCATGCCTTTACTTATCAGTGATTTCACCTTTTTACTCAGGGTTCTATGTTTAGTTAGTTCTATGTTTATTTCATGCTCTATGTTTACTTAGAATTCTACGTTGCACTGAGTCGCCAAAGAAAGTTCCTAGTTCGTGAATTGTTCACTTGCAATGGCAATAAAGTTTTCTGATTCTGATTTTACTACTACTACTTGTTCTACTCGTATTACTGTGTCTGTGCTTCTACTACTGTTACTTATTCTATCTGTAGTACTTTGTTCTGGGCTTCTGTTAGTACTGCTAGTACTTCTACTATCACTACTAACGCTATTGCTTCATCTATACCACCGTGTTCTGCTCTTCTTTTGCTACAACTCCTTTCATGATTACTTCAACTACAATTTGAATAAAACTACAGTTTTATGTGCATACAAATTCAAAAATGCATATACATGTAAAAGATGACAGAAAGGGTCAAATGAATATTTAAGGTTATATCAATCCTCATTAAAGATGTGCCTGTGGAGAAAGACACAGTGAGATCAACATGGGCACCACCTTCCTGTTTTGCTACGAGTTATTTCTGGAATTGGAGTGGCTTTCTCCTCTTCTTTAGCACAGTGCTGGCACTGGCAACTTTCTTTGGCTGCATTTTGTGTTACTTTGCGGCAGCGATCAGAAGCAAAGCAGAGAGTTGAAGTGAGAGCCACTACTCAATGAAGAAATGACTCATGGCAAAACACAAAGGTGGTGTCTGTGCCACAGTTGTTTTATGCATGTAAAAACTAGATTTATTATAATGTAATGTAAAACTATTTTTAGTCTTAACATTTCCAGCTTTCTGGAACAGCTTAGATTTACGTGAATTTGGTTAGAGTTTTGGTTAGAGTCTGCCCTTTTGGAAGGGATTAATGACACTAACCAAGGTTGCACTGCTTATGGGGAAACCCGTTGTTGCGCAGCAGCGGGGTCAGGCGGTTTTAATGGTTATAAGAAAGTTGAGCTTCTCATCCAAAGTCAAGTTGCAACTAAGCTTCTTAAGGCAAGTTACCAGAAATTTGTTGTGACCCCCGAGTCCTAAGTTTTGTGTGTTTGTTATTGCACATGCTAATACAGTTTCAGTGCCCAATCACCTCCTGGAAAAGGCTCGAGCCGCTTAAATCACATAAGTTAGACCCCCACCTCATCGCAGAGAAGAAACTCCTGTCAGCTGCCAAAATCCATCCCATTGAGCCCACTGGGAACGGACTTAACTGGAACACAAAGGCCCTGCTTGTATTTCACTGTAGGGCGGCCTTTTGTACTCGGGCCTGGGGTAACACTGCAGCAGTGTCTCCCCCCTTGCACAACCTGTCCGTCTCCTAAGCTTGACAAGCAGGTCTTATTTAGGTCCATGTGGGCTTTGATGGACTTTGTTTGCAGCGTACATCAGGCGAACCAAAAAGGGAGCAACACATTTCTCACAGTTGAGTTGTAAAGGGGCGGCACTGATTGAATGAGAAGCAAAAAAAAAAAAAAAGAGGGGGAGGGTGTGGTGGCTTAGTTTAGGATGGGATGAAGGGAGGGGGGTCTTTTCATTTCTTATTGGAGGCAACAATAGTCTTTGTCCAAGATCTTCCACCATTCTTATTAGAGGGCTCCCCAGGGGAGGTGGGGTGTTTCTCCATAGTAACAATGACAAAACAGGGCAGCTCCGCACCGGGCAAGCAGAGCGAAGTTGAAGCTGCAGAAGCTCCACGCACTTGTTGATCCTACCAACCAGGTCCGATCCACGGCAGGAGCAGAACAAGGCCAGAGAAGATCCACGGAAATCTTGATGAGCAGTCCAACATTGCAACACATGAGGGGCAGCAACCCAGCATGGACCGTGACAGCTACACCGAAGACACTCTGTCCACCATGGTTCTGGAGAACGTGAAGAACAAACTGATTGATGCCTTCAGGGCAAGCGGCGGATCCCGACACGGTCCCGCCGAAGCTGAGCCCTCGGTGAGGCCGCTCGGCATCGGTGGGAGTTATCAAGCCAACGAGGAGCTGAGGAGGGCGCAGATAGACGGAGCCATCACCTGGCTCAGGTCGGAGTTGGTACGTTCGTTTTTAGTCACGCTTAATTACTCTAGCATTGAGACATTTAAGTGCCTGGCGGTGCGATGGTCCACGCTTCTGCATGGGTTCAATTCCCCATCGCAAAAGACAGCCCGTGTAAGAATTAGGCCAAACCATTTATGCGAATAAGTCAAATAGAATACCGAATATATGACATATATTATAGATCATGTTTTTTTATATATATATAACATATGTATATTTTTGACACATTTGTTGAAACATGTCAAATAGTTTGCATGTTGATTTTTATTACATGTTTTTATAATAAATGTATTTTATTCATTCATTCATTGATTATTTATTGTAATTAATTTTTTAAGTGAGTACTTTCCCAAGGTTGTAAAATGTTTGTAAATATGCCCGCATTCATGTCAATCTAATATACGCATGCACACTTACAGTATATAGAGTTCAAACATGTTTTCCAAAAAAGGAACTCTGTATATTATAATCTTTTTGACATACATGTTATATTTCATTTAAAAAGGCCTCCACCAAGGTGCGCATATGATACATATATTTATATGTATCATATATCTGTATCACATATATGTATATGTATTTATATATGTTTAAAAGAACAATACAATGTTTTCAGTTCTTTTTATTGTAATTGATGATAATAAACTAGTATGTTCATGAAATATATTTGTACTATATACAGTATTATAGTCTTATCATACAGCATACATAATCTTATATTTTGTACAATATATTATAATCTTTTTGATAAATATTTGATATATTTGTTGGAATGTGGTTTGCATATATATTCCTAATTGACATCTGTTGAAAACATTTTCAATTATTAATTTTTTTTGAACGGATGATATGGGAGTAATTTTCCCCAATTATGTTGGTAGATATCCCCACATTTAATCACTTGAATATTATATGTATTACATACAAACACACATATTATATAATACAATGTGAAATATTTTATGTATATTTTATGCTATGATATCTCAACCTTTTTGACAGATATTTTATATATTTATCCAAACCCATCCAAGTCCAATGTCATTTGCATATGTATTTTTGTATATACAGTATATATATATAAAAATATGTACAGTATTTAATTTTTTTATATTTTATTTTTATTTTATGGGTGTTCTCAAAGTTTGGTAAATATTTCAACATTTACTGTAAACATGTACTGCGTATTATAATCACATACACGATAATACAGTAAAAATATCAAATATATTATGGCAGTATACGTATTACATTTTTATCACATATTACATTTTTTAAAGGATTTCAATTATTTTGTAATTGCTGATAATGTAGACATGTAAATATTAATAATACAGTATATGAAATATATTCTTACAATATATTACAATCTTTTCAACATACTGTATGTTTTATATATTTGTCAAAATGTATCATTTGTGGTTTGCATATACCTTCCTCATTTATATTTTTATTTCAAACTATTTTTTTCAATTATTTTATTTGTATAATGAGTTTATTTTGGTAGACACCTCCACATTTAATCATGTGGGTATTATATATACAATCCCGCCCATAAAAACATATTAAAACATGTGCAATATGTCGCTAGTGTATATACAGTATATCATCTTTTTATGTATCAATTATCTGCATTCAAGTACTGTACAATTGCATTCTAATAGCAGCTATATGACTTAAATATATGACATTATGTATCGCTGTCAAATAATGTATGATTTGAATCAAAGTCAGTGTTTGGTGTTGTAAAAATATAAATGATAATGTTAGAACATGTATTGTACTTACTTACACTTAGAGTATACTCTTCCCTTGGACCCAAAGGGGTGACAATAAACAAAACTCATTTCATGAGGCAGTGCAGTTTTAGTACCCCTGCAAACTACAACAAACTCACAAAATGAGTTTGATTACACGGCGCCTGGTTGCTGAAATGTGTCAACTGCAGTTCACGATGTGATTGGGTTGTCTTGCTGTTATACAGTTGGAGATGCGCTCACAGGACCTTCAGCTGGCACAGACCTTGCTGGGACTCAACACAGAGATCCAAAGGCTGAGAAGGGAGAGTTACGGCGGCGTGGTGGAATTAGGAGGTTATCAGCAGTAACGGGTGCGGTCTAAATGCTGGAGGAGCAAGTGGAAATGGCTTCTTCTCATCAAATGAAACGACTGACATGTAATACTTTGACACCGGTTACCTATAACGTCAGCAGGGGATGAGAAGGACGAAAAAAAAACACGTGTCTTGTTTCTACGATGTTTTGCACTTACCACCCATAAAATAAATATTGGGCACAAATGAATTGTCTGACCAAAAAAAGAATTTGTATCTTTATTGTACAGGTAAGAAATCTACAAGCTTGGCAATACATGCGTCATCGTTTATTGCAGGGGTGCCCAACGTGTTCCCACCGCTCATTTTGTGTGAACACGTTCTGTATATAAATGAATCAATACATAATAATGCAAAATATCACATTTAAATGTATAATAAAAACATACATTAGGGCCTGGAATTGAACTGGCACCCCCTGCCTGAGTAGGCAGCAGCTGTACCATTACAATGGTGATGGTATCTCTTTTGCGCATTTTCCTATAATGCGCCCCCTTTCTGGGGCTGATCTGTGTCTAGGGAGGGAGGGGCAGCTCTATTGTAAAAGCAAAATGAATGCATTGGTAATGAGCCTTAATATAATATATTATATTATATATATATAAGCATATACTGTTGATATATATATATACTGCATCTTTAACCTTTTTTGCCCTTTGACACCCCTGATCTGAATTATTGGTTCACAATCAACCCTCTGAATAAAACTATATGAATTCACGTTTTTTTTCCACATCTTGCATTATCACAATTATTTATGACGCGTCAAACTCACGCCTGTACTGATCCCATCCCATCCCATCTTTATCCTCCTCCTGTGTGCCGTAAAACTGGTAGAAGGTCAGCGAGCATTCAGTTTGCAGGAAGCATTTACAGCATATGCAGATCGGACTGTCAAGCTATAAATGACGGAGAAAAGTACTAAAGACAATTAATCAATGGATTCATCAATCGGCTCTTCCTATTATGTAGACATTTCAGAACCATTAGCTTTGGAGCTAATGGGCCGTGTTTGTCCACATGTCCATTGTCTCCTTCTCCGCCTTTTATGTACACCCTGTAAAAGTCCGTCTCCCCACCGAGGTGATGTACTGTCTCGCATACAAAGACGTGGCATCAAGGAGTCAGGGAGGAAACCACCGGTAAATGCTAACATTACACGTCACGTTTCAACGGCAACATCATGCTTGGTTAGCATCACGGTCACATTCAAAAAGTATGAGATTTAGAGATTAAAAGTTGTAATTTTCAGAGAAAAACAGTCTTAATTTGACGAGAATCAAACCATAATATTAGTCCCCTGTCTTTATAGCTGTCTCGGGCAATGCCTGTTACAAAGAAGTCTTAAAATAATCGGATATTTTGAGAATAAAATATTCTTTCCTGTAAATTTATGAGGAAAAAATGTCATAATATTATGAAAATAAAAGTCGTAATTAACCAGAAAAACAGTATATTCTGAGAATAAAACTTTGTAATTTTACAAGAAAAAAAGTCATAACTTCACGAAAATAAAATTGCGCCCCCTCCGCCTTTTCATAGCTGGCTCAGGCAATGCGTGTAATGTCAAGTTACAACTATATTTCTCGTAAACTTTACTTTTGTAAAATTACAATCTTTTTCTCGTAAATGTACAACTTTATTCTCAATTTCAGATTATTTTAATACTCTTGTCATAACAGGCATTGCCTGAGACAGCTATAAAGACAGGGGACTTGTGTGGTTTTGGGTCTTGGTCAAAAGTAATATTACAAGTTTTATTTTCTCAAAAATTACAACTTTTTTCTTGTTAAATGTACTTTTTCTCCGAAAATTGCAATGTTTCTCTTGTAAAATTACAACTTCTTTTTGTTGAAGTATGACTTTTTTCTTGTAAAATTGTGACTATTTTTCTAATAAAATTAAACCTTTTTTGTCATAAAATTACAACTTTTTTTGTTGAAGTATGACTTTTTTCTTGTAAAATTGCGACTATTTTTCTGATAAAATTAAACCTTTTTTGTCATAAAATGACAACTTTTTTTGTTAAAGTATGCCTTTTTTCTTGTAAAATTGTGACTATTTTTCTAATAAAATTACAACTTTTTTGTCAAAAAATTACAACTTTTTTTTGTTAAAGTATGACTTTTTTCTTGTAAAATTGTGATTATTTTTCTAACAAAATTACAACTTTTTTGTCATAAAATTACAACTTTTTGCTTGTTCAATAATGACTTTTAATCTCAAAAGCTCGTTTTTTTTTAAATGTGGCTCTAAGAGACCGTTGTAGGGTAACTGGTTAGTTCTCTGATGAAAAACAAAATGATGAAAGTGAACAGCGTGTACGTCTGCAACTGACTGTTGGTGGCACAGCCTGTTTTTTTGCTTTGTTTCTTACAAAGCTAAAGTGTCAGGCGGTATAAAGTCAGTGAGGAGGAGGTATTTCCCTCTTCAGACCGTGCTAAGTACATATCACTGTGTCTTTGCATAAAAGGGGACCTTTTAGGGTGCCGATACTTTTTGCCATACAAAACGTATATTTGTCTCATAAATCAAGCAAACTTACACAAAGGCAACAGCGACTGCCTTTAGTCTATATAGTATAATGACACAAAATCCAGAGAACTATTGTCTAATTTATCCACAACAATGGGTGTCTAATTAGCATCCCCATACAGTAAGTGTTCTGAGAGGTTCCAACATTTATCTTTCCTAACATTGCGAGCAGAGGAGAGTGAAAGAGTGACTGTTTCAAGGCACAGAGCTTCTCCTGTTGAACAACCTCCTGGGCGCGGCCGTGGAGTACAGGCGGCAAGGTTTCTTGACGAAGGGAACGGACGAACCCACTTCCCCACAGCTGGAGTAGACGCTTCCCTGCTCACTCTCAGAGTCCCAGGAGCTGCCTTCCTCGTCCTCCTCGCCCTCCTCCTCCTCCAGCTCCTGCTTGAGTTCTTGGATGCCGGAGTGAAGCTCCATCAGCTGGCGTACCAGAGCTTGATCCTGGGATCGCATTTCCATCTGCGCACAAACAAAGTCAAAGGTTTTGCATACGATTTGGTCTTCGACTGACATTTTTGCAGAAATTTAGCCTCGTCCACGATCTTGGTTTTTGCGCAAAATTGCATTTTTGTTGTTTAGGGTATCATTCCGCAAAATCAAGTCCCAAAATCCGTCCGTTAGCATGTCTTTTGGTTCATTCATTCATTCATTTCCTATACCGCTTATCCTCATTAGGGTGGCGGGTATGCTGGAGCCTATCCCAGCTGGCTTTGGGCGGGAGGCGGGCTACACCCTGGACTGGATGGTTAATGTTTTAAAATATTGCCTCGGTTTGCATACATTTTTCCGGTAGCCTACAATAGCACTTGTCCTGTCAGGTTGTTGCATGAGTCCAACTGTGTTCCTAATACATTTTTCACCCCTGATTCTAACGTCCCTGTTAGAATCCTTAGCTTGCTAACAAAATGGCAACCGTCTTAAAAGTGTTAACACATTTTTATAGTTTGACAATTACAATTTCACATGCATAAAATTATTCTAAACAAAAGTGGCAAATTAACTTTTAAGGTTACTGTTACCTTCTGTGAAGACTGTTGCCAAAGACTCTACACGGCAGCGAGATCCACACATCTCTCTTCAACACCACCTTCCTGTTTTGCCATTTCAGTGGTGTTTCTCACCTTCTTTGTCAAAATGCTGGCACTTACAACTTCCTCTGGCTCCATTTGGGTTACTGAGATGGTACACACTATTGAATCCAAGAATTAACCTAGGAAGGTGGTGATCTCGCTGCCACGGTGTGTCTTTCAGAACCGTCACGCCAAGAACCACGTCTTTGATGAAGGTTCAAGTAACCTTAAATGTTCGTTTGTCCCTCTCATTCATCGTTTATATGCATTTTACTGCATGTAAAACTATAAAAACTTATTTTGTGTTAACATTTTTGGCATCCTGGAGCAAATGAATTGGATTGTCATGATTTCATATGCGAAAAATGGATTCAGTTGACCTCTGTTTCGGGTAGACTTGGACATTCCGGAACAAATTGATGATGAATTCGATAAAAAAAAAAAATCCTGTTCATCGCAGTTACCACAGACTGCAAACAGAACCACACACAGAGAACATTAGACAGGAAGGAATGTCTAACAGCGGCTGACATTTTACCAACATGACCTTCACGTATCTTAGGAACAAGAGGGTGCTCAGAGCTTGGGCCTCCAGCACAGAAAGAAAGAAAATGAACGCTGTGGTCATTTTGTGTGGAGATAAATGCCTTGAACTTCAGTGCTGCAGGAATTCAAGCATGGCCCGGATAACACACAGTAGGGTTTTGCTGTGTCAATGTCTTACCATCCCCATGCAATAAACAGCCTCACTGGGGGATCAAGTCATACATGCATGTATCAGTTAGCTGGGATGACATAGATTTGAAAAAATGTAGGAGTCTCACCAGTTCCCTTCGTAGCCATGCTAGGGCGCTCTCAATGTCCAGTTTGGTGCCTTCTGCGGCCGTGCATCCTTTCCTGCTTCGGGAGTCCCTGCACGCTGCTGGTGGCTTACGCTCATCAAAGGTGGTGGCCTTGCAGGAGAAGTCCCGCAGTCGGGTTAGAACCACTTCCATCATGTTAGGTGGCAGCTTTTTCTGGGTCAGTTGTATTTGGCCGCGAAGCCTCGTCTGATTGAGTTTTGACTCGCTTGGCACTTATGGGGTACTTTCTCTCCCTCCTCCGCCTCCTCTTTTCCTGCCATCTGTCTCCTCACATCAACGCCACCCATCTTGGCATAGTGAGCTGGAGTCATTGGAGCATGAACGTGACGGAGAAGCTCTGACGTCACTGAAGTTGTTTTTTGAAGGGTGGGGGTTTGCGTGAGACGCTAAGTGGTTGTCAGGGCAACTTGTCTTTTCAATAGAAGATCCTGCGGTGGTGTGTGAGGAAATGTTTTTTGGGTGAATGAACGTAAATAAACATGCACGCATTTGTATTCTGCATGTGCATAGCCATACCGCAGGAGCCTCGTTGCAGTTTTCAGAAAGTGAACTCTAGTCATGCCATTTTGGGCTCTCTCTGCAGCCCCTGGCAACGTTGTCTATTCACGCATACAACTTCTCACTTTTTTTCTATCGACCAAAATAGCCCATTGAAGGTATTTTAGTGGCTTGTTTTTGTCTACATTTGGAACAAAGAGTACAAACGTCATTACACTACAATGGACATAGTCTGCCTTAGGTCCAAACCACAATGGTCCGATTTCGGCCCAGTTTGTTTTCCAACATAGCTTCTGTTTACTTTTTATTAATTTGTCCTGTCATGATAGACGTCTCCACCAAATTGCATGAGAATCCATGGTCGCAGAACCATTTTTTTTTTAGGGGGTGGGAGAGTGCTACTAAGTGAGTTTTTTTGGGGGGGGAGTTGTGTTTGGGACCACTGAAATATCAAAGGCAAGAAATGTTAATTACAATATTTATTACAATTTAGGGATGTCCAATATAGGCTTTTTGCCAATATCCAATAAACCAATATTGGCCAATGCTCAATTTCCAATTCTGATATCAACCGATACTGATATGCTATGTGAAGCTAATGGCTGATGTTGTACTCATTAGCTTCTACACGTGGCTGTAAACAACATTGTAAAACACCTGAGAAATACTTGCCTGTTTACCAATGTTGCATTGGGGGCAGCAGAGCCAGGCGGGCCTGAGACCAAAGCCAAGCGTCTAGCAAGGACGTGGAGATTCAAGCCTTTGGTACCTTCTATTATCACGGGAAACGTGAATTCACTAGCGAGCAAGGTCGACGAGCTGGCTGCACTGACATAGAATGTCAAGAACTTCAGGGAGTGCAGCTTATCATGCTTAACTGAAACGTGGCTAAGAGCTAGCATTCCAGATGCTAGTGTGGAGCTGATGAACTTGTGCACAGTCAGTGTCATCCTGGGCATGTGAACATTAATGTGTCCGTATATACAGCATTTATTCAAATCGGTTTTCATTATAGGCAAAAACACTCATACCAATGTCTACAGATAATATATTTTATGCTAATATCAGGCCGATAATATTAGTGGGCCGATATCCCTAATAAAAATGAATAAATAAGCATATTAACAACAATAATATTAATAATAAATTAATTCCAAGAAACCATTAGCCATATTGTTTTAGGATGTCCTGAGCTGGCCAAACCTGAATATCTACACAACCCCTTGACACTTATAAAGGAAAAGATGGACAAATTCTGTACACCCAAAAGATTCCCAAGAGAGGTGATATTAAAATCCAGGAACGGCAGAAACTCACACTTCTTTCAATGCCTCACAAAAGCACTATCAATCCAACCAGTCCTATGCCCAAGGATGGGTCTGGCTATTATGACATATCATAGCAGGAATTAAAAGGCAAACAATATAAGAATTATAATAATGTCTGTAAAATCCATTAAACAGACCGGGCAAGGCAGGCGTAACAATCCAGTTATGAATGCGGATGACAAACTTGACATCAAAGATATGCCAAAAGGGAAAAAAAGCACAAGCATCTTTCATTTGAACATCCTGCGATAAAACACGATTTGCATCCCCCAGTGAGAACGATCAAAAAGTTAACTAATAGAATGAACTTGCAAGAAGCCAACATGACAATCAAACAAGCCAAAGCAGGTGAGGGCAAAGAACTATCCATCATGCAGACACACCGGCAATAACAGAGAGGATTTTTCAAAATGCTAACAATAATATATATCCATCCATCCATTTTCTATGCCACTTATCCTAATTAGGGTCGCGGGGTATGCTGGAACCTATCCCAGATGACTTCATGTTAATTGCTGACTCTAAATTGCCAATCGGTATGAATGTGAGTGTGAATGTTTGTTTGTCTGCCCTGCGATTCCCTGCGATTAACTGGAAACCAGTCCAGGGTGTACCCCGCCTCCCACTCGAAGTCAGCTGGGACAATAATATGTAACAATGATTACAAATAAAATAATAATAGTAATAAACACAGCAGATATCGATCCATCCATTTTCTATGCTGCTTATCCTCATTAGGGTAGCGGGGGTTTGACTGGTTGCACGTGTCATCTGGATGGTCATTGTTCAAGAGGTTCTGTTTCTTTTTTTTTTGTTTTTCTTGTATGTTTATCATTATTAGTAAATATGTATGTATGTATGTGTATAGATATATATGCACACTGTATGTGTGTGTATGTACTGCATGGATATGTGTATGTGCACAGTATGTGTATGTATACGTGTACGAATATGTGTATGTGTATATATATGTATGTATGTGTATATATATGTGTGTGTGTGTATATGTATATATATATATATGTGTATGTATATGAATGTGTGTACATGTATATTAGTATTATCATTATTATTATTTTTTTTTTTTTTTCTTCTTTCCCCTGTATTTTTGTATTTTGCTTTGTGACTGTTCTGGTTGTTGCTGAAATTGTGATTATCATGGTTGTTTATAATATGGTTGAAATATGTTTGTGAGGTTCTTCTGCACCCTTTCTTATATCCCCCACCCCACCCCCCACCCGTCCCTTTTCAGGTCGGGTCCGGCATGGAAATGTGGCGCAACAAAATTTATAATAAACGCAGAGAAATGCCGAGGGAGACTCATTTGGATTATGAAGTCTCCCTTGGCAAAGAAATTTTGCTCAGCATTTAAAGGCAGCTTGACTCCCATTCAGCTGTTATGATGCTGGACAAGACCAAAAAAAAAAAGGGTCGCGGGGTTTGCTGGAACCTATCCGAGCTGTCTTCGGGCGAGAGGCAGGGCACACCCTGGACTGGATGCCAGGCAATCGCAGGGCAGATAGACAACCATTCACACTCACATTCACACCTATGGACAATTTAGAGTTGCCAATTAACCTCACATGCATGTTTTTGGAATGTAGAAGTGAACTGGAGTAGCCTACACGGAGAAAACCAACACACGCACAGGAGGAACATGCAAACTCCACACAGAGATTTGAACCCTGGTGTCATAACTGTGTGGCCAACATGCTAACTACTCGAACCTCGCACAGCAGTTATAATAGGGCCAGTTGATTGGTGCTCCTGTCCTAGAAACCATTTTAAAATAAAATCACCCTTACAATGATCCGATCCTGCTACCCTAAAAATGATACTGCCCTATATGATCCATATTTGGATAAATCGACAGTCCCTGGTATTCATCTATCAATACAGCAGGGGTGCCCTTAGTGTCTCTAATATGAATGAACTCTATTCGTGGTTATTGTAGGTTGTCGCCATCTTAATGTAGCTGCAACGGGGCACAAGCCAGTGTCTTATTGTGGCGGTCCCAAGCCCGGATAAATAAAGAGGGTTGTGTCAGGAAGGGCATCCGATGTAAAACTTTGCCAAACCAGAACATGCGAATCAAACCAATGACTTCCATACCGGATCGGACGTGGCCCGGGTTAACAACGCCCAACACCAGTGCTGTTCACCAACAGGGTGCCGGTGGAAACTGGATTACTGTTGGTCAAAGAAGGAGAGGAGGAAGGTGTGTCCGTAGGAGGAGAGAGAAGAGGAATGCTAAGTCCAGAACTAAGAGTTGGGACTTTGAATGTTGGAACTATGACAGGAAAAGGTAGAGAATTAGTTGACATGATGCAGAGGAGGAAGGTAGACATATTGTGTGTCCAGGAGACCAGGTGGAACGGTAGCAAGGCTAGAAGCTTAGGAGCAGGGTTCAAGCTGTCCTATCATGGTGTAGATAGGAAGATAAATGGAGTAGGGGGGATTTTGAAGAAGGAGTTTGCTAGCAACGTCCTGGAGGTAAAAAGAGTGTCAGATAGAGTGATAAGCCTGAAACTAGAAATTGAAGATGTGATGTTCAATGTTGTTAGTGGGTATGCTCCACAGGTAGGATGTGAGATGGAGGAGAAAGAGAAATTCTGGTCAGACCTGGATGAAGTGATGCAGAACATCCCAGAAGTGAGGGAGTTGTCATTGGTGCGGACTTCAATGGACATGTTTGTGCAGGAAACAGAGATGATGAGGAGGTGATGGGCAAGTTTGGTATCCAGGAGAGGAACGCTGAAGGACAGATGGTGGTCAACTTAGCAAAACGAATGGAAATGGCCGTAGTGAATACTTTCTTCCAGAAGAGACAGGAACATAGGGTGACCTACAAGAGTGGAGGTAGGAGCACACAGGTAGACCACATCCTGTGTAGAAGGTGTAACCTGAAGGGGGTCAGTGATTACAAAGCAGTGGTAGGTGAGAGTGTAGCCAGACAGCATAGGATGGTTGTGTGTAGGATGACTCTAGTGGTGAGAAGGATGAAGAATGTAAAGGCTGAGCAGAGGACAAAATGGTGGAAGCTGAAAAAGGAGGAGTGTTGCATGACCTTTAGGACGAAGTTGAAAAAGGCTTTGGGTGGCCAGGAAATCCTTCCAGATGACTGGACAACTACAGCTACTGTGATCAGGGAGACAGGTAGGAGAGTCCTTGGTGTGTCGGAGACTTGGTGGTGGAATGAGGAGGTGCAGGAGTGTATACAGAGTAAGAGGTTAGCTAAGAAGAAGTGGGACACTGAGAGCACAGAAGAGAGTAGACAGGAGTACAGAGAGATGCAGCGTAAAGTGAAAGTAAAGGTGGCAGAGAAGTATGTTAGAGCGGTGCAGGACATGTACGAGGACTGTAAAACGGTAGTGAGATGTGCTGCAGGTGTGACAGAGGAGTTCCGAGTGAAGGTGGGACTCCATCAGGGATCAGCTCTGAGCCCCTTCTTGTTTGCTATGGTGATGGACAGGCTGACGGACGAGGTTAGACAGGAATCTCCATGGACTATGATGTTTGCAGATGACATTGTGATATGTAGAAGGAGCAGGGAACAGGTGGAGGAGAAGCTTGAGGGGTGAAGGTTTGCCCTGGAAAGGAGAGGAATGAAGACGGAGTACATGTGTGTAAATGAGAGGGACCCAAGTGGAAGAGTGAGGTTACAGGGAGAAGAGATAAAGAAGGTGGAGGATTTTAAGTACTTAGGGTCAACAGTCCAGAGCAATGGAGAGTGTGGAAAAGAGGTGAAGAAGCGTGTGCAGGCAGGCTGGAATGGGTGGAGAAAAGTGTCGGGTGTGATGTGTGATAGAAGAGTTTCAGCTAAAATGAAAGGAAAGGTGTACAAAACTGTGGTGAGACCAGCGATGTTGTTTGGTTTAGAGACAGTGCCGCTGAGGAAAAGACAGGAGGCAGAGCTGGAGGTAGCAGAGATGAAGATGCTGAGGTTCTCTTTGGGTGTGACCAGGATGGACAGGATCAGGAATGAGCACATCAGAGGGACAGCACATGTTAGAGGTTTTGGAGATAAAGTCAGAGAGGCCAGACTGAGATGGTTGGGACATGTCCAGAGGAGAGATAGTGAATATGTTGGTAGAAGGATGCTGAGTTTTGAATTGCCAGGCAGGAGGCCTAGAGGAAGAGCAAAGAGGAGGTTTATGGATGTAGGGAAAGAGGACATGGAGGTAGTTGGCGCAAGAGAAGAGGATACAGAAGACAGAGTTAGATGGAGGCAATTGATTCGCTGGGGCGACCCCTGAAGCCGAGAAAGAAAAGTAGAAGTAGGTTGTCGCCATCTTGTGGCATATTTGGGTAATACATCTAAAACTTTTTACACTGCAGTATTGATATTTGTATATAGGCCAGTATAGTATATATTGGTATCTTTCTCGGGGAATATAAAATGTAGTTGATTATAAACATATGAAAAAGTTTTAATTTCAATGTTATTCAATAAAAAAGTAAACAAAATAAATGCATGAATTACTATATATTTTTACTTACTATAATAACTATATAGGACTGCTATTGCCGATACCCCTGCTTTCAATTTGAACATCTTCAAGATCATCGCGTGTTTGTGTGATTTTTGGTCTCGTCGGTATCACACCCATCCCTCAAACGACGGTTACCTCGTGGGTATCGCTATATCGGTATCGGAATCGACCCGCCCGGCGCGCGTCCCCCAGCCAAAGTGGACGCGCGCCGATTCGTTCTCTCGGGCCGAGCTGAGGCACCTTTACACTGTAAGAGCAGCCTCCCAACGAGGCCGCCGCTGGGTTGTGAAGTCCAAGCGAGGGGTAGTGTGTTCCGACAATCGCCCGCCGGTTTGCACACGGTGCCAGTCACAAGGCGTGCTGACGAGCCGAGCCCGGAGCTCTTTGCGCACCCTACCTTCGGACCCAACCGCTCGGGTAGTTCGCCTTCCCCGCCAAGTTGAGCCGTTTGGGATTATTGTTTCCTTCAAGTTCGGGGGTCCCTGTCCTCCTCCAGCTGTGCAGCCTGTCCGTCATGTTCAAAGCAAAGGACCCGGAGAGGTTTCACCTGGTCGCCGACGTCAAGAGTACCTACTCTAACCCGGGGAGGTGAGCCCATTCGTTTATTCACGACAGCTGTTCGTGTTCGGCCCAAACCGGTGACGTCCGAATGTTAACAACGGCACTCACCTATGTGACAGAAGTGGTAGCTAGCAGTAGGGGGGGTTTATCTTCTTTTTTTGTTCCTTCATCCGTCCCGCGTGGTTCATCTTTTCCACCCGGGACTAAACTCCGACGGGATTAGCCGCGTGCAAACGCGGGGGGGGGTTGCCTTTGCACGCCGCTGCTAGCCAAACCCCCGCCAAAACCAAACTAGACACTTCTAGTATCTTTTTCAAAGCCGCAGATTCGTCACCGTTCCTAACGTGAAATACAAACAAACAGCGGAATGACTCTAAATGTTGCATTCTTCACTCACGCCAAGCGGTCTGTTGTAAAAGAAGCATTCTAATGAATGCGTAACTTAAATTTACACCTGTTACTCACATTTGTGGAAAGTGTGAGCAAAAGCAAATGTTAACTTTTCAGCATTCCCTTGCATGGAATCCAGGACGGCGCGTTAGTCACGTGATTTTTTTTTAAAAAAAAAGTAAGATTTCGACATTAAAAGTAATATTACGAGATTGAATGTCGTAAATTTACGAGGTTTAAAGCCGCAATTTAACCTTTGACCCAGATCAAGAGTATAGCTGTCTCGGACAATGCCTGTTAAATGAAGCATTAAAACCATCAATATTTAGAATATCACCACAACAATGTTTTCATTCATCCATTTTCTATGCCGCTTATCCTCATTAGGGTCGCGGGTATGCTGGAGCCTATCCCAGCTGACTTTGGGCGGGAGGCGGGGCCTCTGACCCTGGCCTGGTCTCCAGCCAATCGCAGGGCACACAATACAATACACAATAATGTTTTATATTTACAAAAAAAGATCGTCATGTTACAAGCGTAAAAACTTAACTGTACGGGAATAAAAGTTGTAACTTAAATTTTATAGGCATTGCCTGAGACCGCTATGAAACCCGGAGCCGTGTGTGGAGGGGCGGGGTATTGGCCGGACAACATAAGCCCATACTAACCTGTAGTTAAAGGAATTCCGGCTCTTTTTATAGAACCGGCTCCTTCGGCTCAGCTCACTAAAGTGCCGGCTCCTGAACGGCTCCTGAACGGCTCCTGAACGGCTCCTGAACGGCTCCTGAACGGTTCCTGAACGGCTTCTAAACGGCTCTTGAGATTGTCTTTTGTTAAAACTGATTAATATAAATATTTAACAAAATTAATTACTAATAACTAAAGGAAAATACGGTTGTTTTTTAAAATATACAAAAACCTAAGATTCACAATTCAACTTTTAACTATTTTAATTTTTCAGCTTTTCTTTTTAAACAAATTTAAAAAGAAATTAAATCTCGGGGCGCTCGGGGGGAGTGGATCAGTTCGGCTCCGGGTCTCAGCCGGCTGCAATGCTGGGGCGAGGGCCGTTGTGTGTGCGTGTGTGTGTGAGCCTGGGCATAGGGCTGTGGCAGCTACTGATGGGGTGGGGGGTTGCTGTGGGATTCCCGGCGGCTGGGCACGGTGGTATGGCACCGTGTCTCGAGGGAGCTCGCCGTGGTGCTACTCCCTGCGTTGGGGGGCTGCCACTCCATGTGTGAGTATGTATGTGTGTATATATTTATTATTTATTTATTTATTTTTTGTTTCCTGTATTTTGCTGTGTGACTGTTCTGGTTGTTGCTGATATTGTGATTATCACGGTTGTTTATAATATGGTTGAAATATGGGAGGTTCTTCTGGTACCTTTCCTACACCCCCACCCCCCACCCGTCCCTTTTCAGGTGGGGTGCGGCATGGAAATGTGGCTCAGCAAAATTCATAATAAACGCAGTTAAATGTCAAGGGAGACTCATTTGGATTATGAAGGCCTACTGAAGAACTATGCTTTTGTTTCCCTCGGACTCGTAAATGTACAAGTTTTCGAGTCGCAATTTTGCGAGATTAAAAGTCGTAATATTACGACAGCGTATCAGGGCCACATAAAAAAAAAAAAAAAAAACGTAACGTGGGCCTAATCAACGTCGTACATATGGAATCACAGGAGTGCCAAAATTAAAAGGAAATACATGTGGAAATATAAAGACAATCAATAATACAAAAATATACAAATATGGTCATTTTTTTTTTGCTTTTCTCATTTGTCATTGCTTTTTCCGTATTGTCTTAAATTGTTCAATTTTGCCATTTATTTTGCTGTTTTGTCTTTTCGTTTGGCTGAGAGCGGGTCCTTCTGCCGGGGTGACCAGTCCCATCCAGCCTGTTAGCCGCTTCTCTCAGCAGCTTGGATATGGACTCCATCAACTAAGACCTTTGCACAAAGTGTGTGGCGCGATAGTGATGTTACTTCCTGTCAGCGACCCGCTTCCGGTCACCCGCGCAAAGAGCTACATTTGACATACCGTAACTACTGCAAGCTGGAATCGTGTGATCGGGTATGGACTAGTCGGCCTGAAAGAAGAACCCACCCAGACACTTTTCTCTGCTAATAAAAAGCAAAGACACAATGGAAAAAGAATTTGACTACATTCGTTCATTCATTTTCTATAGCTCTTATCCTCATTTGGGTCGCGGGTGACTACATTTGTGTACTTTTATATTATTGATTATCTTTATGTTTCCACATTTATTCTGTTCAATTTTGGCACGTCTGGGATTCCATACCCTTGACCCTAATGAGGATAAAGCTGTACAGAAAATGATTTAGTGCAGAGCATCCAAAGTATTAAAAGTAAAATAAAATACATCAAATCAAATGCAAAAATAGGCAAATATTTCAAAAAGATACAACACTGGAATGTTTATACTAATATCACAAATCTTTGTCTTTAAATATGACTTTAAAAATCACTGCATATATATTTGCAGTACATGAAATCAAAAGTTCCAGCATGAGTCTGAAACATAGGAGTTCACTACAACACTGCAAAAGTTCAACCAGCATCACACAACACATTGCGTCGAACTTTTGGAGATCACACTGTTGTTCAAACGCCGGGACCAGGGTGTTTAACCACCTGGTCAATTATCTTACGTCTTGTTTTTGGTATTTGTTTCATCTCCATGCAGCACTCGCAGCCTCGAGGCCATGAAGCAAAATCTCACAGGTGGCATCAAGCACTGCCATGACAACAGCCACGCGCAGGAAGACCGCGAGCGGGAGAAGAAGATCGCCAGGAAGCGATTGTATGTGGTCTCGGTCGTCTGCCTGATTTTCATGATTGGCGAAATCCTCGGTGAGTTGCGATCTTTGGGATTTTAATCTGCTAATGCTGCACGTTAGTATTTATCGCTAATTTACATAAACTTTCCAATTTTCCCAGGTGGGTATTTTGCGGGAAGCCTTGCCGTGATGACCGACGCGGCCCATCTGCTTGTAGACTTCACGAGCTTCATCATCAGCCTGCTGTCACTCTGGCTCTCCTCCAGGCCGGCCACGCACAGACTCAGCTATGGCTGGCATCGTGCAGGTACAGTGTATCAAACTGAAAATGTATTTGTAACCATTGCCTGCTTTTTTTATTCCTCATGATTCCTTTCTGGATCCGCACGGTGGTCGAGTGGGTGGCACGTTGGCCTCCAGGAGGTTCAGGGTTGGAATCTCCGTTGGGCATCTCTGTGTGGAGTTTGCATGTTCTCCCCATGCGTGTGTTTCTTCCAGTGTCCTCCCACATTCCAAAAACATGCATGTTAGGTTAATTGGCTGCTCTAAATTGTCCATTAGAGTGTGAATGTTTGTTTGTCTATATGTGCCCTGCGATTGACTGACCCCGCCTCTCGCCCAAAGTCAGCTGGGATAGGCTCCAGCATCCCCTAATGAGGATAAGCGGCATAGAAAATGAATGAATGATTCCTTTCTGTGCCACTCTTTGACTTGACGTGTTTAACTTCATCAGCAGTAGTGTCTCTCCATTATGGACACTATCCCAGCAGTCGCAATGATTCTTTCTTTTTCTGCACTATGCAGGAGTATTAAGGCACAGAAATGACTCTGAGAATACATTTTATTTTGCAAGAAAAAAGTTGTAACATTATGAAATTCAAACCAGATTATGAGAAAACGTATGATTTATAAACATTTTAGAATTAAACCATTTTACAAGAGGAAAAGCATTTGACAAGAAAGTTGTATTATTACAAAAAATCAGACTATTGCTAGAAATAAAAGGCACCCTGTCATAAGCTTTCTCCAGATCTACAAAAACACAATGCAGCTCCCTCTGACCTTCCCTGTACTTCTCCATCAACATCCTCAAAGCAAATACTGCATCTGTTGTACTCTTTTTTGGCATAAAACCGTACTGCTGCTCACAAATGCTCACGTTTGCCCTTAGTCTAGCTTCAACTACTCTTTCCCATAACTTCATTGTATGGCTCATCAGCTTTATTCCTCTGTAGTTGCCACAACTCTGCACATCTCCCTTGTTCTTAAAAATGGGCACCAGCACACTTCTCCTCCATTCCTTAGGCATCTTCTCATTATCTAAGATCTTGTTAAACAACCCGGTCAGGAACTCTATTGCCACCTCTCCTAGACACTTCCATACCTCCACAGGTATATCATCAGGACCGAGTGCCTTTCCATTCTTCATCCTCTTCAATGCCCTCCTCACTTCTTCCTTACTAATCTTTGCTACTTCCTGGTCCACAACAGTCACCTCTTCTACTCTTTGTTCTCTCTCATTTTCCTCATTCATCAACTCTTCAAAGTACTCTTTCCATCTTCCCATGACACTACTGGCACCTGTCAATACCCTTCCATCCCTATCCTTCATCACCCTAACCTGCTGCACGTCCTTCCCATCTCTGTCCCTCTGCCTTGCCAACCTGTATAGATCTTTCTCTCCCTCCTTGCTGTCCAACCTAGCATACAAGTCATCATAAGCCCCTTGTTTGGCCTTTGCCACCTTTACTTTCACCTTACGCTGCATCTCTCTGTACTCCTGTCTACTCTCTTCAGTCCTCTCAGTGTCCCACTTCTTCTTAGCTAACCTCTTACTCTGTATACACTCCTGCACCTCCTCATTCCACCACCAAGTCTCCTTATCTACTTTCCTTCCAGATGACACACCAAGTACTCTCCTACCTGTCTCCCTGATCACAGTAGCTGTAGTTGTCCAGTCATCTGGAAGGACTTCCTGGCCACCCATAGCCTTTTTCAACTCCTTCCTAAAAGTCACGCAACACTCCTCCTTTTTCAGCTTCCACCATTTTGTCCTCTGCTCTGCCTTTACCCTCTTCATCCTTCTCACCACTAGAGTCAACCTACACACCACCATCCTATGCTGTCTGGCTACACTCTCACCTACCACTGCTTTGCAGTCACTGACCTCCTTCAGGTTACACCTTCTACACAAGATGTAGTCTACCTGTGTGCTCCTACCTCCACTCTTGTAGGTCACCCTATGTTCCTGTCTCTTCTGGAAGAAAGTATTCACTACAGCCATTTCCATCCTTTTTGCAAAGTCCACCACCATCTGTCCTTCTGCGTTCCTCTCCTGGATACCAAACTTGCCCATCACCTCCTCATCATCTCTGTTTCCTGCACCAACATGCCCATTGAAGTCCGCACCAATGACAACTCTCTCACTTCTAGGGATGTTCTGCATCACTTCATCCAGGTCTGTCCAGAATTTCTCTTTCTCCTCCATCTCACATCCTACCTGTGGAGCATACCCACTAACAACATTAAACATCACATCTTTGATTTCTAGCTTCAGGCTTATCACTCTATCTGACACTCTTTTTACCTCCAGGACATTGCTAGCAAACTCCTCCTTCAAAATCACCCCTACTCCATTTCTCTTCTTATCTACACCATGATAGAACAGCTTGAACCCTGCTCCTAAGCTTCTAGCCTTGCTACCGTTCCACCTGGTCTCCTGGACACACAATATGTCTACCTTCCTCCTCTGCATCATGTCAACTAATTCTCTACCTTTTCCTGTCATAGTTCCAACATTCAAAGTCCCAACTCTTAGTTCTGGACTTAGCATTCCTCTTCTCTCTCCTCCTACGGACACACCTTCCTCCTCTCTTTATTTGACCAACAGTAATCCAGTTTCCACCTGCACCCTGTCGGTGAACAGCACCGGTGGCGGGCGTTGTTGACCCGGGCCACGTCCGATCCGGTATGGAAGTCATTGGTTTTATTTGCATGTTCTGGTTTGGCAAAGTTTTACGTCGGATGCCCTTCCTGACACAACCCTCTGTATTTATCCGGGCTTGGGACCGCCACAATAAGACACTGGCTTGTGCCCCGTTGCAGCTACATATAATTTAATTTAAATGATATAATATAATATAAAGTAAGTATTATATAGTAAGTAGTAAAACTCAGAGACTAAAATAAAAAAAATACAAATAAAAAAAACAACTTATGAGATTACAAGAAAAAATGTATACCTATTTTTTATTCTGTTCTAAGACAAAGTTATGTTCTGAGAAAATTGAAAATAATTTTATGTGCAAACAATTTCAACTCACATTTAGAATAGTAATCAATACTGAGCCAATAACCGGGGAATCCCTAAAACTGTGTGCATTGAGTTGTTACATTCCAAAAGTCACCATCATTGCTTTTTAAATCCTATGTGAGGAGAACAAGTGTAATGATAACCATAGAAATTATAGCGGCAGAAATCCATATCGCTGTGACATGGGGTAGGTAAGTGTTTTCCATACAATTGCAGCAAACAGACACGTTTAATAGCCCCAACAATACGTTTTCAAAAGCAAACTTTACATTTATTAGATCACATTAGTGGTTAGCCAGCATCACGGAATGATTGTTTGACTTTGGAGATTTCGCTGTACTTTTAGGGTATTCAACAGACTTTAAGGTTGATAATCTATTCTCTTTCCCTCTGGTTTCTTTCTGCTAGAGATTCTGGGTGCACTGCTGTCAGTTATAACCATCTGGCTGGTAACGGGCGTGCTGGTTTACCTGGCGGTGGTGCGCCTCATCAGTGACGATTACACCATTGAGGGCACGGTCATGCTCATTACCTCCGGCTGTGCGGTCTTGGCCAACATTATGTACGTAGACGCCCCACCCCAATGGATGAAAAGGTATTTGTGTTCACGGAAGGACTCGTACTGTCTTCACAGCATGGCCCTCACCCTTCACCAGTCAGGCCATGGCCACAGTCACGGAGGACTCTCTTCTCATGGCCACAGTCACACAGATGTGGAGAAAGAACGTGTCAATCAAGGCAGGTTTAGAGCTTCCTAGGAGCCCTGTAGACATGAAATAAGTCACTTTGACTCCCCTATTGCCCAATATAGAAGACATAAGAATAGAAAATACCACATTTAAGACATAACAGACTCACAGGTTAGCATTACCACTAACTGGGGTGGCCAGTGTCTCATCGATGTAACGTTACTGACTCCTAGTGGCCAGATTAGAATACTACTCTAATACCGCTGGTTGTGGTCGAGGAGAGACTCTTGATGCGCTTCTGAACACATACTGTATGCCGTCTGCATTCATACAGGAGCTGCTGTCGGCCACAACTCATGCCACTCACTTGTACTCTCGGCTAAACGCAGTCAACTTTAACTTGTTGACGTCACACATGTCACTTCCCAGGCCCTGCTTCTGAATGCCTTGTATTTGTATTTTTGTTCATTTACACATTTGTATGCTTAACTTAGACCAAGAATATGTAAAATATGGTTATATTGGGCATAATTTTGGCCTTACAGGTTGTAGTCAACCACAAAATTGCGACCATTTTGTTCATTTATTTAGAAAAAATGTTAGTGAAGCTGCGAGGGACGACTGTACATGTAAAAAAAAATGGTACTATTGTAGGAAGAAGAATGCGTACTGAATTCTATGCTGTGCATGCTTCCGTCAGGACGCAGAGTGCAGCAGGCGAACGCCAGCGTGCGCGCCGCCTTTGTGCACGTGTTGGGGGATCTTCTCCAGAGCCTGAGCGTGTTTGTCAGCGCCATCATTATCTTCTTCAAGGTGAGATGTCTGGCTTTCATGAAATGAATGCGAATGGGGATTTACATACTACAGTATGTAAGCACAAAATTGGCTTCATCAGGTGAGCTGCCGGAAATGATCCCGTCCCACTTAATTGGTCCAAAATGTGTTTAACTACGAATAACGTCTCCTGGTTGACCCATTTATGCAAGTGAAGCAGAACAATGAAGCGCTCTCCCACTAGATGGTGGAAGGTGCACAATCTGTGTATCCACCTCCCAGGTTTTGGCTCAATAAGGTTGGGAAACCCTCACAAAGGGGGCGGGTTCAGTCAAGTCTAATATGAATATTTGCACCTTTTTGAGCGGCTTCCTGTTTTTTTCTTTTTTTTATCCCTTTGCTGCTCGGTTTATTTAAATGATCTCGTATGCTCTCACGTGACCAGCACTTATTGGTTTTGTCATTCATCGCGTTGTTGAAAGACAGCTCTGGTTTTGGATTCCTTTTGTGACGAAACTAAAAAAAAAGTTTACTTCATTGATTCACAGGATTGGCAAATCCTAGTAACAAAAAAGTTTGCACAAAATAATTTTGATGGAAGACAGTGCGACTTTTTTTGGACACCCCCTTCCAACTAATTGCCCAATTGCACAGCCTTAAGAGTGAGCTTATGACGAATGCTGGGTCTTGTTTGTTTTCTGAGAATCTACTGCACCTACTGCAACCAAAATATACTAATACCAGTACCTGATCTGGTTAGGCACATTGGGCTGCTGTTATTTTGAACACTCCTCTGTCCACAGCAAAAGTAAAACAGTTGTTCCAATACTTTTGGAGGGCAGTAAGCATACCCTCTGTACTAGTAACACAGCAACATCGCAGCCTTATAGCCAACATAACTGTTTTCAAATTGTATTTGATGTGTTTCAGCCAGAATATAAGATGGCGGACCCCGTCTGCACCTTCCTCTTCTCTTTATTAGTCTTATGCACCACGTTCACGATCATGAGAGATATTCTGATGGTGCTAATGGAAGGTGAGCCCACCATCTCAGTGTTTGGTTGTTTTTGCAATTACCTTTTGACCGGTTACTATTGGTATCCCAGGTACCCCAGCAGGGGTGCGGTTTGCCGAGGTCAGGGACGGACTTCTGGCAGTCAGAGGGGTCACGGCCGTCCACAACCTTCACATCTGGGCCCTCACCGTCAACCAGGCCGTGCTGTCTGCGCATGTAGCCATCAGTGAGTTGGAAAGAGGGTCAGCCAACATTGGGGATGCTTTTACACCAGCTTTAGTGTCCGCCCATTTTCTTTATGACTCTGACAAAAGTTTCAAGTAAATGTGCAATCAATGGCTAGTAGCCCTTTTGGATTGGTCATGTGGACCTCAGCCAGCCTGTCCGAGGGGCGCAGACCTAAACGGTTTCCAGTTTTCTAAGCTGTGTGAACAAAATCTCCACATCTCAGCTTTGTGTTATACAAAGCAAATGTAACATGCAAAATATCATTAATACTGAATTCCTTTTATTTTTATCACATGCCGAGGGCCAACAAAAAGCAATCCGTGGCCTGAGAATAGCCCCTAAGCAGCACTTTGGACACCCCAGGTCTTAGGTACTGACACATTTTTAGTCCTACCTCTACCTAGAAACAAGAGTAACGTGAAAAAGAACCACCTAACTCCTGCTTTGATTGGCCCGCTACAGTGTTGCCATCCTGATGACAATGGACAGTGTTGCATATAAAAATGGTGAACAGGTCTTGCCTCACAGCCAGGCGCTTGTGGGTAACCGGGACCACACTGCTGTGGTTTAGTCAGGGTTTCTCCCAGCGTGCAAAACATTAGGTGACTTGAAGACTAAAACGAACATGAGTGTGCGTGCCGTCCGCCTCTCGCCCGGTAGGCTCTAACTCACCTGATGATGATAAAGTCGATACTTACTAGAAATCGGCGAATGACGGGGTTGGCGCGGCCCTGAACCTCTCAAGTGGAACATTTTTCTTCTCCTTGCAGACGAGTCGGCGGATGCTCAGACTGTTCTGCGAGAGATGACGCAGGCCTGTTACTCCTCCTACAACTTCCACACAGTCACCATCCAAATGGAGCGCCAGGCGGACTTGAAGCCGGGGTGCAACTTGTGCGAGGACCCAAAGATGTAGTAAGAATCGGTCAAGTCCCAGTTTCACTCGTCGTCTATCACGGTTTGCCGATGCTGCAGTATTCTGTGGACTCTTTGTACTGATACTTTGCATGACACGCTCATGTGGAGCTACCGATGAGCTTGTACCGGAATGAGAGACAACAATTAAGCCCCCCCCCATCCCAAAGAAGCTTTGTCCCTGTTTTATGTGCATTCCTGTCGAGCTACTTAACCCGTGTGATGACCGCATCAAGGGGCTCTCAATACCTTCGTACAGGTTTCATCATATATCGAATAAAAGAGTAGATCAAAGACTCTGCTGTCTGCTTGGCTTCTGGGAGAAACTGCGAGTCGAATCGCTGCTCCTCCGCATTGAAAGGAGTCAGAGGAGGTGGCTCGGGCATCTAATCAGGAGGCGTTCGGGGGGACGTCCGACCGGTAGGAGGGGATGACCCGGGACACCTTGGAAACACCGTGTCTCTGAAAAGGCCTGGGAATGCCTCCGGATCCATCGGGAGGAGCTGGCCGAGCTGGGAGAGGGAAGTCTGGGCTTCCCAGCGTAGGCTGCTGCCCCCAACTATTCCAACTTCCATACGTGTTCTACTTTTTTTGTCGTTTGTCGTTATTCTGATATCTGACATCATTTTGTTCTAACTTTTATCCAACCTAATTTTCAAATATTTGTGGGTTTTTCCTGTTTTGTTTTTCTTATAATATTCCAACTTTTAAAAAATGCATGTCTTTTAGTATTTAGTTTCTTATTGAGATTCAATTTTAATATTTTTTTTCTAAGCTTACTGCTCTCTCTCTATATTTTTACAATGTTTTATGTACTCTTGTTTAATTGTAGTTTCACAAGTGCTGGGATAAAATGATAGCGTCACAAGCAAAAACAAATTATTCTTCCATTCAAATAATTTGACTGCGTCAAAGAGTTTGCAAACAATATATAAAAAATCAACAGGCAAAAAACAAAAGGATTTATAAAGGTAATAATCCTTCATCCTGGCAAGCTATGAATAGTATCAGTATTTATTTTTAGGGGCAAAGCTTAATTCAGCTTCAGGTTATTACACAAAGTGGGAAAAAGGAAATAGAAATCCAGCCTGTAACCCCAAATGTAAATGAATAATGTTTTAAGTAATAGGCCTAATCTCTTTCAGTCCTAATCAAGCCTGAAGGCAAAGTCCTCTTTCAATAAAGCTCCTGTTTAGGCGCACTAATACTGCATGAGAGAAATAAATAATTAAAATGGAGAAGAATATTATTTCCAGACTGTGACCACACCGAGGCGCTGTCACCTGGACTAACATTTCGGTGCAATGTGCTTTACCGTAATGTCAACTGTAAACCCCTTTGGAACGCAGTGCACGTAAAGAAACGTATCAAGTGCCGACTCCGTAACATCCCAGTTGTCCTACGTTTTATCGAGGGTACCCTTGCGCTGTGCGCGTCTAACTTCACAAGCTCAAACGCCAATCCTTAAAATTGGGTTGCCCTTCTACTTCTGCAGTTACAGTTTCCGACGTACTTCTCGCGAGAGTTCCAAGCCCCTCGGAGCAGAGAACTTGACATGAACTCAAGAGACAAATGAGCGGCTCACAGGTAACAAACATTGTTGCCAAAGGTTTTGTTTAACATTTGTGGGGACTCTCGGTCATCTTCTGGTTTGTTCGGAGGTCGACCACTTCTAAAAAGGCTTTCGGGTTTACTTGATAGCGTTGATAGCAAACACTCTACTTTTGCATAGAGACCCGTTAGCCACCGCTACAGTACTTAGCGGTTAGTTATTGTTTAGTAGTTAGTAGTTAGCTCCTTCATCCTGTTTTATGCTATCCGCTCGCGCCCGGCTGCCTCTTGTTGATTTGGAGCGATTTATAGATGATTCATAAGAAGTACACATAATAAGTATACGTACATATACATATATATATATATATGTATATGTATGTATGGCTGACATTATTTCTATTTCAATATTTATAATATTTCAGTACAGCCACCATTTATTTGCCAACTTTGTCTAAAAACAAACATTCATTTATTTTATGTATTTTCAGAAAATAAGTTGGAATATAACTTAATATATGGCCGCACGGTGGCTAAGTGCGTGTGTGGGTTTTCTCCGGGTACCCCGTTTTTCTTCCCGCATTCCAAAAACATTCATTGGCCACTCATTGGTTGTTTGTCTATATGTGCCCTGCGATTGGCTGGCAACCAGTCCCGCCAGTACCAGTACCCCGCCTCTCGCCCAAAGTCTGCTGGGATAGGCTCCAGCATCCCCGTGACCCTACTTAGGATAAGCGGTATAGAAAATGAATGAAAGAATGAAGTTGGAATATAACTTAATATATGGCCGCACGGTGGATGAATGGGTAGCATGTTGGCCTCACAGTCAGGAGGTTCTGGGTTCGAATCTCTGTTGGTCATCTCTGTGCGGAGTTTGCATGTTCTCCCCGTGCGTGTGTGGGTTTTCTCCGGGTACTCCGCTTTCCTCCCACATTCCAAAAACATTCATTGGCCACTCTAAATTGTCCATTAGAGTGTGAATGTTTGTTTGTCTATATGTGCCCTGCAATTGACTGGGGACCAGTCCAGGGTGTACCCGCCCAAAGTCAGCTGGGATAGGCTCCAGCATACCCGTGACCCTAATGAGGATAAGCGGCATAGAAAATGAATGAACATAATATATTAAGGATGGACAAATAAAGTAGATACTGGTGTAAAAAGTATGACAATTGTATTTATGGATTTCAATAAAAAAACTATTGATGCCTAAAAATACATTGAATTTTTTAAATTATATATCCATGTGTTGAAGTCTTTATTTTTCATTTTTCTTTAACATTGCACAACCTATATACTATCCATCTTCCATTTTCTATGCTGTTGCAATTTTTAATGATGAATAATAAATATGGAGTAGAAGTTTTTTGATTTAGGCAATTGTTCTGACTAACCTCAATTTGTCCCACTTCCACACCTCCTACCCTCTTTTCTCTTTCATTAAAGCACACAAGGGTGCACAAGGGTGTGCTGTTGTCCGACAATCTGAAATCTAAGAGGTCAATTCACCTGGATCTAATCCCCCTTCTTTGTTGCTACCCGCCGTCTCCATGACAACTCCTCCACTAATGTCACCTTTTACCGGGCAGCTGCCGCCTCAGCAGCAGCAGCAGCAGGGCCAGGCGGCGCGTGATGTCAATACCGCCTCATTGTGTCGCATTGGCCAGGAGACAGTCCAAGACATTGTCCTCAGGACCATGGAGATCTTCCAGCTACTCAGAAACATGCAGGTGTCTCTCATCTTTCCTCATTATTATTGATTTACATAAGATCTTCTCCTGTGAGATGAAGTGAGACTGCCTGTGTGACTGTGCTTGGTAACACACCTCATGCGTGTGAATGAGAAGAGACTAAGAAGATGTAGCAGGAGGGATAGGTGTTGACTTTGTCGTTATATTGAGCGAGTCTTTCTGAAAAAATGGATGAGCAACAAATTTAGTCAAAAGACTTTTGGAGACTCAAACAAGCTCTCACAAAGATGAGACGTCTCCTGGGAATTAATTGGCGTAGAGTGGCAAAGGTATTCATATTTTGTAAATCAACAGATATGCTAAGAAGTTATATTTCAAGAAGAAAATCCAGCTCAGCTTTATGATATACTGCTGGTGAAAAATCGTATGGTCGTGCCTCGTTTATTGCTTTTATTGGTTCCAGACCCGGCTGCAATAAATTAATTTTTGTAGGTTGAGCATAGAAAACCTGTTTATGACTTTCTAAATATACTTTTGAACATTAGAGCCATGTAGACACGAAGTAACACCAATAATTAGAGCCATGTAGACACGAAGTAACACCAATATTGTCACTTTTACACTCATATTAATCATTGTTTACTCTACATTGGCCAACTCATGCTGCAAGGACTCGAAATGAGCTAGCAAGCTAACCAGTTCTCCTCTATTTCATTTCTTTTAAACTTAAGAAGCCAAAACCATACCACTTCCACATGGAATGGGAGAAGAACTTTTTGTATTCCAGTATGTTTTGACTAATAACAGACCATAGTCTACCACGAAACAGCAATTATTCATTAATTCATTCATTTCTGAGAAAAACGCAACATAGCAAGGGAGCAAAAATCGAACCGCGATATTGCGAGGGACAACAGTATTGTTGGAATGAACTTTGCTCTTTTTGGTTTCCTTTTTTAGTCCAACATGCTAATACACTATTATTAACACATTTGGCCTAAAGTCACCCAAAAACTTGAAGTCTGAGTTGAGAAATGTATGATTTTGCGTAAAAATGTCTAATATGTAATGAACTATTTTTATTACTTACTAAAATAATTGATCCCCTTAAGAAATAAAAACTGAATAGTCAAAGCCACGTTGTGCATCCTTTGGCCACTTGACGGCATTGTTGTGTCACCCTCTGCAACCAGGACTGTCCACGCCTTGATTGATTGATGACGAGCTTTTATCCACCGTGTTTCATTATCTGCTTTACTGTGGATTTTAAAGCGGCTGCCTTCCATTGGCAAAAGTGCTTACAAAGGGGAAATAATAAAATAACACAATGACTGAAAATCATAAGTCTGCTTTTTCTTAACTCATTTTCACGATTGAACGATTCGTAGAACGTTTCAAGCCTGCAATTTTGTCGCAGGTTGAAAGGGCGTGCGTGACTGCGTCATCATGCTGCGCCACTTATTGCGCTCTACCTGCATTATGGATGACTACAATTCAGGCTGCATTTATCAGTCAGCGGGAATCAATGTGACTTAACTATTTACTTAACACAACATTTTCTCTGGTACCTTTCAGCTCCCTAATGGCGTCACTTACCACCCCAACACCCACCAGGACAGGCTGGGAAAACTCCAGGAGCATCTTCGCATGCTTTCCGTGCTGTTCCGCAAGCTGCGCCTCGTCTACGACAAATGCTCTGAAAACTGTGCTGGGTTGGACCCCATACCTCCTCAGGTACAAGTTGCAGCACAGTATAGGCTCAAATCATTTTCAATTGCTGATCAGAAATTGCTGGAGAATGTCAATGTCAAGCTTGCGGGGGGGTTTGTGTGTGGGTGCGGTGGGTGGGCGTGTGTGTGTGAAAATAGAAATAGAAAGCATCAATTACTCGCCTTTTTTGCCATTTTCTGGTGGTCCTGCAACATAAGCCCACATAAAGCGGGGCTGTTCTTCCCTTAAATAAAGATAAATACGAGCTACATAGAGCATATTTATTGTCCATTGCCATATTACCTCACGTAACTGGATTGCTTTTACAGTATATTACAAATTAATCAGTCCATATAACTTTTGTCTGGCCCTTGTATTCCTCTTACTACAGAGTGCTTTGCTTCTTCTGGTGTAGATATGGTATTTTTGTTTTACCACACCTGTTATGTAGTACATCAGTGTTTTTTTTCTTCTTCCCGGCATTCCAAATGGTTGTGCTGGTTGTGACCAATGTGCAGCAGTTGTGTTTGTTTTTCCAGCTTGTCTCATGTTCACAAGTGCTTGTTTTTCTCCCATAGGCATCTCTCTGGTTTTCCTGTTGTTTTCACCTCTAAAATCAGTCTATTCAGGCAAAACCTATCGTACCAAATTTGAAAGCGAGCATAGACAGTGCAATTGAAGCACTGAATAAGCAATGTAATAGATCACACCTGGTCAGACACATGTTCCAATACTTTTACTTTTACATGAAAATAGTTGGGTTCAAACAGAAGGTGCTATTCTCTATCTAAATAATTAAGCAAAAGGAATTCATCTGAAAATTGTGATTAGTTCTAATTTATTGAGATGCACTTGTACACTAGCAGTACTAACTACTGGGCAGTTTCAAACTTTTTTGATTTGACACAAACGATTTATCCCTCCAGATGTACATAACACCAATGGCAAAATACAGTGTAATGCTGTCACATTAAAGCTAGCTTTTGACACATAATGCTGGCTAAATTAGCAGGTCATTGTTGCAAATAGAGCATTGTTACTGCCTCAGCCCCCGCCTCCCTTTGTACACGCACACATGCACACACACACAACGTGACAATCTTTTCACTCTGGGGGACTTTTATCTCACCTGGTCCCCCCTGGTCTTTCTTTTCCACATTTGCAGCAGATTCATTTGTCCGCCGCAGGTGAGTCTCCAGGGTGTGTTTAGGCCGGTTTACGGTCCCCGTCCGCCTTCTGGTACAGCAGCATTTAGGCTCTGCTGCACTCTCTTTTTGCACGCATGGCCAGGGACATGCCAAATACACATTTGTGTAGGGTTCCACTTGCTACCACACAGACATGCATTGTTGCACTGTAGCATGTTAACAGACACAGACGCACAGGCAGGCTCATTGCATGCACTGTGCAGGGATACAGTACAAACAGCAGGACTATCCGCTTATTAAAGTCTGTTTGGATTTATGAGTGCAGCAGACACAGAAATTTCACAGACTGGCTTGGGACCAACAGTTACCAGTGAGGATGAGGGAAGGTGTGGGAGATCAGTTCTGAAATTGAACAAATCTCCACTGGCTGCCACTGTCCATTCCCTCCGCATTTTGCTTTGATTAGTGGCTAAAATTGATTTGGTCCAAGTCAGTTGGGTTTGTGTGCTTCCACATCCACGGTGGCTGAGATGTGCTCAGTTTTACATTAGTGTGTGAGTTGGTTACGTTTCTATTATTTTGCCTCATTTCCTGTTTTA
Source organism: Oostethus manadensis (assembly GCA_024372805.1). Classification (NCBI taxonomy): domain Eukaryota; kingdom Metazoa; phylum Chordata; class Actinopteri; order Syngnathiformes; family Syngnathidae; genus Oostethus; species Oostethus manadensis. The sequence goes on along the minus strand of QODF01000166.1, from coordinate 2,089,824 downwards.
TTTTCTTATTTTGTAGTTCTTCCTGTTTTGCCTGTTTTCTGTCTGTTTCTTGTTGATGATCCAACTTACCTGCATCTCATTTTGCGTTTGATTATGTAGTCTAGCCTGTGGCATCTGCCTTGCGTTGAGTATTATGCTTATTAGCGTGGGTCTGTCGTCGGGATCCCTGTTTATGCAGAGCATTATTAAGTAACACCTTTTAACTCCATTTGATCTCTGCATTTTGAAGTTATTGTAACTTTTCACAATGCCAAGATGTAACAGAATGCGCCAACCACATGATGACTTTGCTAATTTCATTGGCTGGACCAAGCAGATATTTAGGGCGGTGGAGGCTGAGTCAGCACGGTACACTCCGGAGGAGCTGGCAGATGATAGTGTGGGAGCTTGACAACAAGCTGACCCTGATGGAGGTGCAACCAAGCGCCACTGCTCACTCACTGTGGTCCCTGCTCAACTTCAGCACGTCATTCAGCTGTCCTCCTTGTGCAACATCAAGAGGAGTTCAGTTCTTCCCCCACTAAATTAAAACCACATACCATCCCAGAGCCCACCCCACATCACCTCAAGGCCATCACGGCACTGCGTCTCAAACCATCAGGTCTTCCAGCCAGGATGTCAGAACGAGAGTAACCAGTGACCCTCCTCTCCATGCCTTCCTTCAACCACGCCCCTGTTCCAGCGGCGCACGACGTCTGGAATTTGCCTTCGCGGGTCTGGGGGCTAGGACTTGCCAGTGAGCTAGCTAGATAACCAGGAAGCACAGCTTGTGCGGCCACCTGCAAGTCATGACGCAATATTTGGTACCAGTTGCATTATTGAAGCATTATTTGGTCCCGCTTTGTCCTGCTACGCTATAGCAGTCATCACTCCTACCTTCATTAAGTCCTCTATTTGCAAGGGGCCAACAAGATATTGAACTCCAGAGAACAAACTCTCATTACAGAAAAGAAAAGGTGTGTCAATATATCTCGCAGTTGCAGAAAGAGCAGGCAGAAGGCACAAACTAGAAAAAAGAAAGCACAGACAATGTGGGAAATGGAAGTGCTAACCAAAAGATATTGCTCTGGGAACTTCACAAGGAAGATATAACGGACTACAGAAATGACTTGAGAATCTCTCCCCAAACTCCAAGAGGTGTTTAAAAAGTTATCCCATTCATGTAAATGAGGCACGCTTTGATATGACATAGGTTGCGATGCGTTTGCGTTGCCTTCACGACTACTATCACGGAAATAATGCGTACTGCCCCACCCACTTGAGCAATTTACACATATTTTACATGTGATTAACACAAATTTACTAATTGGCATGCCAAATTTTGTGCCCACCATTATGGGCATAAAATGTGTGAAGTGGAAACTAGGCTTCAGTTGGATTGTTCATTTCTGGCCAAACCAATTAGTCGGAGAAGCGAGCCAGCACAGTTTAGTGAAATCACCACCATAGAGGCGCTGTTGTGAATGTAAACCTACATCAAATTGTCGTGACATTCAAGCAATTTTTCTTCACTGGGCTTCTTTGCTCCCCCCGAGGCTTAGTTCAGGACTGACCAGCTGATAGCACCGCACACATGCTTGTCTGTGACGGAGCGTTGTTAATCTTGGCCCCGGTGTGCGTGCCATTTATCACCCGGGACTTTCAGGTGCATGCCTGACAGCCTGCTCGCTGCAAACAGGAAGTGGAATCAATGACTCAGGCAGTGTGACCTCATTGCGGCCTAATTTGCAGCAGACCCGTTTAATGAACAGCTGGACCAAAAGCACATGTCGCTGTTTCTTTTTTCTTTCCAGCTGTTGTCGCGGCATAATTCGCAAGCCCTTACAGACTTCAGATTTGTCTTCCCTTTTCCTGCTCTTACAGTATACTTGTAGCCATCCCTCATCTAACCCAGCTGGCTGTTTCTTTCATGTTTCCTTTTTTGTGCTCCTGCTTTCTCCCAGTTCTTTATTATTCAGGCTGTTATTTTCCTCCTCCTCTTTTTTTCGTACAACAAGGCAACCTGGTGGACTTCATTAGCCCATTCTTCTCTGTCATAGCAGGAAACCACATTCATCTTTTGATGTCAAAGGCAGGGGTTATGACTCACACAGGCGCACACTCACTACGGTCGTCATCCATCTTAGCCACCTCGCTCAGCACATTTTACCCCCCTCCAACACTAGCTGCCAGAGTCAGCCCAGTACCTTTTCAAATCTGATACGTTCTTGGCTGTGTTTGTGCAATTCAAAGAAAGTTCCACCCCTCCCGCGTTCTTGAACCCGAGACAAACTAATACGTGGCCAGTAATGGCTCACACCCTTGCCGTCATCTTTCCACAAGCTCCATGGCTCATATTAACACACATTATCTCCACATTTGCATTTTTTGTCATACATTCATTCTCTTGTTATTGATTTTGACTGATCATATGCCCCTTCAAGTTTTAATGCTGTTTTATCTGCACTCCAATTTCTGGTCTCCCCCATCTATGAGACATTTGCCCTTTCAATACTTATTTCTGCCCCAGTTTGGACTTTTTATGTTTCTTTTTTACTCTTTATGATCACCACTTCCATGAGTCAGTCACCCTGTTACCCCTTACCTTCTCAAGCATGTGCGTATCATGTTATGGCACGATAAATGTGTGTTTTCCTTCTAAAGAACAGTTTTGACAGTCTTCTGGTAGTTTTAGAAATGTTCAAACTAACTTGTGTGTGTTCTTTCTGGATAGTTTCCAATTTGAAGGCACATTGTGGGCCCCTTACTGGTAAAGTGGAATCATGGTTACCGTCATTAATTTGTTCCAGGTTCCAATGGTCCGAGTCCAACTGAAACTGGCAGGTTTTCGGTCTCACTTTGCAGCTACACAAAAATACAGTAGTTATTGAGGAACTAATGATGAACTAATGAGTAGTAGTTGGGGTTAGGTAGATTCGTTCCTCACCTGCTATTGTGATTTCTGTGTACCTTATTGTAAAGTGTTACTATTTTTCCCATAAGAAATGATGTAAATCCAATTAATCTGTTTTAGAAAGCCACACATATTAACACAGTTTGGGCTTATTTGACAATTGTATAGTTTTACAATAATAGTTTTACATGCAGAAAACAATTTGAAATGCATATAAACAAATGCTGTATAAACGATGAATGAAAGGGGTAGATGGATATTTAAGGTTGCTCTTTCCCTCATTGAAGACGTGATTGTTGTCGATGTGGTGGTTGATCTCGCTGCCACGTAGTGTCTTTGGGAACAACCACATCTTCAATGAAGGTAAAAGTAACCTACCTTAAATGTTAATTTGTCATTTATATCTATTTAGAGTTGTTTTAAGCACATCAAATTATCATTGTAAAAGTTTAAAAATGTGTTTTTATACATTTTTTGAGGGTCAGCCGCTAATGACATCACAAATGGGCGACCTAATGACCCGGATGTGGGAGTGGGGGCGTATCTGACCCCCGGGGAAATCTCGGTTGGCCAGGACTCGCTGCTGCGAGGGTGGATGGGTGCGGGTCCTGGTGCCGGATTGGTGCCTGGGGGGACCTGGGTTGGGGTAGTGTGCTTAGGGTTGGGCGGGTGTGGGTTTGTGTGTGCGAGTGGTGGTGTGTTTGTGTGCATGTTGTGTGTTGGGTGCAGGGGATTCGGCAGGGGTGTGGGCACTGGGGGCAGTGGTGGGGGGTTGGGGTGTGTGGTTGTGCCTGGAGGGTTACTGCCTCTCCGAGTGGTGGGGTGTGTTGCTTGGGTTCCTCTTGGATGCGGGGTTTGGTGTGGGTGCTGGGGCTGGGGTGGTTGGGCACTGGGGGTGGGGTGGACAGGCCACTGTTGGGGGCGGGGGGGTAGACCCATGGGCCCTCTGCGGGCGCCTGCCTCTGGCGTCGGGGAAGGCGATGACCCGCGGCGGTTGTGTCTGCGGCGGCCTGGAGCTCCCGGGGTGTTGAATATGGTCCCTGCATTGGGGGTTGGGTGGCTTCTGGGCCCGGGGGCTCGGGGGCGGTTGTCCTGCTTGCTTGAGGCTGGCCGGCCTCCGGCGGGTGTTCTGGCGGTTGGCGCCCGGGCCCCCCTTGTGGCCCTTGCTTGGCTGCCAGGTGGCGTCCGGCCGGGTCTCCATTGCACCTTTTCGGAGTGGACTCGTGGTTGCCTTTTGGGGGGGGGGGGGGTGTCGTGCCTTCCCCTCTGTCGGGAGCCTGCTGGGGGGCCGTGCTCCGGCGTCTTCCTAGTCGGACCCTCGCTTTTGGAGGGAGTGTGGTTTGGGATGCATGGCTGTGTTCACCACGAAACATCTCCTCATTCTCTGTTTCACTCTGATGCAGTTATCCTGTCACTGCAGACTAATGTAGATTTAATTTTGCACGTGTCATCTGAATAGTCATTGTTCAAGAGGTTCTGTTTCTTTTCTCCTTGTTTTTCTTGTATGTTTATCATTATTAGTAAATATGTATGTGTGTATACATATATATGCACACTGTATGTGTGTGTATGTATGTATGTACTGCATGGATATGTGTATGTGCACAGTATGTGTATGTATACGTGTACAAATATGTGTATATGTATGTACAGTATGTATATATATATATACACATATATATATGTGTGCCCTTTTCAGGTGGGGTCCGGCATTGAAATGTGGCGCAACAAAATTCATAATAAACGCAGTCAAATGTCAAGGGAGACTCATTTGGATTATGAAATCTCCCTTGGCAAAGAAATTTTGCTCAGCATTTAAAGGCAGCTTGACTCCCATTCCGCTGTTATGATGCTGGACAGACAAAAAAAAAGAATACTTTAGCAACTTTTAATGGTCATACATATGTAAAAATGAGTGACGCTGTGCTAATATAAAGGGATAGAGAAATGGTTAGCTCGGAAATGTATACAATATATAAATGGATAACTGAGTATTATTTAGTAGCAGCAATTTACTTTAACAACAAACACAACAATGGAATTTGTCAAACTTTTTTGCATTTTTACAGTGAACCACTGTTATTAATAAACATAATGAATCAACCTGTCTTACCCTTAACTTCAGTAACTAAAGATGACACATTTTGGGACATTTCTCTCCAAGCGGTTTCTTCAGGAGGTGATTTTAATCGATGAGCTCCTTCCCTCAAATTTAATGTGATGTTGATCATTAAAATCCCCTGCTTTAGTGACCAGCTGGAAAGAAAACCTGCAGTGTCTCGGCCTTTGGTTGCAGGAGTTTGACACCGCTGTAATACAGTATGTATGACAGCAGTTACGCTACCATCTTGTACGTGCTGACCGCTAGGTGGCACTATGATACAATGCAGGCATAGGGCAGGCCACGATAAAGAAGGCCTGTGCCTGTGCACATTGTCTCACACTGTAGTGTCAAGCAGACAAGGTCAAGCACACAGAGTGCTTAAAAATGAATGAATTTGCCACTCTCTGTCCTGTCTTTCTCTATGTTGAAATAAGGCAGGGGAGACGTATCTTGCATTGACGAGCTTACAGTGAATCCACATTTAAACACATCTATTATTTGCCTATCATTGCATGCAAATCAAAGGTTTATTTCAAAACTGCAGTGGATCAGATGAATATACCTGCATATTTGACATAACATACTCATAACAATCCTGTTTATGCTCATTCATAGATTATTTGTATCTACGATGTCCTTTCCAGCAACTGATACCCTTTCTGGAGGATGACGGCACCAAACACGATGACCACTCAGTCAGCCAGAACCGCCCTGCCGCCGAGGACAGGAGAGAAATTCTGGAGGTCAACAAGGTATTGTGTTGTCAGTACAGCCGCCCTGCCAGGGTTACAAGCACAGAGTTCCAGTGTGTGGCGATAAACTCCTGTGCTGCCATACCGTTTCATACCATGAAACTTTATCACTGCCTGTCAGCCGGAGATTCGACGACTCCTGTACACGAGATTGTACTAGTTAAAAAGTGATTCACTATGTTCCCCTCTCTGTACGGTATACGCTTTAGAACGCCTCGTGACACTTGTGATGCATCACAGCCATCTTTCAGCTGTGCGTTTGGGTCAGCTCCGTGTACTTTTCTTTAAATCGCTAGCTTCCTGTTATTTTCCGTGCCTGGGGGAAATCTGTCCAGACTTCCAGTCACTTAATAAAATAATCATCTTAATTCAATATTTTTCTGACCTTTGAGGCTTATTATGAGGGCCGTGTGGGAGAGGCGGTTCCTATCATGCCGCGCTGAGGAATTTAGGGAGGGAATTCCCGTGTGCGTGCCTGACTGTGATGGAGTTTTACAAAGATAACATTTTCAGCAAAGTAGGTTTAGCAAACTTGTCTTTCCCCTAGCAAATCATGCCAACTTTTTTTTGGCCCCTGAAGGGTTTGATCTCAGCAGGCGGATCATATGGTTTTGTTTCGAGTGGGTGGGTAAAAAGGGAAAAATAAGCACAACCCTATTTAGTTTTATGAGTACTTTTATGAGACTGCTGTATCATTGTAATGAAAAACATTTGCCAGTGTTTTGACTTTTTGTGACGTAAACTACATGTGAAACAGATGGTTTCTTAGGGGAAGGGGCAGCACCCATTCTAGAGGCTCAAATTCAAGTTCACATACAGTAGTACATGATAGCGTGACATAACATTGTTACCTAGACGGGAATTGGTTTACCTTTGAGCTTAATGGAACTACGACTTGTTAACTCTTGGGAAGACTTTTTGAACTACAGATCCAGCTTAATGTGTAGTGACGCAGCCGCACTGACACTCCCTTTTAACTCACGTCGAAAAAGCTGACTTAAAAAAACTTCAACAATCTCAGACTGCAAACTACAGCTGCAAAAATGTATCAATTAGTTGATTAATCCTCCAAGTAATTGACACATATTTAGGTATTTAATTGCGTCATTAACGTGATTTAAAAAAATCATTAGTCATCTATGAAAGCATACCTATTACCGTTGTGTTTTATATACATTTATTTACATACATACATTATTATATATAATCGTAACTCGATTTACTCGTATGTCAGAACAATTTTCCCCATAAGAAATAACGTAAATGCCATCAATTGGTTCCAGTGCCCTCAAAAACCACACCAATTTTGTTTGTTTATACATTTTTGAATAAGAAAAATGTGTCTCCACATCTTATATCTTATATTAAACTTATACTAAAACATAATAAAAGAAAGTGTAAAGAAGTAAACATGTTTTTTTAAGTGTACTTTACCTTGAAGAGCAGACGGTGGAGGAGGTCGGAGTGAGATTTCGTATTTGTACTAATGTACGGTACATAATTATATCCATTCATTCATTTTCTATGCTGCTTATCCTCATTAGGGTTGTAAACAAAAACAAACATCGTACGGCACCATTGTTGTTTCCGTGCAGTTTTAGCGCATGCGCGTCTATAAGGGGGTGGAGCTATAACGCAAGGGTTTTCATAGAAGCTGGGGGATGGCTGTAACTATGGAGCTATGGATACGCTAACGGCGTCTTCAAAAGTTTGCCACTCTGGGACCCGGTTTCAAAGTGTTTGTTTACAGACAAAAGTTTTGAGAATGACGCAAATGTTAAGTTCCACAAATTCTACTGTCTCAATTTTTATGATGGCAATTTGCATATACTCCAAAATGTTATGAAAAGTGATAAGATGAATGGCAATTAACTGCAAAGTCTTCTTG
>QODF01000166.1:2067341-2081978 GCA_024372805.1 Oostethus manadensis | reverse complement strand
ATATATATATATATATATATATATATATATATTTTACATGGACTCAAAATCACAAGGGTCAGTCTTGTTGCCAAATGCGGAGGGGGAGGACGACTACAGCACAACGAGACCTTAAGCATTTGCAGTCACAGATTCAACATGTGCAATCGCAGAATGACGGTCTCATCAAAAAGATCCTAGGGGTCCATGGTGATGTCATAAACCTTATGGAGGAAAAAAGAGCACTGAAAAAAGAAAGTAAAGCTCTAAAAGAACAAATCGAGAAGTTGCAAGACAAAAATGTTGCGTTGTGTGCTGCTCTTAAAGAGGTTAAAAACATAATGGCAGATAATAAAGCACTACACACTGATATCAAGGCTTTGCAGGATGATATAAAGCCACTATTGAAAGAAAATGCTGCCTTGCACGCTGCTCTCAAGCAAGCTAAAAACCATATGGAAGAAAATAGAGCATAATGCAAGGATGTTAGAGTTCTGCACAATGATATCAAGACATTATTAGAAGACGATGCTGCCTTGCGTGTTGCTCTGAGGGAGGTTAAAAACCCCAAGGAAGTAAATCATGCTTTACGCAACGGCATCATTGCTCTACAGGATGATATCAGGACACTATTGAAGGATAATGCCGCCTGGCGCACTACTCTGGAGGAAGAGAAAGAAGCAAAGGATAACATCACCGAGCAAATGAAAACTATAATGGATGAGATGGATCAGGATTCAAGAATGAATGATGTGATCCTCACAGGGCTCAGAATTACACCCAAGTCAAAAGATAGGTGAAAAAGATTTTTTTTTTAAAGAAAATATGATACGTGCATGTATGTGTATGTATGTAATATATGTATCTATGTATGTATACATATGAATGTAAGTGTGTATGCATGTATATACACAGTGTGTATTAGCAAATCATGTGAGAAGAGGGTAGGATTAAATAAGGTCTGCTTCTTCCTACTCCTTTTCAGACACGTCGACCTGAGCAATGTAAACATGAATAATTCTTTGTACAATGTATGCATGTACAAAACAAATTAAGCAAAACCAAACCAATATAGGTTGCACATGCTGAAAAACTATGCCTTTTATTTATTTCTTTTGGGTGAGGGATAACGCTTCTTTAAAATGACACTGTGTTGTCAGTTAGGTCTGAAAGTCTTTTTTTAAATGCACTTACAAACAGGACACACTTTAGAGCTGCACAGGGAAGACGCCAAAAAACATGAAGGTTTTTAGGAATTGTTTTCATTCATTCACTTTCTATACCGCTTATCCTCATTAGGGTCGCGGGTATGCTGGAACCTATCCCAGCAGACTTTGGGCGGGAGGCGGGGTTTTTCGTCTCAAAATGTGTAGGAAGGGAATAGCAGAATAATACATAACAAGAAAATTGACGCTTTTCATATGAAAACATGGACGAGTTAAATGCTATTTTATTTAACTGCTGACTTGTTTTGTTGAGACTTAAAAAAATACTTCACTTAGTATAGCAGTCAGTAAGGGCCTTAATTTGGATCAAGGATCGGCCTGTGTCTGCCTGCCTGCACTAGCACAGTTACCTGTTACCTGTTACCTCTATTTCGCGAAGACTTGGTTTTTTTGTAATTATGAGAGTCAGAGCACAACAGAACAGACCCCACAAAGAGACAATGTGGGTCCCTCCTCCAATGAGCTCACCACTCATGGGAGGGGTCAAGGGGTCAGGCGAGCTGGGCGGCAGCCAAAAATGGGGACCTTGGTGGGTCCGATCCTTGGCTGCAGAAGCAAGCTCTTGGTACTCCCCTGGGGGTTTTCCTTGTTCTGATGGGGGATTTCAACATTCACGTTGGCAGCAAAAGTGACATCCGAGATGTGCGATTGGGAAGATCTGAACTTGAGTGGTGCTTTGTTATTGAACGACATCCGGATGGCTTTGAAGAGATTTTTTTACTACCATTTGCCGTGTATGGTGAGGTTGATGTGCTGCTGACCTCGACTTGAGATGTTGTGGACAGGTGGAAGGAATACTTCAAAGACCTATTTAATCCCACCGGCACATCTTCCATTGAGGAAGCTTCTGGGGCTGAGGCCTCGGGGGTGGATGAGACCCATCTGTAGTCATCTGTAGGTGTGTTGGTTGTCCACACATTATGTGAACATTGAGGCAGTGCCTCTGGATTGGCAGACCCTTTTTAAGAAGGGGGACTGCTGGGTGCGTTCCAACTATGTGAGACTTCTCAGCCTTCCTGGTAAGGTCTATTCAGGGGTTCTGGAGAGGAGGATCTGCCGGATAGTTGAATCTCGAGTTCAGCATTTGGTGGTAACATGGTAACATTTGAGAACAAATACTGCAGTCTTAAATAGACCTTAATAATAAACTTTTTCACTTCTGATGTGATATCGATATTGCAGCCTTGAATATCAGTGGATACCGATAGTTGAGCGGATATCAACATCAATAGTCATTAACAGCATTTATAGGAAAACCCAGCCATTGCATATGCATGTGGAGTATAGTTTCATCCACAGTATAATGGCAGCTAGGCATAAAAAATGTGAGATTTGAGGTGATCAATGAAAGGTTTGAACCCAACAATACTCACCATGGACAGAGGCTTACTCTTTTCTGTTATAACGAATGACTTCCGTGTGATGCCACTTTGTCTTTGAGGTGACCACCAGGTGAGGTGGGTGGTAATAAACTTCCACAGGAAACTTGTGCAAGGCAAGTTTTACATATTTTTACTGGCACAGGGCTGACATCACTCTCAATCACAATAGCAAAGACAGTTACTGTATTGTGATCACATGGGCATTATCTGGAGGCTTCTTGATAGACGTGCAAGGGCAGAGTCCGGAATCGACTATTTGTATTGGAATGCCAAGAAGCAGGCCGATATAGTTTGATAGTTTTTTTTTTCTTTTTCTGATATGGGACTGATATCCGATATGGGAATGGGATATCCTTTTTGTACTAATTTTGTACTTGAATATTACACAATAATAGCTGTAAGTATTTTTTTATTATGGGTTGCTTGATTGTCAAATTTTGACAGAAGGAATCGTCACAATAAAAGCTCCAGAATAAACTCCAGGCTACTCGTTGCATTTCATCTGGACAAAATAAACATTAAAACAATTATGTCACTCAAGCTGATCTCCCTTTTCTTTCTTGATCAGAGGCGTAACACATGTGATGTAATGACTCCTCTAGGACCACGGAAAATGAATGTGTCGTGTAGAGCCGGTTCCTGGCCAACACTGATTCAACTCCAGGTCTTGAACTAAATCTACCGAAGTTTGCTCTGCCGCCATTGTTGTTTTTATCAGGCTTAGCTAATGCTGACTACTGAAGTTTCTGCTTGGGCAAAAGCAACAATCAACAAGCAGAGTCAGAAAGGCCCAAGAAGATGCATAAATGTACGTGAGGTACAGTAAGTGGATGGTATTACGTCCACATATTGCCTTCCTGCGGTTCCTGTATTTCACCAGTGTGGTAGTTATTGATAGCGGAGTGCAGACGCTCCGATTACGTTCATCATGTGTCATTTACGAAGCTTTCCCTTTTCAGCCGTGGATGTGTTATGTTTGTCAATCTGTTCATTGTGAGTGAGAGAGCGAGCGGTTTTGTTCTTTCTTCGGAGAAGGAAGATTGTGCTTTCACTCGCACTTCACACACACATGTTCTCCTTAGTGTGTATGTGTATGCAGGTTGAAGCGCTTTTGTTTCTTCCCTCTCTTGATGTGCACTGCTGGCTCTCTACAGATATTACATGCCAGGCTGTACGAGTGTGCCGCAATGATAATGGTCCTAGTTCACGAATGTCAGCAGCAGCAGCAGCAGAAAGGAGAATTTGGTTTTTTTTTTTAGAGCTTTGCAGTGCTCCCTTGGCTGCTTTTAAACGTTCACACAACAGGGAACCATTGTGGTGAACTTGTGCTCACCTGCGCTCACCTGCGTCTAGCTAAAAAAACAAACAAATAACAAAAAACATCCCAAGCAGTCTTTTAACACTTTGCCTATAAAAAGCTGCTATTACGCTGTAGATATAATAGCTAATTGCAGCACCTTGAATACAATTATTGCAAACATACAGTAAATGCACACTCAACATTTGAACAAAACAAAACACACAAGTGCAGCAGAATAGTGTTTATTTCTATTAGACCCAGGTATTCATAAGAGATAAATAACCTTGTTTGTGATGTGACCTTCCCTCCGTGCAATACATTAGCATGCAAATTGAGTTCTGTCAAATGAGGCACGTGTAGCAAGTGTATTGAAGTTGGGAAGACAGACTACTGAAATTTGCTCTGAACAGATTCTCCGCGCACTGTTATCTGTTACACACGTAATGAATACTTAGTAGATTTGCTAAAAGCAGGCGTGCTCACAAAGAAGCCGACTTGGTTATGTTTGGTAGGTTCAATGCTGATCTTGCTAACTCTGTCTGTTTCATGTTGACCAAAAAGGGTTACAGTACAGTACAGTACAATTGAACATTCATAGTCAGGGTTATAGAACATTGGTCGGCAACCATTTGTGCCCTTTTCCATCCATCCATCTACTATGCCGCTTATCCTCAACTATGCCCTTTTCTGTCGTTAAACCCACAAAAATGATTTGACCAAACTAACCAAACTGATTTGAAAATCAGTTTTAGTCACAGATGAGAAAAAAATGTAGCCTTTACGGTCACGATGGCTTCCAACATTACTGGCACGACAATGAGGTCCCATCTGAGATGTTTTCCACATGGCATGGTGGATGGGGCGCCATCATGAGCCGGAGTGCTTTTTACTTCAATACAACAATGGAGCTTCAGGTTTGTAGGGGCATCAAATAGCAGCTGGCCATGTGACGATGTTGCTGGAGACATCCCTCAGGACTGAAGGCCCTCGTCTGTGTGGTAATGACGACGATAGTTGAGGGGAGAGGTTGATGCATTACAACAGTCAGGCTTAATGATTCTTTTGCAGGTGAATGTCAGGCAACGCTTGTTGAGTCGGTGTGGCTTTGCCAGACTCTATGGATTTCCTGGCTGGGTATAGCAGGGGCCTACCTGGAGAACAGCATGTTCAGGGTTCAAAATGCGTGCCTGTTGGCAAGTCTGATAATGCATTTATTTTTCCAAATATTTTTGGGATCAGCCGGCAAAATTTCAAAGATCGACTGGTCGATGACAATCACCGGGGTTGCCGTCCCCTATTATATAATATACTTTGATTTATTTTGTCTCCATCATGATCAGTATATGTATGTTTTTTATTGCTTGGTCCAGCCAAGGCTTAAAACTAGATTTTATCAGAAGCACAAATTCCTTCTCTGGCCCTTGAGTGTCCCATGTGTTTGCAACATGTTTAGCTATGGTTTTCTCAAGGCTTTCCAGCTGCACATTAAGACTGAATAAGGGCAGCAAGCTTTGGTGAGTTAATATGGTTAGTCTGATAAGTAGAGTAATGATGGAACTGGACAAGGGAAGCAGATGTTTACAGCCTGGCCACATCTGCTGCTGTTGCTTTAGCCATAGCGGGTAGTTCTGGATGAAGGAGGGATGGGAATGGGAGAAGAGTCAGATACCAGAGTAGAGGGAAGGCAATATCAGAGGAAGAAGACGGTAGTAAGGGAGATAAATGGAAGCTGTGAGGGTAAAGGGGTTGATGGAGAAAAGTGAAAGATTTGTGATAAGAGCAGTAGAAAGAAGAAACATGGATAGATAGCTTGCTGATGGCTTAAGGCAGGAAGAGAAATGGACCATCAGGTTGGAAAGGTGTCGGGAGAAGGATGAATGCCTAGATAGTTGCTGTCAGATGGGTGTATTTTGAAACTGAAGACAAAACAAATGTGGTAAATACACACCCAAATAACCTGACAGACGTGAATTCGCCTGCCATGTGCTTTTAAAATGAATTAAAGCTCATCTAGTAGCGGAGGCCGGGCCTTCTTGTGTATTAAAGAGAAGACAGGTTAAGATTGATGAAGGAGTGGATTGATGGATGTGTAGACAGCTCTGGATTGTCAAGTTAATACTGCCCCTTTCAAATAGTTTTATGAAGGAATTACAGATGACTGATTAAATCCAGCTGCAGCGGGGAAGATAGAATGCTTCTGTAAGCGGACTCGGAGAGGAAGATTGATGTCAAAGTGAAAAGATAAATCCAAGCTTTTTCCAAACTCTTTGACTGATATGTAACACTGCTGAAGGATGATTTTTTTCTGAGAAAAGTCAGATGTATACCACTGCTGTCTAGTGACAACCTTGTAAGACTAACATAACGTAACATAATGAGATTCCTCCTGAGTGTTTTCCTCAGTCCTAAACAACTGCATGTTTTATGAAGTGTTATCAATGATTTTTTTCATTCATGCTAGGATGAGGAAGATTCTAAAATATTATATAGCTGTTTTCCTCATGCTTGCCTCTGAATAAATTAACCTTGGATAAGACAGCTTTCTTATCATTCGATGGGGGAAAGTGGTCTGAGGAGCCTTGGAAATGTGTTCTCCCAAGAGACTCTTGACCACGTGTCACTACACGTCCACAGATGCAATAAATAATGTATGCACTTTTGTGGCATCTTTTATAGTATGGTTGCAACTAAGCATTATTATAATAGTCGACTAGTTTGATTAACTAGAGCCACTAGTATTGGTTGTTTAAAAAATTACTACATTTTGGTGTGTTCTCCTAAATTTTCTGCTTGTGCTCCTAAAACTTAAAGTTAGGGGCCACTGTCCTCCTAGTTAAAAAAGTTTGTCTGGAGCCCTGACAAGTTTTGCAGTCAGCTGCAATGTTTTTTTTTTAGACTTTAACGACAAACACTGCCACAAGGCTGACATCACTCCTACTCCTTGCTACTTTGTTGGCATGTTAGCACAAGCTGATGCAAATACTCTTTTATTTGTATTTTTTTGCTTTTTGTAATATCTGATATCAGTATCAGAACGGGACACCCCTCATTTTATCACTATAGAGCTTATCACTTACTGCCTTCCATCGTTATTCTCCTATGGTGTTATAATAATAATCAATTATTTTTGAAATTAATAAATAAATTCCGAATTGCTACACTACATACAGTGGTGTGAAAAACTATTTGCCCCCTTCCTGACTTTTTGTCACACTTAAATGTTTGTGCTCATAAAAAAGAGTTAACTATTAGTCAAAGATAACATAATTGAACACAAAATGATGACTGCCAAGACTTTTGGGAAAAGATCTTGTGGACTGACGAGACCAGAGTAGAACTTTTTGGAAGGTGCGTGTCCCGTTCCATCTGGCGTAAAAGTAACACAGCATTTCATAAAAAGAAGAGTCAAATATGGTGGTGGTAGTGTGATGGTCTGGGCTTGTTTTGCTGCTTCAGGACCTGGAAGGCTTGCTGGGATAGATGGAAGCATGAATTCTACTGTCTAGCAAAAAATCCTGAAGGAGAATGTCCGGCCATCTGTTGGTCAACTCAAGCTAAAGCCATCTTGGGTGCTGCAGCAGGACAATGACCCAAAACACACCAGCAAATCCACCTCTGAATGGCTGAAGAAAAACCAAATGAAGACGTCGGAGTGGCCTAGTCAAAGTCCTGACCTGAATCCCATGGAGATGCTGTGGCATGACCTTAAGAAGGCGCTTCATGCTAGAAAAGCCTCAAATAAAGCTGAATGACAACAATTCTGCAAAGATGAGTGGGCCAAAATTCCTCCAGAGCGTGTAAAAGACTTGTTGCAAGTTATGGCAAACGTTTGATTGCAGTTATTGCTGCTAAGGGTGCCCAAGCAGTTATTAGGTGCAGGGGCAATGACTTTTTCACACAGGGCTATGTGGGTTTGGATTTTTTTCTCCCTAAATAATAAAAACATTCATTTAAAAACTGCATTTTGTGTTTACTTGTGTTATCTTTGACTAATATTAAAATGTGTTTGATGATCAGAAACATTTTGTGTGACAAACATGCAAAAGAATTAAAAGTCAGGAAGGGGGCAAATAGTTTTTCACACCACTGTATGCATTGTAATGTAGTGCTATTAGGTTAGAGGAGAGACCGATAAATGAGCCCTTCTTGGTAATGTCTGGCTGCTTTATGGGGCATCCTGGCTGTGAGTGATAGCCTTGCTGTCGTTATCTGTCGATTGGGGTAATCGCTGTTTGTTGGAGTCTGGTTGACGGATGGTGATGCAATTTGTAGGAAGATTAGCAGAGAGGAATGGGCGTTATTCTCGTAACTCTCCACAAGTGTCTTTACTGTGCAGCATCATAGGTGTCACAGTATGTTTTTAAGGGTAACTTGAAAGACTTCTGTTGTTTTTGTACTACTGATATGTCCTATTTTAAATATGCAAAAATTTGGGTGCCTTTGCTGAACGCAATAGCCCATCAATGCTCACTCTCTTACATTCATTATGGGAGTGGCGGTTTATGAATTTTTTCAGGATCAGGACGGCAGAAACTTAATAACGTTTGCATAAATATTTCAGAAACATTAGCCATAATTCATTGGTGCCTAATGGGTTGCAATTGCTCAATCTCTGTGCCGCAGACCCCTGGTGTGGGAGAATGTGATTGTGCATATAAATTCTGGGGCCCTAGTCATCCGCACTGTTCTCATTAAAAAAACAAACACATTGTCACACCCATGTGACCACAAATTACATCCTTAACGAATAGAATGCATTACTGATCACATGCCAATCAGTGAAGGAAAAGTATATTTTACGCAGTGTTCTTTGGATTGAAGCATTGTGTTTGTGCAGCTTCCTTTTTTGCCTGCTTAGCAATTTATTCCAAATGTGGAAAGCAACCTTCTGTCAGACTGATGGACTGAGGGTGCTTTTAGCAGAGCGGCTCATCGAATGATTCATAGCGTCTCTGGATAATCATTCCATCTGGTTTGCAGGACAGGCATAGTTGTCATCCACCCATCACTCATCGTTTGTCATCCAGTGCTTTCTTTGCATGCACTGTTCCTCAGAGATGAGCTTTTATCCCAAAGAGGGGTTGTCATGCTAGACCTATATGACAGGGTAGACCCCCACCATTCCTCTTCTGCGTTTCTCCCGCCCCTGAGCCGGCGCCTGCCACTGCCACTTGCCTTGCGTTTGATTCGATACCAGCCTAAGTGTGAATAAATTCCTGTCACAGCCCATTAAGGAGGCCTTGGAGAGATCTGGCCTGTTATTAATTCTCCACAGCTCTTCACTTTCTCACCCCGCTTTCTCATCGCTATCTCTCCCCACTCTGCCGCTATTCTCATGCACTTTCACCCCTCTCCCACTCCCCCCTCCGTTCCATACTGGCTGGCTTTCTTAATTCCCTGTTAATTACCGTGTCTGTTCTTTTTATTCAAATTAGACAGAGGGAGAAATTAAAAGGCGAGAGGGAGGGAAGATGCTTGCAATTCGAAATTGAAAAGTGATCCACAGTCTGCTCTTCTCTCTCCTCTTCCAGTCCTGCGAGGTAGCTGAGCTCAGTGTCTATAATGAATGCCAGTGGCACTGGCGGTTAATTTTATCTGAAAAGCCGGTGGGGGAGCCTGCTGAATCCCGTTGATAAACAAACGCAACCTCCTAACTGTAACAAGACCTGCTGGAGAGGGATGGCTAGTCTGGTTGCTTGATGTTCTCTGTCAATTTACTCCTGCTGTGCGCCCCCTTTTTCCCCGCTTACCTTTTTACTTCTCTTCCTTCTCTGCTTCCCACCATTAGTCTCTTTCTCCTTCCTCACCACCATGTGCCTCCTCCGAATTAGTAGGCTGTTCACAGCAGGTGCCTGTACCTCGGTCTTATTAGCAGCCTCATATGTGGCCCATTAGATGCACTCTGTATGCCAAGGGCTTTTTAATTGTTTTGTTGAGGTCAGAAGGGCAGTGTAGCCGCAAAGTTCTCACAGAAAGGGAACCGGAGCTCTTTTTTCCTAATGCATTTGGGTTGTTAATGTGCAACCCCAGTTATTATTGCCATTAAACATTGTGTTGCATGTTTAAGGACTAGGCAAGCGTGTGTGTTTTGCCTACACCAGTTGTGACATGATGTGTATTGCCCTGGTTTTAGTTGTTCATAGAGTTTTTCGGTACCAGCAAATCAATTACGGATTATAGTTACAAAGACAAACCCATGTAAAAAAAAAAAAAACTAATTGTGTTCTATATAGAGCCATCATAATTTTGCTCAAGCGTCAAATAGCAGGCTTCAGTAAAAGACAGATTTTTAATTTCACATGCAGTTTTCATTAAGGGTGCCCTAATTTGGTACGGATATTGGAGATTGGTCCCCAAAAAAACAGGTAATATCGGCTTGCATCTAAAGCAGTCCATTTCAGACTCCTTTCCTAGATAGGAAAGGAGCCCTCATGATCACAACAGCATGTGCTAATGTAGGAGGGATGTCGGCCATGTGACAGTCGTTTTTTGTCAAAATCTAAAGAAGACGTTGGCAGAGTGCAAAACTTGTCATCCGCAAATTTCCGTAGGTGGGAAGTTCAAATTCGACCAACCCCATTAGACATTTGAAGCAGCATCGCAAAAAACAGCATGACGATTTACACCCAAGCTGATCTCCCTTGACGATGACGAACACCATGACGATGTTTGAGGAAGACTGCGGCTTCCTCAAACATCTGACACTGTCCAAAACATTTGAAAAGCACAAGTAACTACCATCGGAATGCAAAAGGGAAATTAACTAACTAACTAAATTAACTAACTAACTAACAGAAAAGAGCCAGCCCTCATCAGTGGTGAGTAACGGGTTTAAACACTTCACTGTGCATCTTGAGCGCTATATTGCTGTATGCCTAGGTGTCATCACATGGTCAATAAAACTATACTCCAAATGCATAAAAAGTAAAGGGGTGAGTTTTTCTCATTTCTACTGTTGTTGACTTGTGTTCTTTGTTTAAGTACTACCACTTGATCAAGCCTTTTCTAACATTCCACGCTACAAAATAAGTAATAAATGTATGTATGATTCATGCTTACATTGGCTTGACTTCGGTATTGGCCAATACCAATTAAACCAAGATACGAAACAAAACTAATTTTGGCGGTCTCATATGAAACATACATTCTGTGCAGTCATTGGATAACTATTGATTTCTATTTGCATTTTTTCCAATGGGGAAAAAAAACATCAAAATGGGAGTAATTTGGATGTAAAGCAGTGTTGACCTGAATTACTTTTGTCATGCTTTGTAAATAACTGATAACATTGCATTTTATGTAAATGCATATCAATTTGGAAAATACAGGCGATTATTTTACTGAAAAAAGTAATTTACAAAGACATCAGGGTCATAGTTGGGCGCACACGATCACATTGCTCATGCTTGTTGCTTCCATGCTAATGAGCTACTTGTGTGTTTGCTGTGTGTGAGGAGAAGTTGGTTGTTTTGTTTTCCAATTAAAATGAAAAGTAACTACGTAGCACTTTCCACTATGATATTGAAGACATTGTTATTATTCCTGTCTCACCCGATAGAAACAATGCGATTGTCATCCACACACATCAAACCACGGGATAAAAAAAATGATGTTATGCTTCAGTTTTATACATCAGTTAATGGCAATATAGAATTAGGTAAGTAGACTGCACCACCCCCTGACGCAAGGCCAGGTTGAGGTTAATTAAGTAAGTCTCTTTGACCAGTTGCTAATGTGTTGTAAAAGTTCCTCCATTTACCTTAATCAAAGATTTTCCCAACCTTGCAACCCTTAAAATACTTGAAGTGCCATTTTTATTTAGGTCGTGGAAGAGGTAGATACTCTGGTCTGAGATATTATCTCATGACAGATGTCGGAGAGGGATGAAAGTTGGATGACGTGTCTGCTCAGAGATGACTGTGTGTGAATGTAAAAAATCCTACCCAGTAAAATATATGTATTGTGGTTTTTTGTACCTTTAATTGGTTTAAAGCACCAATAACCGACCTTCTTTCCCCTCAATTATCATCATTGAGGGGAAAGAATCACAAAGGTAAACTCCAATCAATGATTCTACCTAGCAGGGACTCAATTACTTAGCAGAGAACAAGGGCGTGCCGACTCCCAGATACTTCTAAAAGCGGAAATTGATCAAACTTGTTCTTCTTCAGTCAGCTGACACAGCAGACTATTGAAAGCACCCCGGCGGTAAGTTTGTGCAAGGATGACAATATGGCGATTGTATTCCTGCCACCTCTGGAAGAGAAAGCTTTTATCTGCCTTCAAAATCCCTTATAAAAAGCTTTTATTCCCCAAGGAAATCGCAATCCAAACACGCACTTGCACTTAAACCTTCCCTTTGAGCAAAGCCATAAAGTTTATAAAGTCAATTAAGGTTTTTTTTTGTTTTTAAATGATGGCAAACGGAGTCTGTTTGGACTGGCTCCCTCGGGGTATACCATCAGATGGTTAGACAGAATCCACTTCCATTGTCATTCTCAAAGCAATCCAAGTTTCTATATTCCCATACAAAATGTATCAGTTATTTGAAATACAAATCAAAGAACATAAATGATCTCTTCTAAGTAACCTGATATGAACTGACTTTCTCAAACCGTGTAGTAAATGCATGTTTCCTCCCTGGGATTTACTGTCAACTAGTCCGGGGGTACCTCTTGTCCAGTCAGCTGACGTAAAAACAACAGCATACAGAGTAGAAATTTGATGGATGGATAGAGTGAGAGTGATTAAGATTCATACAAAGTCTGTAATGGCTAAACACTCTGGTTCACGTAAATGGAATTTGGTGGATATGTCTGACCGCATTGTTACGTCCACTTAACGCCTGCCAGGTATCCAGTTTTTCCATGGGGATCCAGAAAAAATGCATACGGCCGCTTCAGATCACACGCCTCACATTCAAATATTTTTCAAGTCGAACCCAACATGGTCAAAAAGCATTGCATTGTGATCTTTGTTGAAACTTCTCTTGAAGAACAGGGCATCCGGGAGCCAATCAGGTAGATCAGTTAAGTTTCAGTTCAGTTCAATAGTTGCGGCGGTGTAAGTGTCCAAGCAGAAGCTGTACTTCCATCCATCCATTTTCTTGTCCACTTGTCCGAGGTAGAGTCAGCCAAGAGGGTAGCCCAGATCTCCCTCTCCACAGCTACTGCATCCAGCTCCTCCCAGTGGATCCTGAAGGGTTCCCAAGCCAGCTGCGAAATATATTTTCTCCAATGTGTCCTGGGTCTTCCCTGAGACCTCCTACCAGTTGGACGTACACTAAACACCTCCCCAGGGGGGCATCCTGGAGGCATCCTGACCAGATGTCCGATTCACCTCATCTGGCTCCTCTCATTGAGGTGGAGCAGCGGTTCTACAGATGTCAGTGCTTCTCCCTCTATCTGTATCGGAAATAATTTTGGTCGCTTGTACTCGTGATTTTGTCATCTTGGTCACCATTGCTCAAACTACTTAACATTTCTCATCTCAAAACATCATCGCTGAATATATAACTTCTATCAAAACATGTGATACAAGCGTCTACTTCTGACTACTTTGGACTCATTCACTATTTCCTGGGTCGGCACGCTAAACATCATGGTAACTGTAGGTGTTTTAGTGTAAACATTAAACAAATCTGCTGGAATTTGGAGTCTTTTTTGCATCTGTCTTGACATAACTACACATTAACCTACATGATTGGTACTAGCAGCTACAACTGGTGTCATTTAAACTTTTATACTTTTAGCTTTTGTTTCAATTTGTGGAAAAAATACCAACAGTTAAAAGCATCATGCTTAGATCATGCATGCAAAGTCATAAAACATTTTATAATGTAACTGCATTGTTTTGTGACTTAGTTAACTAAAAAAAACTTTGCTAGTCTTGTTATATATATTTTGTCATTGTAGTTTTCTTAAATGTAATGTTAAAATATTGAGAGGGACAGAAAGGTGATTTTTGCCTCAGTAGTAGTCATGTCAGGAAGTCATTAGATTTGGAACTAAATCAATACTCGTATTGACATGAATATTCTTGAAAGTTATTACGAATCCTTAAATGTACATGTGAAACACACTGTTATGTAGCAGTGAAAAGATTAATTATTTGTGATGCAATGACAGACATACAACCATTCACACTCGGGCAATGATTATTGTTCGAGTCAATTTCATTTTTGAGATTGATCTGTTCCAAAGGGTCTGTCTAAAACTAAAACAAATATTAACATTTTCCATAAAAAATCAATATATTCCATTCCAGAAAGCCAAAACTGTTAACACCAAGCATGTTTTTATAAATTTACATGCAAAAAACATTCCACAATGTATATAAAGACATAAATGATGAGTGAAAGGGATAAATAAACACTTAAAGTTTCCTGTAGCTTCATAGAAGACATGATTTTTGATGTGACTATTCCCAAAGACACAATTTGGCTGCTACATCAACTCCACCTTCCTGTTTTGCCATGAGGTATTTATCAAACTCAATAGTGTTTTTCACCTCAATAACCCAAATAAAGTTGCAAGTACCAGCATTTAATAAAGAAGGCGCGAAACACGATTGAATTCGAGAAACAACTAATAGCAAAACACGAAGGTGGTTTCTATCTTGATTGCATGTCAGGTTAAACTAACCATAAATGTTCATTTATTCCTTTCCCTCATCATATACATGCATTTTTAGAGCCAACCTCAGATGACATCATGAACAGGCAACGGAGCTTTCTTTCGTTTCCTGTTTC
>QODF01000166.1:2042964-2066705 GCA_024372805.1 Oostethus manadensis | reverse complement strand
GTCCCTCTCATTTACACACATGTACTCCGTCTTGCTGCGGCTAACCTTCATTCCTCTCCTTTCCAGGGCAAACCTCCACCCCTCAAGCTTCTCCTCCACCTGTTCCCTGCTCTCACTACATATCACAATGTCATCTGCAAACATCATAGTCCATGGAGATTCCTGTCTAACCTCGTCCGTCAGCCTGTCCATCACCATAGCAAACAAGAAGGGGCTCAGAGCTGATCCCTGATGTAGTCCTACCTTCACTCGGAACTCCTCTGTCACACCTGCAGCACACCTCACTACTGTCTTACAGTCCTCGTACATGTCCTGCACCGCTCTAACATACTTCTCTGCCACTCCAGACTTCCTCATACAATACCACAGTTCCTCTCTGGGCACCCTGTCATAAGCTTTCTCCAGATCTACAAAAACACAATGCAGCTCCCTCTGACCTTCCCTGTACTTCTCAATCAACATCCTCAAAGCAAATACTGCATCTGTTGTACTCTTTTTTGGCATAAAACCGTACTGCTGCTCACAAATGCTCACGTTTGCCCTTAGTCTAGCTTCAACTACTCTTTCCCATAACTTCATTGTATGGCTCATCAGCTTTATTCCTCTGTAGTTGCCACAACTCTGCACATCTCCCTTGTTCTTAAAAATGGGCACCAGCACACTTCTCCTCCATTCCTCAGGCATCTTCTCATTATCTAAGATCTTGTTAAACAACCCGGTCAGGAACTCTACTGCCACCTCTCCTAGACACTTCCATACCTCCACAGGTATATCATCAGGACCGAGTGCCTTTCCATTCTTCATCCTCTTCAATGCCCTCCTCACTTCTTCCTTACTAATCTTTGCTACTTCCTGGTCCACAACAGTCACCTCTTCTACTCTTTGTTCTCTCTCATTTTCCTCATTCATCAACTCTTCAAAGTACTCTTTCCATCTTCCCATGACACTACTGGCACCTGTCAATACATCGTCATTCATTGTAATACACCCTGTTGGTGAACAGCACCGGTGGCAGGTGTTGTTAACACGGGCCACGTCCAATCCCGTATAGAAGTCGTTTTTTTGATTTGCATGTTCTGGTTTAACAAAGTTTAACGTCGGATGCCGTTCCTGACACAACCCTCTGTATTTATCTGGGCTAGGGACCGCCACAATAAGACACTGGCTTGTGCCCCGTTGTGGCTACATTTAGTAGGATGCTAACAAGTACATTTGCCATAAAAATACATTAAGCACACAATTGGACCCACGCAGTGTATTAACAACATGACAAGATGCGTGGCATATTGAAGGCAAACAGGAGAAATTTTGGTGTAAATTTCTTTACGTTAACTAAAAAACACGCTAACCAGAGCGCGTGCTAACCGAGGGTCCTCTGTACAAGTTGTTATGCACAATATTGTATGATAACTGAGACAGTGCACAAGAAATGAGGTGAAATTTTGGCACATTTTTTGTTGAAAAACTAAGGTTCTAATGCATACGATTTGATAAATATTTGGTTATGCATGAGTAAAGAAAGAATGTTGTGGTCGGCGAGGGTGTATTATATCACTGTAGATCATTAACCCTTCAGTGGATGCAGTACATTTCTATTAAAAAAAGCTGTCTGGTTGTTAAAGCTTTTCCCCTGTTTGATTCCTGACTGAATTACATTGGAGTTAAATAACACTCTGTGCAGTGGACTGCGGCGCTATATGACCTAGAAACAGGCTCCGTTTTTTGAGTGGTTGGTTCCTACAGGTCAACTGGTGCAGAGATGAGCTTTTATCGGTTTTATAGACAGAGATCTACCAACATATGCAATCAGTGCATTCCATCTATACTTTTATGTCTTGTTTCTCTGCAGAAGAGCATGCCTGATTGGCTTCTGCTTTATTCTTACCTGACCTGCTAAAATATCATCTGCATAATGGATAGAGTGTCGTAAATCAAGTCAGTGCTAATATATTTGTGCTTTTCAGGCTGATTTAGTGCAAAATAAATTATGTTCTTTCAGCTTTTGGCCGTCCTTTATGTTCTAGATTGTGTTATGACGGTGGATAGAAATGAAATACAATCGGGCAACAAGGTACAAGCAGCAGATCAAAGTGACACATACCCAATTGCAGGGAAGACGGAGCGACGTGTGATATACTGCATTGGCTACAGTATTTTCTTTCCTAACTGGGTCTTACTTGCATTGTCAACAGTTTATTTCTGTCACCTTGCTCCGAAATGCTGACTAATCTGCTACATTGAAAATTATTATTAGATTCTTACCTATATCTTGCAAAACTGCTACAAAAATGGATGAAAACTGTAATCTATAATAATTAGGGACGTCTGACAATATCGGCCCACCGAAAAATATTGATGTAGATGTTTAAGATAGGGGAAGATATTTAGATATTTTCAACTTGCGTCTGTACTTTTGAGTTTGCTAATGGATGTTATAGCATTTATGCAAGTCGATGGAATATGTTTGTTTAAATGCGCAACTACTACTAAGACCAGCGTCCATGCTTCACTTACGGGCATGGCCAAAAGTTTTGACAATAACACAAATATTAATTTTTATAAAAAGTGCTGCCTCTGTTTTTGGAATGGCAATATGCATATACTTCAGAATGTTAGGAAGAGCGATCAGATTAATTGCAAAGTCCCTTTTGTCATTGTCAAAATGAACTTAATCCCAATAAACCAATTCCACTGCATTTTTACCTCTGCCACTAAAGGACCAGCCGGTATAATGTTAATGATTCTCTGGTTAACATATGTAAGAGTGTTGACATGAACAAAAGTTGTAAATGAATCTTTCATCCTGACGGGGGTGAGAATAACGGAATGGAATCTTTAAAAGGAGGCGTGTGCTTGGTGTTTTTGTGGTTCTTCTTAACTATGGTTACATGCAAGGAAACACATGCATTGCTTTGCACACAAAGGCTTCACTGCCAAGGATATTGCTGCTAGTAAGATTGGACCTCAATCAAATATACTGTATATCGCATCATCAAAAATTTCAAGGAGTTTGGTTCAGTTGTTGAGAAGAAGGTATCAAGGCGCCAAATAAAGTCCAACAAGCGTCTGGACTGTCTTTGAAAGTTGATTTAGGACAGGAATGCAACACTTGTTCAGGAATGATAGTAGGCAGGTGTGAGTGCATCACGCACAGTCAGGCGAAGACTTTTGGAAAATGGCCTGCAGTCAAGAAGGGAGCAAAGAAGCCACTTCTCTCCAGAAATACATCAAGGGCATACTGGTATTTTGCAAAAGGTACGGGTATTGGACTTTTGAAGACTGAGGTAAAGAGCATTTTGTCTGATAAATGCCCTTTCTGATTGTTTCGGGCATCCAGAAACGAGCATCTCTGGAGATGAAAAGGTGAGCACTACCATCAGTCCTGTGTCATGCCAACAGTAAACCATCCTAAAATCATTCATGTGTGGGGTTGCTTCTCAGCCAATATTTCCCAATAACACAGCCATGAATAAAGATTGGTACCACCAACTTCTTCCAACTATCAAAGAACAGTTTGGTGACAAACAATGTTTTTTCTAGCATGACACAGCACCTTGTCATAAGGCAAAAGTGACTAACTGGCTCGGGAACAAAACAACATATTTGGTCCAAGGCCAGGAAGCTACCCAAACCTTAATGCCTTTGAGAAGTTGTGCTCAATCCTGAAACCAACCACAACCTGCAAATTTTGACCAACTCTCAGCTTTGATTATGTAGTCATGGTTTGGCATAAGCCAGGATTCTCATTTCATTCTCATTTCCTTCTCATTCTCATTTCACTTGTGTTCCACAAGTGAAATGAGAATGCCAAGGTAAACTGAAAACAAAGGTTCAACATAGCACATATTGACTGCACATAAACCTAATGTAACTTTAGATTATTCCCCCGGTTGACGATGGGTTTTTCTCTCCGCCTCACGTGTACGTCAGTGTAGAAAGTCACAGGAAAAACAAGAGACAAAATTAGCATGGCTGAAGGTGAATAAGCAGAGACTATAAACGAAAAAATTGTTGCTAAACGTGGAGGTGTAAGTGGTTTGGTTTTGATAGAGCAGATATCTGTAGTAAATCAACAATATACAGTAAGGGAAAAACTATTTGAACCCCAGCTGATTGTGTAAGTTTGCCCTCTAACAAAGAAATGATCAGTCTATAATTTCAATGGTAGCTTTATTTGAACACTGAGAGACAACAATGACAAAAAAAATCCAGAAAAATGCGTTTCAAAAAGAGTTATAAATTAATTTGCATTTCCATGAAGGAAATAAGTATTTGATTCCCTATCCGTCAGCAAGATCTCTAGCTCCCAGGTGGATCTTATACAGGTAACGAGCTGACATTGGCAGCCCTCTCAGCTCGTTACCTGTATAAAAGAGACCTGTCCACAGAAGCAATCAATCAATCCAGATGCCAAACTCTGCACCATGGCCAAGACCAAAGAGTTTTCCAAGGATGTCAGGGACAAGATTGTGGACCTACACAAGGCTGGAATGGGCTACAAGACCATCGCCAAGCAGCTGGGTGAGAAGGTGACAACAGTTGGTGCAATTATTCGCAAATGGAAGAAACATAAATTAACTGCCAATCTCCCTCGGTCTGGAGCTCCATGCAAGATCTC
The DNA here is from genome assembly GCA_024372805.1 of Oostethus manadensis. Lineage (NCBI taxonomy): Eukaryota > Metazoa > Chordata > Actinopteri > Syngnathiformes > Syngnathidae > Oostethus > Oostethus manadensis. Next base: position 2,062,087 of record QODF01000166.1, on the reverse strand, counting down.
ACCTCGTGGAGTTTCAATGATAATGAGAACGGTGAGGAATCAGCCCAGAACCACTCGGGAGGAACTTGTCAATGATCTCAAGGCAGCTGGGACCATAGTCACCACAAAAACAGTTGGTAACACACTACGCCGTGAAGGACTGAAATCCTGCTGTGCCCGCAAGGTCCCCCTGCTCAAGAAAGTCCATCTACAGGCCCGTTTGAAGTTTGCCACTGAACATCTGACTGATTCAGAGGAAGACTGGGTGAAAGTGTTGTGGTCAGATGAGACCAAAATTGAGCTCTTTGGCATCAACTCAACTCGCCGTGTTTGGAGGAGGAGGAATGCTGCCTATGACTCCAAAAACACCGTCCCCACCGTCAAATATGGAGGTGGAAACATTATGCTTTGGGGGTGTTTTTCTGCCAAGGGGACAGGACAATTGCACCGCATCAAAGGGAGGATGGATGGGGCCATGTACCGTCAAGTGTTAGGTGAGATGGGTCGTGGTCGGGTATTCCAGCATAACAATGATCCAAAACACACGGCCAAGGCAACAAAAGATTGGCTCAAGAAGAAGCATATTAAGGTCATGAAGTGGCCTAGTCATTCTCCAGACCTTAATCCCATAGAAAATCTGTGGAGGGAGCTGAAGTTGCCAAACATCAGCAACAAAACATTAATGACTTGGAGAGGATCTGTAAATAGGAGAGGGCCAAAATCCCCCTGAGATGTGTGCAAACCTTGTGGCCAACTACATGAAACGGCTGACCTCTGTGATTGCCAACAAAGGTTTTGCCACCAAGTACTGAAGCACCTTTTACAAAGGGATCAAATACTTATTTCCTTCATGGAAATGCAAATTAATTTATAACTCTTTTTGAAAAGCATTTTTCTAGATTGTTTTTGTCATTGTTGTCTCTGAAATTATAGACTGATATTTTTTTTTGTTAGTAGGCAAACTTACAAAATAGCTGGGGTTCAAATATTTTTTTCCCTCACTGTATTTATTTCACAGTCCACTACATAACCAGCGACCGGACCTGGAGGTCATCCTGTCTCCATTTTTTTTTTTCCTGGAGGAACACACAGACGAAAACATCACAACTGAGTTGATGGAATTTCTCCAGGAATGGGCCTTAGGTGAGAAGAAACAAGTGTGTATATACTGATAGTAGATCTATTGTTTTGAAAGTAGCTGCCCTAAACAATTGGAATAGACTGACTTAGTTTCAGGCCGCACGGTGACTGAGTGGGTGGCATGTTGGCCTGACAGTCAGGAGATGAGGGTTCGAATCTCCGTTGGACATCTCTGTGTGGAGTTTGCATGTTCTCCCCGTGCGTGCGTGGGTTTTCTCTGGGTACTCCGGTTTCCTCCCACATTCCAAAAACATGCATGTTAGATTAATTTGCGACTCTAAATTGCCCATTAGAGTGTGAATGTTTGTTTGTCTGCCCTGCGATTGACTGGCGACCAGTCCAGGGTGTACCCCGCCTCCCGCCCAAAGTCAGTTGGGATAGGCTCTAGCATACCCGCGACCCTAATGAGGATAAGCGGCAATGAAAATTGATGGATGGATGGCTTACTTTCTACACTCTCTACACCAAGACTGTACAAAATTCTGAATTACATTGAGAATGACCTCCAATTCGAATTTAATTGTAGAATTTTAATTTAAATTTAAATTTGCGGTTGTGAACAGGAAGCAAAAATATAAATCAAATTATGCTGGAAGTATAATTGAAATGTAATGAAATAATTACAAGAAGAAATTAATTATGTACAAATAAGGTCTATGCAAGAATTAACTCTACTATATGTATTTAAATAGGATTTTTATGAAATTTTATTATTATAAAAATCCATCCATCCGTTTTCCTCCGCTTATCCGGGTCCGGGTCGCGGGGGCAGCAGTTTCAGTAGGGAATCCCAGACTTCCCGGTCCCCAGCGACCTCTTCCAGCTCCACCGGGAGGACACCAAGGCGTTCCCAGACCAGCTGTGAGACATAGTCCCTCCAGCGTGTTCTAGGTCTTCCCGCGGGCCTTCTCCCGACTGGGCATGCCCGAAACACCTGGGACACCAGGGAGGCGCCCGGGAGGCATCCGGACTAGATGCCTTCCGGCTCAGCTCTCTCTTCACCACGACGGTCCGGTACGGTGACCGCATTACTGCAGATGCTGCACCGATCCGTGTGTCGATCTCACGCTCCTATCTTCCCTCACTCGTGAACAAGAACCCGAGATACTTGAACTCCTCCACCTGAGGCAAGACCTCACTCCCAACCTGGATGGTACAGTCCACCCGTTTCCGACTGAGAACCATGGCCTCGGATTTGGAGGTGCTGAGTCTCAACCCAGAAGCTTCACACTGCAGCTTTCACGCTGCAAACAGCTCCAGTAAACACTGAAGGTCACAGCCTGATGAGGCCATAAGGACCACATCATCTGCAAATAGCAGAGACGAGATCCTAAGGTCACCAAGCTGGACTCCCTCAGAACCTTGACTGCGCCTAGAAATTCTGTCCATGAAGATTATGAACAGAATCGGTGACAAAGGGCAGCCTTGGCGGAGGCCAACGTTCACCGGAAACAAGCTCGACTTACTGCTGGCAATGCGAACCAGGCTCCTGCTTCGATTGTACAAGGACCGAATGGCACGTAGAAGCGGACCATCAATCCCGTACTCCCGGAGCACCCCCCACAGGACACCACGAGGGACACGGTCGAATGCCTTTTCCAGGTCCACAAAGCACATGTAGACTGGTTGGGCAAACTCCCACATACCCTCGAGTACCCTTGCAAGGGTGTAGAGCTGGTCCAGTGTTCCGCGACCGGGACGAAAACCACATTGCAGCTCCTCTAACCGAGGTTCGACTAACGGTCGTACCCTTCTCTCCAGCACCCTGGAGTAGACTTTCCCAGGAAGGCTGAGGAGTGTGATCCCCCTATAGTTGGAACACACCCTCCGGTCACCCTTTTTAAAAATGGGGACCACCACCCCGGTCTGCCAGTCCAGAGGTACTGTTCCTGACTTCCATGCAATGTTGTAGAGGCGTGTCAACCAACACAGTCCCCCAACATCCAGAGCCTTGAGGAATTCCGAGCGGAACTCGTCTACCCCCGGAGCCTTGCCACTGGGGAGTGATTTAACTACCCCAATTACCTCAACCACGGTGATAGAACTTTCCATGTACGTATCCTCAGACTCTGCTTCCTCTACGGAAGGCATGTCAGTGGGATTGAGAATGGCCTCATAGTATTCCTTCCACCGACCAACTATATCCCCACAGTCGAGGTCAGCAAGCCCCCGTCCGTACTGTAAACAGTGCGAACTGGAGGCTTCTTTCCCTTTTGAGGTGTCGGAGGGCTTGGCATAAACCTCTTCAAGGCCAACCGAAAGTCGTGCTCCAATGCCTCTTCAGCTTGACAGCAACCCTAACCCCCGGTGTCCACCATCAGGTTCGGGGCTTGCCACCACCACTGGCACCGACCACCTTGCGGCCACAACTACAACAGGATGCCTCAGCAATAGAGGCACGGAATACGGCCCATTCGGACTCAACATCCCGGTCCTCCCTTGATATGCAGGCAAAGCTTTGCCGGAGATAAGAGTTGAAGACTCGAGGAACGGGAGACTCTGCCAGACATTCCCAGCACACCCTCACTACGCGTTTGGGTCTGCCAGGTCTGTCCGGCAACTTTCCCCGCCATCTCATCCAACTCATCACCAGGTGGTGGTCAGTTGACAGCTCAGCCCTTCTCTTCACCCGTGTGATCAGAACATGCGGACGCAGGTCTGATGATACGACCACAAAGTCGATCGTAGACCTGCAACCTAGGGTTTCCTGGTGCCAAGTGCACTTATGGACATCCTTATGTTCGAACAAGGTGTTTGTTATGGACAAACTGTAATTCGCGCAGAAGTCCAGCAACAACACACTGCACGGGTTCAGGTCAGGGAGGACGTTCCTCCCAACCACGCCCCTCCAAATCACAATGTCATGTCATTGCCCACATGGGCGTTGAAGTCTCCCAGCAGAACTATGGAGTCACCAGCTGGGGTGCTCTCCAGAACTCCTCTGATAGACTCCAAGAAGGCTGGGTACTAGGCTGGGTACTAGGCTGGGTACTGGGCACAAACCACAGTCAGGACCCTTTCTCCAGCCCTAAGGCGTAGGGAAATAACCCTCTCGTTTACTGGGGATGACTCCAACACAGAGGCACCAAGCCGGGGGGCTAACAATAAGCCCACACCAACTTGCGGCCTTTCTGCAGCAACTCCAGAGAAGAACAAGGTCTAGCCCCTCTCAAGGAATTTGGTTCCAGAGCCCAAACTGTGGGTTGAGGTGAGTCCGACTATATCTAGTCGGAATGTCTCCGCCTCTTCCACAAGCTCGGGCTCCTTTCCCACCAGAGAAGTGACATTCCATGTCCCAAGAACCAGATTTGGCCGCCGAAGACCAGGTCGCCCATACACCCGCCCTCGACCACTGCCCAAATCACAAAGCACCGGACCCTTATGCTTGCCACTGCAGGTGGTGGGTCTCTGGGGGGGAGTTCCCGTGCGGCTTCTTCGGGCTAGGCCCGGCCAGGTCCCACGGGTGAAGTCCTGGCCACCAGGCGCTCGCCTGCGAGCCCCTTCCCCAGGCCTGGCTCCAGGGTGAGGCCCCGGTATCCCACGTCCAGGCGAGGTGCGGTCACTCCTCATGTTGTTTGTCATAGGGGTCTTCTGAATCACTCTTAGTCTGGCCCGTCACCTAGAACCTGTTTGCCTTGGGAGACCCTCCCAGGGGCATAAAGCCCTAGGAACAAAGCTCCTAGGATCACTCGGGCACTCAAACCCCTCCACCACGATAAGGTGGTGATTCACGGTTGGGTATTATAAAAACAATATACAATTATATTCTTGTATGCACTTAATGTGCACAATAAATTTATTCATTCATGTTTTTATACCATTTTTTAATACACTCACATTCATACCGATGGAAAATTTAGATTCGCCAATTAACCTAACATGCATGTTTTTGGAATGTGGGAGGAAACCGGAGTACCCGGAGAAAACCTACGCATGCATGGGGAGAACATGCAAACTCCACACAGAGATGCCCAACGGAGATTCGAACCTTGAACCTCCTGACTGTGAGGCCAACATGCTAACCATTCATTCATCGTGCGGCCGCACAATACATTGTTATAGTATATAGTTAAGTATAGAATTGTTTTTCTCTATAAATCACAAATTACTTCGAGTAAATTCGAGTACAATCGATGCTTTCAGGTGGCTGCAACACTTTTTTTGCAAATTCAAATTCAAATTTATTTGTATAGTGTCAAATCACAACAGCAGTCATCTCATGGCACTTGACACATAAAGGTCACAGAGAGCCAACTGAAACCCCACATGAGCAAGCATTTAGCAACAAAGGCAAGGAAAAACTCCCTCTGGGGAAGAAACCTAAGACAGAACCCATTAGCCGGCCATCGGTCTCGACCGGTTGGCCTGAGATATAAAAGAATAGAGGCATACATCAGATCAAGCCAGAAGTCTTAGTCTTAGACCAAGGAACACAGAGACAAACAAGAGAATGGTCTCTGATCATATCAGCATATCAAGGGTCATTTCTAACTATAATGTAGCCGCAAGGGGGCACAAGCCAGTGTCTTATTTTGCCGGTCCCAAGGCCGGTGGAAATTGGATTGCTGTTGGTAGAAGAAGGAGTGGAGGAAGGTGTGTCCGTAGGAAGAGAGAGCAGAGGAATGCCAAGAGTCTAGGACTGAAAGTAGGGACTTTGAATGTTCAAACTATGATAGAACAAGGTAGATAGTTAAGGCTGGGTTATACATATGCATGAACGAGGCGTGCGGAAAAGAGCTGCATGGAAATCCGCGCGAGAAACTGTGTGTGAGTTTATACTCCGTGCGGAATCTGCTCCCAAACCCCAGGGGGCAGTATATAAAAAACACGTCTGCCACGGTACTTGAGCTGTGTTGACTAGTGGAATAGTGTCTTTAAACAAATGAGTGAGGATGGGATCTAAATGTGATTTAATGTTTAAAAGGCCACATTTAATTTTGAAACATTGCAGCACTGGTGAGTCGGTAGTGTTTATTGTATTAGGTTTCTATGGCAATGTGTACGTTTAATAAAAGTTATCAATTTATGGGGCCGCGGAACAGACACAGTCTCAATACAATTATCAACTACATTTATAAAATTAGTATCTGCATGTTTGCTAATTCCAGTTGTACAAGGTGGCGGTTATTGTTAGTGGGAGCGATCGCATTACATGCATTTGGTGATCTTTACGTTTGTGTGATTCTGCTGCAGAACTGCGACTAAAAAGTGTCCTTCTTTCCTCTCCACTCTGCTCTGCTCCTTGTTTAATCCCCTCTCCTAACTCACAGACACTTACACTTGTAATTCCCAGTCACATCCACAGAGTCAAAGCTGTGATTTGAGTTTCCAGCGACAGGGCGGATTAGCGGTAGAATCCTGAGTGAAAGCACATTTATGCTCCACTTGCTACATCGCCCTAAACCCCCAACCCCCAGCCACCCACCCCACCCCCCACATCCTACCCCCCCACGGCCGCCTGCACTCCCTTTGCATGCTTGTCATGCACATATTTGAATCTCAAGTAATTTCCAGGCAGCTGTTATCGCAAAGCTCCTCTTCAAAAAGCAACAGTGGGGTTCTTAATATTCCCTGAGAGCTTTGTTGTCCTGGTTTTTTGATTCTACATTAAATGGGGTAATTGCAGATGAATTGCTTTTATTAATCTGTTAATATCATTACAAGATTAGCTTGATTTTCCAACTATGTACAATGTTTAAAAAAACCCTCCACAATTGGCTTTAATGTGACGAGAATGCAACCATATTAACTAATGGAGAGATGCCAATTATAATGCCTGATAAGCGTGTTGTTCGCTGGCCTGTATTCGACAAATCCCAAGTGTGAACAAATTGCCAGTATGAAGCACCCATAGAAGAATAACTCTGAGCAAGGTAGCATTCTACACTAATTCAGTAATTATTGGAAAGCAGTATTTCACTTACACTTAAGGACAAAATGTATATATTTGTGACCAACTGATTTCATGTGAGGGATCTCTTGAATAAAGTTGATTTTGCATATACATAAGATACACGAATACATCGGTTAAAGATTTTCTATTGGCCAGTGGAGCTGAAATATTTTATTTCATTATAAATATTTATATACAAATTAAACAAACATGCAGTACATAGCTTTGTATGAACTATAGTGCAATTCATTTTTCTTTCTTCTAAGTCACTAAAAGAACAGACTTAACTCAAAGCTAGAGTTCAAGATGCCACGCTTATGATGCAAAATCTATAGTTTGTATACAGTAGGTAATAGAGTAATGGATCTCTAAACCCTGTTCTCTGAAGCAAACCCTACATGATCTAGTTTTTATTTTCCAATGAATAACAGCGAAGATAAGTAGTTAGTCTCATTCAGAAACATGTACAAAATGTAGTCTCACTGGCCACAACATGAATTGGATTTGGGGTCTTCAACCCGTCCGTCACAATGCGGTTCTTCAGCCTCCTTGTTGCTGCTTCCTCGCTAAGGCGCGGTAATTTTTCTTTTAACACCAAAGTAGGGGAAAATTTTTTGAAAAGAAAATCAAATGTCGGACAGTCCAGACTTCCCGGTCTCCGGCGACCTCTTCCATCTCCACCGGGAGGACACCAACGCGTTCCCAGGCCAGCTGTGAGACATAGTCCCTCCAGCGTGTCCTAGGTCTTCCCGGGGGCCTTCTCCTGGCTGGGCATGCCCAAAACACCTCACCAGGGAGGCGCCCGGGAGGCATCCGGACTAGATGCCAGAGCCACCTCAACTGGCTCCTCTCGATGTGAAGGAGCAGGGGCTCTACTCTGAGCTCCTCACCCTATCTCTTAGGGTGAGTCCAGCCACCCTACGGAGGAAACTCATTTCCGCCGCTTGTATCCGCAATCTCGTTCTTTCGGTCATAACACCATGACCATAGGTGAGGGTGGGAACGTAGATGGATCTGTAAACAGGGACAAAGAATATTTTGTTTTACTGAAAGAGGAGACAAAATACCTCTTTTAATGGAAAAGGTTGCCGACCCCTGGGCTGACCGTTGTGTGGAATTGACCATCTCCAACTGCAACAACAGGAAGCTAATAAAGCGCACACAGCCACACGCTGAACCCCAACAAAGAGTCACAAAAGCATGGGCGCCCAAAGTGCCACCCAGGTGCCACCTGCTGCCCGTGGCTCATTTGCCATTGTCCAGAGGCACACTGCAGAAACAACACAAACAACGGACATGTTCATGTGGAGACAGCATTACCGAATTGGTCTCTAAAGGCCTCCATGGAGTCCCTGTACTTTTAATGCTCCTGACCACTTCTGAGGCAAGACACAAAGGCTGCATCATCAAGAGTATTTTGAATGTGAAAGAACTCTTAATTGCCCTTAAAGTCAGCAGCATAAAATATAAAGTGGAAACGTGCTAACAGTTCTTGGAGCACCAGTTTTTCTTCTGACCATCTCAGAGATGTAGTTCCCAGGTTTGCCATACCATTTGGCCGCTCTGTCAAAGTACGTACTGTATGTGTAGGCCTGATCTATCATGTACAGCACAGCATTCTCCACTACAGTCTTCTCCAGATAAGCTTGGCCACTAGTCGGTAGTCATTCAGCTCAGCGGATTGTCCAACTTTGGTACAAGACTAGATGTTTTGAGCCGGCTAACATTCCCCGTAAGGACTGAAGGCAAGAAAAGACTTATACATCTTCACTCGACTCAGCTCTGTTGGTTCATTTTCGGGCCAGATAGGTGGTGATAGTGTTGAGAAAACACCACCATTTTTAAACAAACCATAAAAACACACTCAAACATGACTCAGACAAGCTGTATCAAATCAAATGACAGAAAGATAATGCTATTTGACAAACATCACGTTTTGAGTTTGGAAACCACTTGACGGTTAAATGAAATTAGGTCAAACTGCAGTATAATTCACCTCTATTACCCACGCACTGCATGAATATCTCATCCCACTACCTTCAGGGCGCAGATACAAATCAAAGTTCAGGAGGGCCCGTTTTGGGAAAAGCCTAATCCGTGCAGCCATAGCCGCCCATAAAAGGCAGGCCCCGCTGAGCTGTCTGACGGTCACTAGTGATGTCGTCATGTTGACTATATGTTGTTACTGTTACTGTCTTTGATGTGTTCCGTAATGTACAGCCAGTGAAGACGAATTTTCCCCGGGGACCAAGAAATTTAAAGCTCTATTTTCAAAATTGTTTCCAGACATATGATTTATGATATAAAGAAATATGCACTGCGATTGCCTGTGCTGATTACCTGACAGGGTGTAGGCCGCTTCGCGCCCGTAGTCAGCTGGGATAGGCTCGAGCACACCTCTGCCACCCTAGTGAGGATAAGTGGCATAGAAGATAGATGGATAGAAGTCAATTTGCTGATGAATGGAAAATTGTCAAAGGAACAAATGACTAGCTTGTCACTCTTTTACATGACCTTACAATGCGTACAATCTCACACGCACTCAATCTCATGGCCTTCTTTCTCTGAGTGTGTCATACCCAAAGTAAATTAGTGACATGCTCCTTTTACGGGTGTTGTCAACTTCAGGGCTGTTTTTCAAGGCTTTGACTTTATGATTAATCCTGAGATTGTAAACACTTCTAAAATAATCATAAATGTGCCCAGCACGCCATTAACACAAAACCTTGACAATGGCACTAGCTTTTGGAATATGCTAATGTTAATGTAGCTTTTTAGAAATCTTCTCATATTTGTCTTCTTGTCTCCACCGACAATGCATTTTGCTTTGTCCTTTGAACGGTAATACGGCATTTGGTCCCGGTGGAGGTCTGTGCTCTACTGATTGAACTTTGAGTTGTGTATTGTCTGCATAGTGTTGCAAAAACAACAAATCTAACATTTTTGTGAGCTACTATGTATATCCAAGTTCTTTTATCCGCACTATTTGCAGCAACTCTGACAGTTTGCAGGTGGTCTTTTAAAATAACAGCACTTTCTCGTTTACGTTCCTTGAGTTCCTAGCCTCTGTTCAAGTATCAAAGTGTGTCACCGGAAGCCTTTTACAGATTGAAAACACATCAACACGGAATCTGTGCTGTCGTGTGGCTGTTGAGAGGTTACAAATGCAAGAGTGCACATGCAAGATGTTTTTTTTGTTTGCGATCACCTCGCTATTGTGACACAGGGAGATGTTGTCAAAGTGCAATCGTGTGCTCTGTACTATGCATTGCAAACGCAATATCATTGGAAGACTCATGGTCATTCTGAGGTTATAAATGGAATCTCTATTTACAGTACCTGGGCTTCCAGGAGAATGTAGGTGATAATAGCAGTTATTTATATATCAGCAGGCTTCCGATAATGAGGCTTTGCCTGTCTCTGTAGTAATTCCACTGAGGAAAATGTGGGATTTCATATCTGGATTCCTTTGCAAGTTCTTGGCTTGTGTTTTTTTATGTGTAGCAGGAATGAAATGAGGCAAATCATTTGCCTTAGAAGCCAAATTCATTCATTTATGCCTGAAATTGTCATGCCGAGGATGTGCTTTCCTTTCCAAAGCATTAAGAAAGGCATTGTTAAAAGATACAGTGCTAAAACTTTCAGAGGCTGAAATTGCAAAGGCTTAGGATACTATCTCAATAGCAAAGACGTGCACGCGTTTTTTCAATTGCTGCTCATCAGCGTAATGAGGCATATCATGTGTGATGCACTCACATATCCACGCCTGTACGCAGTGAATAAATGTCAAAGTGCGAAGTAGCTAAGGGAAGTTCCAGACATTTAAGATGCACTAAGTGTCCTTCAGAAAATGAGCGAGAAGGTGTAAGGCCTCCAAATGTTCCACTCAGGATTATCTTCAAGGACAATCGGCTAAACAGTTGATATTAAGAGAGCCGTGTGAAATCGATCGCTCAAGGTGTTATCTTTGCTGCAAAAAGGGTGTGTAATTAGTCACGGCTAAAGGAGAGATCGAGATCTTTATAGATTTCACTGCAGATACAGTAGCTTTTGAGACACTAGCTATATAAAACACATATGCTGCATTTGAGACTGTTGGGTAAAAGCAAACATCTCTCTTGGAGCTGACAAAGTCCACTCTCAATGCCTTCTACTCAGATATAAAGGAAGAATATAGTGAACTTAGGTTACCAAGTTTGTGTTCCTTACTTTTATATGCTGCTGCAATTCATGTTTGTTTCAATGAACCACAGCTCCCGAATGCCAGCAGCACTCATTCAGCTCATGACTCTACCAGCACCAGGCTTCACTGTAAAACGTTTGGACAAGAATGGCTGTGTGTGGAGTACTTTTCAGTGGCTTGTAAATGACAACTGAAAAGTACATCCAAATGTTATTTCTAAAGTTTTTTCCTTTGAGAAGATATGCTGTAGTAAAAAAAGTGGTTGCTGAAAGGTGAGATGTGCATTCAGACAGATCCCACCCCCCCCCACACACACACACATCCACACATTAAAATATAAAAATATGACATCTGCACCTGGACTTGACCAGGCCACAGCCACCAGGACACTGGGGCCAGCACCCCCGCAGCCATGGACAACACAACCCCCTGTGCAGGGGGTTCCTCTCAGGAACGCTGGAGAAATAGAAATAATAAAACACATAACAATAATAAAATAGTAAAGACTGTGAGAAATCAAAAATCAACATAAAATAAGAATACAACTAGAATAATAAAACGATAAAATATAAATGAGGTGACAGGATTAAAAACAAGTATAATGTCCCAATTTCAGACAGACAATAATAAAATAAGATGAATGTCCCTAATAAAATGTAGTTATAGTAAAATCAAATAAACGTCTTTAATAAAATGAATAAAAATTAGGTAAAAGCCAAACCGAAAAGTTGGATCTTCAGCCTGCTCTTAAAAAGATGAACGTTCTTTGCAGACCCTGAGGTCCTCTGGCAGGCTGTTCCAGAGTCGGGGGCCATAACACTGAAAAGAATCCTCCCCAGGAATGTGTCTCACATTACTGAAGCCTAGGGGCCAGAATGCGACATTTGTCGCAACTTGTCTTTCAATATTTTTTGACTAATTCCACTAGGCCAATGTCTACCACAAACAATGATCATTTATTAATTATTTTCAACATTTTTATTATACACACACACACATATATAATGTCATATAAAATAATATACTATTTTTATATATATAGGGAGGCAGCCATATTCGAACTGCATATAGCGAAGTGTTAATATCTTGTTTTGCCTGAAACGCAAAGATACAGGGTTTGCTTTAATGGATGACTAAGGAAATAAAAATATCTACATTTGAGAGGCTGAAATTGAAGAAGCACCTCCAAATCCGAGGCCATGGTTCTCAGTCGGAAACGGGTGGACCGTACCCTCCGGGTTGGGAGTGAGGTCTTGCCTCAGGTGGAGGAGTTCAAGTATCTCGGGTTCTTGTTCACGAGTGAGGGAAGGTTGGAGCGTGAGATCGACAGACGGATCGGTGCAGCATCTGCAGTAATGCGGTCGCTGTACCGGACCGTCGTGGTGAAGAGAGAGCTGAGCCGGAAGGCAAAGCTCTCTGTTTACCGATCGATCTACGTTCCCACCCTCACCTATGGTCATGAGTTATGGGTCATGACCGAAAGAATGAGATCGCGGATACAAGCGGCGGAAATGAGTTTCCTTCGTAGGGTGGCTGGACTCACCCTAAGAGATAGGGTGAGGAGCTCGGCCATCCGGGAGGAGCTCAGAGTAGAGCCGCTGCTCCTTCACATCGAGAGGAGCCAGTTGAGGTGGCTCGGGCATCTAGTCCGGATGCCTCCCGGGCGCCTCCCTGGTGAGGTGTTTCGGGCATGCCCAGTCGGGAGAAGGCCCCCGGGAAGACCTAGGACACGCTGGAGGGACTATGTCTCACAGCTGGCCTGGGAACGCCTTGGTGTCCTCCCGATGGAGCTGGAAGAGGTCGCTGGGGACCGGGAAGTCTGGACTTCCCTACTGAAGCTGCTGCCCCCGCGACCCGGACCCGGATAAGCGGTGGAAAATGGATGGATGGAAATTGAAGAAGACTTTAAAATGAAAATAACAATGGATCGAATATCATATACTATAGTTGTTGATTAATTGGATAATTCTTGAATCATCAATTTAATTAATTGTTGCGGGTCTATTCACTAATATTTGCCACTTACATGGTCTCATTCAAAAATACAAAAAACTCTTATACAAAAAGTCCTATTCGTATGAATATTTTGTGTGTAAGTTCAGGGAGTGATGCTGCCATAGTTTTCTGTAAACTTTGCCTGTTAAATCTCCCAGTAGACCCATCAGTGGCCTGAATAGGTTCATTTTTTCTTGTTTTTGTATGCAGACAAACTTTTTCAGACATATTGAAGGAAAGCAAATTTCCCAGCCTATATACCCCGATATTCCTTACCTTTATACCCTGAAAAAGAAGCAATACAGTACATGTGTAAAGAATGGAAAAATGTTCTAAAACATCATCGAAATCTAGTCGCTTCTTTGGCAGTAAAGCTTTTCTTCCTGCTAATCGACTGCAGCACAGTGTCTTTACAAGACTTTTATGGCATGTTGCTTTATGGCTGACTTCAATAGTGTGTTATATTACAACAGCCGATGTATCAGGCCGGGTGGCGTTTTGTCTTATAATTAGTCCAACCATTAAAAAAGTAGATTAATCATTTAGAATATTTTTTTCCCTTTTTTTTTTTTTTTTTTTACAGAAGCTGAAGCAGAAGAACCAGCAGCTGAAGCAGATTATGGATCAACTCCGCAACCTCATCTGGGAAATCAATTCCATGTTGGCCGTCAGAAGCTGAACCACGTAGTCCAAAATGTCACAAACGAGCATGCACACACACACACACACACTCCCCGAGGATACCTGGCAATGGGAAGGTACCACAGACTTGCTGAGGCAGCACTTTATTGAAGCAGTGACAGCTTTGGCAGTATCAACTTATTTCCTGATAAGGGAAGTGGAAAAATGAAGACACAAAGAGAGGGGTTAGTATCACGCAAGCCACTAAAACCGTGCTTCGAAAATGGTCTGTCTACCTCAAGATTCTTCATTTCAATCAGCTCATTAGAGTGGATATATATTTTATCTATTTGTAGCATATACAGAGTTCATATCTGTAGAGACACATATATATTCTATTTAATCCCCATGATCCTCGTATGTTGTTCCAATATTCTTCTTATAGTTGTACATTTCATCGCTTTAAATACTAAAATACGACAAACATTGACATAAATAGAAGACAATGCTTGTTTTTTGCATAGCTGCTTGACATTAGTTTGTTGACTGCTTCAATTTCCACCGATGTGGTAAAATTTACATGTTCACTCTGTTTGCTGAAGGTGCGTTCTCAATTGTCGTGTTGAGTAAAAATGAAAGCTTTTGCGCCTTCGGTCACGTGCAAACACAGTCGACTGAACGCTGGGCTGCACCAAATATGTGGACCGGGCCCGCTTGAGAGATAGAGTCTGGTCTGCTTGCACATGAACAATGGTGTGGTTCAGAGACCTACCAAGACGGTACAAAGACATGGAACAACATAAGTATACCACATTAATTACAAATAGATAAGAGAAACTGCGTAGAAAGTGTTTTCTCTGCTGGTTGCACTTATAAGCCTCTAAACTTGGAATAAAGGATCACCTGTACAGTATTTTTCAGACTGTTTCTAAGGAAATATACCCTCTTACATTCGTGTCAATACAGTAATTCATGGTTCACTTCTTGGAATGTGTGTTTCTTTGGTGACAATCAAAAATAGGAAATTAACAAGTTAATCATGAATTAATTCAACTTTCAATGATAATTTTTGTACAAACTCATTACTTTTTTTTCCCACACACAAATTTCAAAAATGTTAAATTGAGTTGAGTTTTAATTGGTTACATAAAAATCGCTACGGTAATTTCCGGAGTATAAACTGAATCCTGCGGCACATTAGCAGTGTGGCTAATTTTTGCTAATTTAATCAATGTTCTATCTCGTGCCATCTGCTATACTTCAGAGCTACTACTATCATTTAAATCAGTGGTTTCCAAACTTTTGGCAGTGGTTGTGGGCGGGTGTCCTTGCGACCTGGTCTTCGGTGGCCAAATCTGGTTCTTGGGACATGGAATGTCACTTTTCTGGTGGCTAAAGGAGCCCGAGCTTGTGGAAGAGGCGGAGACATTCCGACTAGATATAGTTGGACTCACCTCAACAGTTTGGGCTTTGGAAACAAATTCCTTGAGAGGGGCTGGACCTTGTTCTTCTCTGGAGTTGCTGCAGGGGAGAGGCGGCGAGCTGGTGTGGGTGCCTCTGTGCTGGAGTCATCCCCGATGAACGAGAGGGTTATTTCCCTACGCTCTAGGCCTGGGGAAAAAACACCAATTTTCGAACATAAGGATGTCCTTAAGTGCACTTGGCACCAGGACACCCTAGGTCGAAGGTCTATGATCGACTTTGTGGTCGTATCATCAGACCTGCGTCCGCATGTTCTGGTCACGCGGGTGAAGAGAGGGGCTGAGCTGTCAACTGACTACCACCTGGTGATGAGTTGGATTAGATGCCGTGGAAGGATGCCGGACAGACCTGGTAGACCCAAACGCGTAGTGAGTGTGTGCTGCGAACGTCTGGCAGAGTCTCCCGTTTGTCGAGTCTTCAACTCTCATCTCCGGCAGAGCTTCGCCTGCATCTCGAGGGAGGACCGGGAAAATGAGTCCGAATGGGCCGTATTTCGGGCCTCCATTGCTGAGGCAGCCAGCCGTAGTTGCGGCCGCAAGGTGGTCGGTGCCAGTGGTGGTGGCAAGCCCCGAACCTGATGGTGGACACCGGGGGTTAGGGCTGCTGTCAAGCTGAAGAAGGAGTCCTATCAAGCATGGATGGCTTCCGGGACCCCTGAAGCAGCTGACAGGTACCGGCAGGCCAAGCGGCACGCGGCTTCAGCGGTGGTCGAGGCAAAAACTCTGGTGTGGGAGGAGTTCGCTGAGGCTATGGAGCACGACTTTCGGTCGGCCTCGAAGAGGTTCTGGCAAACCGTCCGACACCTCAGACAGGGGAAGCAGCCCCCAATTCACACTGTTTACAGTGCGGACGGGGGCTTGCTGACCTCTTGTGGATATAGTTGGTCGGTGGAAGGAATACTTCTCAGGCCCTTCTCAATCCCACTGACACACCTTCCATTAAGGAAGCAGAGTCTGAGGATACGTACGTGGACAGTTCTATCACTGTGGCTGAGGTAATTGTGGTAATTAAAACACTCCCCAATGGCAAGGCGCCGGGGGTAGACGAGTTCCGCCCTGTGCCATTCGGTCCTTGTACAATCGACGCAGGAACCTGGTTCGCTTTGCCAGCAGTAAGTCGAGCTTGTTTCCGGTGAACGCTGGCCTCCCCCAAGGCTGACCTTTGTCTCACCGATTCTGATCATAATCTTCATGGACAAAATTTCTAGGCACAGTCAAGGTGTTGAGGGAGTCCAGCTTGGAGATCTTAGGATCTCGTCTCTGCTATTTGCAGACGATGTGGTCCTTATGGCCTCATCAGGCTGTGACCTTAAGCGTTTACTGGAGCGGCTTGCAGCTGAGTGTGAAGCTTCTGGGATGAGACTCAGCACCTCCAAATTTGAGGCCATGGTTCTCAGTCGGAAACGGGTGGACTATACCCCCTGGGTTAGGAGTGAGGTCTTGCCTCAGTTGGAGGAGTTCAAGTATCTCGGGGTCTTGTTCACGAGTGAGGGAAGGTTGGAGCGTGAGATCGACAGGCGGATCGGTGCAGCATCTGCAGTAATGCGGTCGCTGTACCGGATCGTCGTGGTGAAGAGAGAGCTGAGCCGGAAGGCAAAGCTCTCTGTTTACCGATCGATCTACGTTCCCACCCTCACCTATGGTCACGAGTTATGGGTCATGACCGAAAGAACGAGATCGCGGATACAAGCGGGGGAAATGAGTTTCCTCCGTAGGGTGGCTGGACTCACCCTAAGAGATAGGGTGAGGAGCTCGGCCATCTGGGAGGAGCTCAGAGTAGAGCCGCTGCTCCTTCACATCGAGAGGAGCCAGTTGAGGTGGCTCGGGCATCTGGTCCGGATGCCTCCCGGGCGCCTCCCTGGTGAGGTGTTTCGGGCATGCCCGGTCGGGAGAAGGCCCCCGGGAAGACCTAGGACACGCTGGAGGGACTATGTCTCACAGCTGGCCTGGGAACGCCTTGGTGTCCTCCCGGTGGAGCTGGAAGAGGTCGCCGGAGATCGGGAAGTCTGGACTTCCCTACTGAAACTGCTGCCCCCGCAACCCGGACCCGGATAAGCGGAGGAAAATGGAACGGATGGAAATGGATGGTTTCCAAACTTTTTAAGTGGCGTACCCCGTCAGCTATTTGGCGTGAAGTCATGTACCCCCGTACTACCGTACACTTTCATTCATTCATTAATTTTCTATGCCGCTTATCCTCATTAGGGTCGCGGGGATGCTGGAGCCTATCCCAGCTGGCTTTGGGCGAGAGGCGGGGTACACCCTGGACTGGTCGCTAGTCAATCGCAGGGCACATATAGACAAACATTCACACTCACATTCATACCGATGGACAATTTAGAGTCACCAATTAAATGTTTTTGGAATGTGGGAGGAAAGCGGAGTACCCGGGGAAAACCCACACACGCACGGGGAGAACATGCAAACTCCACACAGAGATGCCCAACGGAGATTCGAACCCAGAACCTCCTGACTGTGAGGCCAACATCCTACCCATTCATCCACCGTGCGGCCTAGTTTTGGGTCTGTGTATTTTAAAATGTGTTTTTGCATGGTCACAGTTCAGTTCAGTTTGCATGGCCTGAATTTGAACCTCACTTTTTTGTCCACTCACAGGGCTACGGTTTAAGTCTGCATATTAATTTAATATCGAATTGAAGGGGAAATGTTGACAATTATGACAAAGCAGTATCCGAAATACAAAAATACATGCAACCATAAACCATAAAGCCTCATTTTCGGGTGAATAATCCCAGTGCTTTCACCGTTGCCCCGTGCGGGGACTGGAACGCCAATATAAGAGAAATCTTCAATATTAAACACTTCTAATGCACAATATAATCCTCCAACTTACTTATTTGTTCATATGATGCAAGCAGAGCAATGAGCGACTTCATGCTCCATTCTAATCATGCCATTAGGTGTTTACTTGTGCACTTGTAAATTTGAGTGTAAGGCGCAAAGAGTTTTACATTTTGAATTGCGTACTTCCTATCATAACCGCAGTACTCAACTTTGGGAAGCTAGGGCTTAAATACTCGCTTGCGAGTCAGTGAGGACAGCAATGGCAGGCATTGGTCAATGAATTGTTGTGCTGGGATCAATGCATTATGGGAAGAAGTTAAAATAATGGTTTATGGTAAGTTATGGTATCTTAAATACACCCTCCTGCTAGCTTCCTACAATTTGAATTTTACCAAAAACTCTTTTTATAATGTGTGTGACAAATTAGGGAACAGATTATTCCTTTTTCTGTTTCCACTGTAGCAGAGCCATATTTCTGATCTAATGCAGTTATTCTGGCGGTTTTTAGTGGGTTGTGAGCAAGAAACAAACCAAAATGGACTCGTCCATGAATGATCCTCACTTCCTCACCTTGTCTGAGCTACACTTGTTAGGCTGCCATGAGGTGCGTCAGTTCCTAAGATAAATAGGTAAAATGATAAGTTGAGAAGTTTGAGTTAACAAAATTGTAAGTCTCACAACCGAACCAGTTGAGAACCACTATGATATATGGGCAAGAAAAGCCACAAAGAAGCCTGAGTCACTGCCTATTTATCATCCTCTTGCTGTCCAGACCTCATGTACTGTATACACACACGCTAGTGTCTGATTGTGTTCTATAAAGCAGGCACAGGCCTTGTATCTATTTATTACCGCACCATTGTTCCCAACAAAGGAGGACACAGGCAATATTTGAAGCAGGAACAAAATGTGAGTGTGATTAATAAAGCTCCCTTTCAGTGGTGTTATTATGTTCCAGGGGGCACGGCAGCATGCAGGGACTATTATTACCGTACAAATGTGTGCTCACATTCAGCATCGAACAAC
>QODF01000166.1:2026630-2041242 GCA_024372805.1 Oostethus manadensis | reverse complement strand
ATGGACAGACGGATTGGTGCGGCGTCTGCAGTGATGCGGCCGAAATGAGTTTTCTCCGCAGGGTGGCTGGGCTCCCCCTTAGAGATAGGGTGAGACGCACTGTCATCCGGGAGAGACTCGGAGTAGAACCGCTGCTCCTCCGCATTGAGAGGAGCCAGATGAGGTGGCTCGGGCATCTAGATAGGATGCCTCCTGGACGACTCCCTGGGGAGGTGTTCAGGGCGCGTCCAACTCGTAGGAGGCCTCGGGGAAGACCCAGCCCAGCTGAGAGACTATGCCAGCTGAGAGACTATGGCCTGGGAACGCCTCGGCATCCGCTGGGAAGAGCTAGACGAAGTGGCCGGGGAGAGGGACGTCTGGGCTTCCCTGCTTAGGCTGCTACCCCCGACCTCGGATAAGCGGAAGAAAATGGATGGATGAAATGTCCCAAATTTTCCCAAATTTGTATCCCTTTAAATAACATTTGATGTAGTTATTTACAAATGAGTTATTAATATTTTGAAGTGTTTTTTTCTTTAGGTCATTTCACCTTTACATTTTTATAATATTTGAAGGATTGTGGATGGTGGGCAAAATTCCAAAAAAAGTGCAGTTTTCCTTTAAGGTCAGTGTTTATGACTTCACCATAAGAAGGATACTGGACAAAAACCACTGCTGAACAAAAGGAAAACAAGGCTAATCTCGTTTTTGCCAGAAAACATCTTGATCATCGTTTGGGAAAATTCTCTGTGGTCTGACGAGACAAAAGTTGAACGTTTTGGAAGCTGTGTGTCCCATTATGTCTGGCATAAAAGTAACATCACTTTTCTGCAAAAGAGCATCAAAACAATAGTAAAATACTGCATGGAGACGGTATTGTGATTTTCTGGGGCTCTTGCTGCTGCTGTAAGACCTAAAAGACTTGCTGTGATAAATGGAACTAGGAATTCTTCTGTCTACCAAAAAATCCCAAGGAGAAAGTTTGGCCATCTGTTGTTGACCTCAAGCTGAAAGGGTGCTGCAGCAGGACAATGACCCAAAACACACCAGCAAATCCACCTCTGAATGGCTGAAGAAAAACCAAATGAAGACGTCGGAGTGGCCTAGTCAAAGTCCTGACCTGAATCCCATTGAGATGCTGGGGCATGACCTTAAGAAGGCGCTTCATGCTGGAAAATGTTCCAATGTGGTTGAATTTCCTTTAATAATAAAAAGTCTCATTTAAAAACAGCATACTGTGTTTAGTTGTGTTGTCATAAAATTAATAAATTTTAAATTTGTTTTAAATTCTTAAATAATATACATAAAGCGATACCTAAAGTTATAAATTGACCAATATGGAATGACGCTACTTTTGGGCCACACTTTTTGCACATTTGGAGCAAATAGGAAAGGCAAACTACGTAAGTAGGTTGTTTGCTAAGTAAGCCTACAGGAAAAAGTTGTGCACTCCATTCCATTTTCTTCCGCTTTCCTGGGTCGCGGGGGCAGCAGGCTCAGTAAGGAAGTCCAGACTTCCCGGTCTCCGGCCAACTCTTCCAGCTCCACCGGGAGGATCGCTATGGCTGTGAGACGTAATACCTCCAGCGTGTGCTAGGTGTTTCTTCTCCGGGCCTGGCTTGCCCAGAACACCTTACCAGGGAGGCATCCGGACTAGGTGCCCGAGCCACCTCATCTGTCTCCTCTCGATGTGAAGGAGCAGCGGCTCTGCTCTGAGCTCCTCCCTGACTACTCCCAGCCACTCACCCTATCACTTAGGGTGAGTCCAGACACCCTACTGAAGAAACGCATTTCCCGCCGCTGTGGTTTTTTCAGTCATGACCCAAAGCTCACGGGTGAGGGTGGGAAGGCAGATTGACTGGTAAATTGAGATCTTTTCCTTCCAGCTCAGCTCTCCCTTCACCACGACGCTCGCATTACCGCCGACCTCACGCTCCTCCATCCTTCTCTCACTTGGGAACAAGACCCCGAGATACTTGAACCCGCTCCCAACCCGCAGGGTGCGATGCAGCCTTTTCCGACTGAAAACCACGGCCTCGGATTTGGAAAAAGTTGTGTACTCATTGAGCAGCAGGAGTGTGTGCAAAGACATGCTCGTAGTGTAGTGTTGTTCCAAGGTCATGAATGCACCTTGCTGTGACCTTGGTTGGTGGAGAATTAGGCCTGTCACCAAAACAAGTTGTGCTGCACGATAATTGTCCTACAAATGATTGCCAATAAATGATGCGACCATTTTGTCATGACTGTAATGATAACTTGGGTATATAATATTGTGGACATTATTTCGAGGCCGTTTTCTCATTGAAGTAATGATAAAATAATGCAAGTACACACAAACAAAAGCAATAAACTCATTTATCAAGAATATTTAACAGTGCAATTGGAATGTGAAGAGCTTTCAAATCAAATAAGCAAACAGCGCATTAAATTAAACAAACAAAAACCGACGAGAACAAACACATCAAGATATTGAGGGTGGCAAATGATTCGAGTTTGTTTTTATTTATCGTGCGATCGGTTGATTTCAGACCTTACCCGCGTTCCATTGTATATGAAGACTCTTGGCTTTGTGCAAGCGGAACTTGAACCCAGCCTGTGATTCGGACATTCTGACTGCCGGTTTTCGGTGTTGTTCATTTCTTATACGCCAATCTCCAGTGAGGTAGATGAAACTCCGGGTCAGACCGTGTCAGGGCCGAGATTTGTCATTCAGCTGCACTGTAGTGGTGACCTCCTTAGACCCTCAAACTGCTGGCGCGTCTTTTTAAAGCTGGCGGACCGAGAGGCTTTGATTGTGTGCAGGAACAACGTGCACTTCAGGGTACAAAGCTGCAGGATGAGGAAGACCGAGAGAAGATACTGCCGCATTTGTAGCCACGTGTCTACCTGTAAAATCAAGACAGAGTTGCTTCTAATTCTTTTTCTATGAACAAATGCTTGGTTCACATTTCTCAACTGATTAAAACCATTTCAATGTCAGACACAATCCGAACATTCAGGCTACTGATTTTCCACAGATAAACATTTTCTTCAGCATTTTTTCTGAAATTCTCACTCTCGTGTAATAACTTCATTGCTACAAACACCAACATATTCAACTCATTGATTTCATCAATTCTTTCTACTTCCACATTATTGAACCCATTCGGCTCATTTTGGGAATTAGTGCAATTGTTCACAACCCAACAAGTCCTACGTTTCCCGACATTCCCACTTTTCCAAAACAGGAGTTCATTTTTTTACCAATGGTTACTGCTGCCGCATCTTTCAACTCATTGAGGACATTTAGGATAGGAATGTGTATTCAACTGGGTCAGGTGGTTAGGTCTTTGGTGGGAAAGTTTGTTTTGGAATACTGGCTCATTCGTGTTGACGGCCTCAGCGTGCTCATTTAGTTTGAAATCGTATATTCCCACACAGGGAATATGCGATTTAGAGCGGCCAATGAAGCTAACATGCGTGTTTTTGGAATGTGGGAGGAAAGCGGAGTACCCGGAGAAAACCCACACACGCACGGGGAGAACACGCAACAATGAAATATAATCAATAAATCTATCCATACAGTATATTAAACCATATCCCCTACAGCAACAATGTCAAATGATTATATTATTGTACTCTGTAAATGACCATAAACATAATGCAGCTTGGATATACTTTTAGAGTAGTCAGTGTAAAGCTTGTTAGTATTCACTAAAAATTACTCAGCACACACCATTATTGTATAAATACGGTAGCTGGCAACACAAGTGAAAATATTGTTTTTTTGTCGAATATCTTTGCCAAAAGTTTTTGTACAGCATTGCATGTAACAAACTCATTTCTGATTCACCATCCGTGCAGGTTTTTTTAGCGCGTGGGAAATAACTCACCATGAGGCCAAAGGAAGCCGTGAGTGACAGCGATTTGATAAAGAAGGTGAGAACCACTTTTGAATGAGGATCTGCATCAACAATAAGTTCCATCCATTGCTCATTTACACTTAGACTTTATTGCTTGGGCTCGACTGCAGAAGCAAAAGAAAAACACCCTAATGCAACACAATAGGAAGAACATGAAAACAAGATCTGCACATTTACAAAGAGTGAGTAAAATACAAGTAAACACGAGCAAATGTACTATAATTGTACTTTTAAACTATGCAGTGNAAACAGCGCATTAAATTAAACAAACAAAAACCGACGAGAACAAACACATCAAGATATTGAGGGTGGCAAATGATTCGAGTTTGTTTTTATTTATCGTGCGATCGGTTGATTTCAGACCTTACCCGCGTTCCATTGTATATGAAGACTCTTGGCTTTGTGCAAGCGGAACTTGAACCCAGCCTGTGATTCGGACATTCTGACTGCCGGTTTTCGGTGTTGTTCATTTCTTATACGCCAATCTCCAGTGAGGTAGATGAAACTCCGGGTCAGACCGTGTCAGGGCCGAGATTTGTCATTCAGCTGCACTGTAGTGGTGACCTCCTTAGACCCTCAAACTGCTGGCGCGTCTTTTTAAAGCTGGCGGACCGAGAGGCTTTGATTGTGTGCAGGAACAACGTGCACTTCAGGGTACAAAGCTGCAGGATGAGGAAGACCGAGAGAAGATACTGCCGCATTTGTAGCCACGTGTCTACCTGTAAAATCAAGACAGAGTTGCTTCTAATTCTTTTTCTATGAACAAATGCTTGGTTCACATTTCTCAACTGATTAAAACCATTTCAATGTCAGACACAATCCGAACATTCAGGCTACTGATTTTCCACAGATAAACATTTTCTTCAGCATTTTTTCTGAAATTCTCACTCTCGTGTAATAACTTCATTGCTACAAACACCAACATATTCAACTCATTGATTTCATCAATTCTTTCTACTTCCACATTATTGAACCCATTCGGCTCATTTTGGGAATTAGTGCAATTGTTCACAACCCAACAAGTCCTACGTTTCCCGACATTCCCACTTTTCCAAAACAGGAGTTCATTTTTTTACCAATGGTTACTGCTGCCGCATCTTTCAACTCATTGAGGACATTTAGGATAGGAATGTGTATTCAACTGGGTCAGGTGGTTAGGTCTTTGGTGGGAAAGTTTGTTTTGGAATACTGGCTCATTCGTGTTGACGGCCTCAGCGTGCTCATTTAGTTTGAAATCGTATATTCCCACACAGGGAATATGCGATTTAGAGCGGCCAATGAAGCTAACATGCGTGTTTTTGGAATGTGGGAGGAAAGCGGAGTACCCGGAGAAAACCCACACACGCACGGGGAGAACATGCAACAATGAAATATAATCAATAAATCTATCCATACAGTATATTAAACCATATCCCCTACAGCAACAATTTCAAATGATTATATTATTGCACTCTGTAAATGACCATAAACATAATGCAGCTTGGATATACTTTTAGAGTAGTCAGTGTAAAGCTTGTTAGTATTCACTAAAAATTACTCAGCACACACCATTATTGTCTACATACGGTAGCTGGCAACACAAGTGAAAATATTGTTTTTTTTGTCGAATATCTTTGCCAAAAGTTTGTGTACAGCATTGCATGTAAACAAACTCATTTCTGATTCACCATCCGTGCAGGTTTTTTGTAGCGCGTGGGAAATAACTCACCATGAGGCCAAAGGAAGCCGTGAGTGACAGCGATTTGATAAAGAAGGTGAGAAACACTTTTGAATGAGGATGTATGGTCTGCATCAACAATAAGTTCCATCCATTGCTCATTTACACTTAGACTTTATTGCTTGGGCTCGACTGCAGAAGCAAAAGAAAAACACCCTAATGCAACACAATAGGAAGAACATGAAAACAAGATCTGCACATTCACAAAGAGTGAGTAAAATACAAGTAAACACGAGCAAATGTACTATAATTGTACTTTTAAACTATGCAGTGGTCCCTCGTCTATCGTGGTTCCACACCCGTGATAAGTGAATTTCCGCAAAGTAGATTCGATATTAATGAGATGAATATTTGTATAGTTATGTCATAGAAGATCTGCTCATGACATTCTAAAGCATGTAGACATAAAATAGCACCCCTACAAATCACTTTTACACTTGATTATTCTCTGTTTACATCACATTTTGCAGGCTACGGGATTAGTGCAGGTACAAACGGCCGCCGCTAGCATAGCAGAGGGGATATTTATTCTAAAATTATGAAAGTGTTTCTAACAGAGTGGGGAAGAAGGACAAGGAAGCCAGTCAATTTTGTAAATTTAAATTGTATTTCAATATACATAACCAGAATACTACATACAGTATACAGTAAGTTGTCTTTCAATATTTTCCGACTAATCATAGGCCATATATTCTACCACGGAACATCCATTCCATTTCCCCCCGCTTATCCGGGTCCGGGTCGCAGGGGCAGCAGTTTCAGTAGGGAAGTCCAGACTTCCCGGTCTCCGGCGACCTCTTCCAGCTCCACCGGGAGGACACCAAGGTGTTCCCAAACCAGCTGTGAGACATAGTCCCTCCAGCGTGTCCTAGGTCTTCCCGGGGGCCTTCTCCCGACCGGGCATGCCCGAAACACCTCACCAGGGAGGCGCCCGGGAGGCATCCGGACTAGATTCCCGAGCCACCTCAACTGGCTCCTCTCTATGTGAAGGAGCAGCGGCTCTACTCTGAGCTCCTCCCGGATGGCCGAGCTCCTCACCCTATCTCTTAGGGTGAGTCCAGCCACCCTACGTAGGAAACTCATTTCCGCCGCTTGTATCCGCGATCTCATTCTTTCGGTCATGACCCATAACTCATGACCATAGGTGAGGGTGGGAACGTAGATGGATCGGTAAACAGAGAGCTTTGCCTTCCGGCTCAGCTCTCTCTTCACCACGACGGTCCGGTACAGCGACCGCATTACTGCAGATGCTGCACCGATCCGTCTGTCGATCTCACGCTCCAACCTTCCCTCACTCGTGAACAAGAACCTGAGATACTTGAACTCCTCCAACTGAGGCAAGACCTCACTCCCGACCCGGAGGGTACAGTCCACCCGTTTCCGACTGAGAACCGTGGCCTTGGATTTGGAGGTGCTGAGTCTGATCCCAGACGCTTCACACTGATGCAAACCGCTTCAGTACGTATTTTTTGTTAATATTTTGGGTGTCTTTCCTTTTGGGTAAACTTTGACTTTTTGGAACTAAATAATGACAAAAATCGAGGTTCCGCTGTACCTTAAGTCAAGTATGGTGGTGGTAGCGTCACGGTACGCGGCTGCACGAGCGCTGCCAGCTAAGGGCTGCTGCGGTTCATTGAAGGAATCATGAATACTAATGTTCTTGTTTCCAAAGGAGTTACAGTCCTGGTCAGTTATGAAGTACACCAGTGAGACACGGTTATCGTCAAATGAGTTTTATTATAAATCATCCTTACAAAATCATCATTTATCTTCTATCTCATCTGTGACCTTTACAAAAGTCTGGAGTGGGAGGGAGGAAGGAGAAGGCATCAGGACAGCTTCTGGTGGGTCATGTGATGACAGGCGTGATGATAAATAATCCAAAACATGATCATGCACGCACGGTCGTCGTGGTAACAGTGTGCAAACACACACACACACACAAAAGCGGGGTTCCTTTGTGCGGTGCACTGAGATAAGTCCGCAACAGAACATCCTCGGCAGTGCAAGAACTCATGTTGACAAAAGGCACAAATCAACAAGATAATCACTAACTGTCACATTTTACTTTTTTGGGAGGAACCTTCCACAACATCCAACCTGCATACATATATACTGTTTATGATGCGTATGTATTTTCGACAAAAGCGCTAAAAGATGGAGGAAGCGCTCGTGCCAAGCTGTGCGCCACCACGTCTGATTATCATTATCACACGCCAAGCTAAGTTGTTAGCACAGCTCGGCGCAACGTCTCCATCTGCCGCAGCCGCTCGGTGTTCTCCATCTTCCTTTTATCGGCCTTTTGCGATCGGACTCCTGCCGAGAGCCGGGATGGTGCGGCCCGATCCAATTTTAGATCAATGGGGTATGCGACTGTTCTCAGACTTTAAAACTGCTCTGCGGCATTAAAAAATGTTGCACTTTTCTTCAAGAGGGGCGCAGTAAAGTGGGTGTTTGCAATCAAACTTTAGACTACAGTAATCCCTCGTTTATCGTAGACAATTGGTTCCAGACGCGACTGTGAAGTGGATTTTTCGCAAAGTGGTATTCTTACTTATAAACAGATATTTGTGTAGTCAGGGCGTAGAAACGATGTTTACGACCTTCTAAATACATTTTGTGCGCATTATTAGAGCCCTCTACACATGAAATAACACCCCTACAGTCACCTTTACACTCCTGTCACCCAATATAGTATACATAATTAAAAAATAAGACATAAATAAGACGTCTTTGTGTGTGTTGCAGTCAATTTGCTTCGCTGGTAGCGGAGTTTTATTAGGGATTATCGAGCTTGTTGCCAAGTCTGGCGCTTGTGTGTTTCATCAAACGTAACATTACTGTCACCGGTGTCCAATACTACATATCCCTCACGTCTTTGAATTTGTCTTCTGGATATCGTATTAGTTCATTTAGCTGTTTTGATGCTTGAAAATGGGTCATTTGGGCAATAAAATATGTAAAATTTGCTAATATATGCATTTCTTTGGACTGGAATACGTTGTAGTCAATCAACAGTACACCAGCGTGAGAGTGAAGCCGTGAAAGTTGAAGCGAGAAGTGGCGAGGGATTACTGTATACATGTGAATCACATTGTTCTCCAAACAACTGGCACCAACTGAGTACCCACAGTCAGGCGTCATGGTCCGGGGCTGCATGAGTGCTACCAGTTCAGGGGAGCTGCTGAGGGAGAACCAATGCAAACCTGAACTGGATTATTGGCTATCTGACATACAACTTCATACATGAACTCCCCTCAGCAATGCAGTGCAGGCCTAAAAACGCCGCCTCATAGAGTACACAGTCAAAAAAATAAATATATGTTTATGTACAGTGCAGTGAGTTATGATTTGATCTGCAAAGCTGAGGGAAATGCAGTTTACTTGATAACACACGATGTTTAAATAATAACAGCGCACCAGGTAGGAAACAGATGCTGAAAAAAACACTTAGTTGCAACATTTTAGGTAAATCACAGTCAGATGATGAAATCACATAAGCAACAGAAGGGTAATGCATTATATTAGATATTCATAACGTAACAAAAAAGTAGGGCATTAGGGCTTTGATGATATAAAACCTGCAGGAGGATACCGCAAAAAACAAACAAACAAACAAAGCAGTATGTCATGTCAAAATGTTTCATTACTACTAAATGAGGTTTTAAGACTTTAGCATTTTTTCTACCTTTTAATGTTATTTTTCTGTTCAGTTTGGCCATAAAACTACTTCTTTATGAATACACAGTACACATACAGTGGAACCTCTACATCTTAACATATAATTCATTCGGGGGAGCTATCCTGTTTTGCTTTTTCTTTGGTTGTTTTTGCTCACTGATGGCCAGGGGGAAGTGTGATGGTGACCATAGAAACATTCAATTGGCCCTACTGATAGAAGGTAATGTTGAGTATGTCACAGGCATATGCAGTAAAAAGGTTTGAACTTATTTTTACACTTAACTAACCAGGTTACTACTGTATCTATTCTACACTATGTAGTAGTTAGCGTCTCTTAGCATTTGCTTGAGGGTTGGCCCCCGGAACAGATGTTTTCAAGGTCCATGATTTTGAAGTAAGAACAAATGTGAGGTTCCACTGTACTTTAGGAAAGAAGTGTCTCTTTGTTTTTTGCATTGTGAGTTGCCAGGTGCAAAAACCTTTGCAAGAGTTAGGCTGTGTCTCACGTGGGATGTCACATCACGCATCTGTAAGTCCAACTCGGGCTATCATGCTGTCCTATTTATTCCGTTTTCATTGCCTTCTTTGTCGCATAGTATTGCACGCGGCATCATTCTGCGAATGGGGTGGGCAAACAAAGCACCCTACGCCTTGCGGACTTCACTGTCCTTGCATTTGTATGCAGTGTGACTGCTAAATAACCCGCCACGGGGCCAAAGAAAGTATGTGTAGTTTGAAAAAGAAGGTGAGTGACGCTAAAGTCCACGTGCTCCATTCGTCAATTATTTTGCGTGTAAAACGAATTAGTCTTTATGAAATGTATTTTTGTTCATCTTTTAGGGTCTCTCGAACAGATTGGTAGAAAATCCTTTTGCTGCAGTTTTTTTGGAGGTTCGTGGAGCGGATTACAGTAATCCCCTCGCCACTTTGTGCTTGGAATTTCACGTTTTTTTCTAAATATATTCATCGATAAATCACGCCGGTTCCTGGTTGATATGGACTTATTATTAGAAAATCAAATATGCACATTGGCTTATCTAATACAAAGATGTAATACAAGACAAGCTGTCGTGATATGTAGTATTCTACACTTGGTGTCAGTACTGACGAGACAATAGCCACCCCAGGAAGTACTGTACAGAACAGGAAGTCAAATTGGAGCAACGTGAAGGTATTCCGCCTGTGCCGGTGGTTGTCAATTATTTTCTGTCACGCCCCCCCAGGGGAACTGTTCTTACCCCCTGCCCCCACTCCAAATTGGAAGCAGGAAAATGCAACAAAATAGAGAGCTGTGAAGCATATTCTAGAGTCCAACTGCACGGCCAGTAAATTTACCACACATTTGTACTTGTTGGCGGGTCTGCACTTCTACTGAAAATGATCCCTGCCACTCATGCCCTCCCTGACAGGTCATTGCGATCCCCCAGGGGGTCCCGCTCCACTATTTGAGGCACTGGCCTATGCTAACATGTATGGGTCTAGACTGTGTTTTATTTATGTCTTATATTCTCTTATTACAGCAACTATATTGGGGAATACAAATGTTTCCTGTCCAAAAGGTTCTAATAATGTTACGAAATTTTTTTAGAAGTTCATCCATCCATTTTCTATGCCGCTTATCCTCATTAGGTTGGCGGGGATGCTGGAGCCTATCCCAGCTGACTTTGGGCGGGAGGCCGGGTACACCCTGGACTGGTCACCAGCCAATCGCAGGGCACTTATAGACAAACAAACATTCACACTCTAATGGACAATTTAGAGCGGCCAATGAAGCTAACATGCATGTTTTTGGAATGTGATTGTGATAAACGAGGGATTACTGCAGTGACAAAAATCAAGGCTCAACCGTATCTAGTTCCTGGTGCGCAAAATTTGACGGCGTCACGGGAAATGACCATCGCTTTGTCTTCACTACTTTGCTCCTCAGCCGCCATGATTTGAAGTTAGCCCCTCCCCTTCTGCTTTGTAGCCAAGATGGTGACTACACTCCACCATTTGGGGGCCTGGTACCTTCTCACTTATGCACTACAGATACGTGCGAGTGCGCCACCTGAGACACAGCCGTAGTTTTTTCCATGTCATGTGACTCCTTGTAACGGCCGTCACTTATTATGGCACAAAAAAAGCAAAACATGAACATACCCTGGCTTGAGATCTGACAGAAAGGCCGCTAACCACGTGTGAGTGGATTTCCCCTCAAATGATCCACGAAAGGCCAACTGTCAGCCATTTAAGGTGCACACGATGAGCATGTGTGATGGCAGCACAGCAGCAGCGTGTGCAGGTCATGCATGCAAGTCTACATCGAAGCATGGCCGCTACCGCATTGCAAAACCAGAGCACCTCGGCGTCTCTAAACTAATACAGGCAGCGGAATGTGCAATAAATAACTTTTCCAAAATGGCACTCTGCGAAAATGCTGACTAAAAGACCTGCTGAGATGTTGCATCTTAGGCCCGAGTTTGGATTACGGCGAGAGGAAGGAGAGTAGGAGGCAAGGGTGAGGCTAAAGTATGAGCAGGTGGCAAAGAAAAGAAACAAACACATTTAATGCAGGGACTGAGGAAGTTGTGAGAGCGAAAGAACGAGCGCCAAGAGCTGGAACATGGGAAAGATTTGCAGCTTTTACGCTAAAAGCTGACATCGAGTTGAGTTTTAGCGCAATGGAAAACAGACGATGCTCTCAATTCCAAGCCTTTACATCTGATTTGTACAAAAATCAAACCAGGCAATAAAGCAGCACGGGTCGGAGTCCAGCATCATGTCCTGATGGGGGCGAGACCTGCGAGGGGTGACCAGACAAACACACAGCATCCCTCTCGTACCGCCTTGCTGAGCGAGCAGGAGAGTCAAGGTCGTCCACACAAAAATATTCTATCCAAGAGTCCTGCTCATCACTTGACGTTTTTTATCCCAAGATTCCCGCATCAGCAGCACGCGTACGTCACCCGCCACGGGCGGGTCAGAGCCTCTCGATGTCCCTATATTTCTTGCGCAGGATGGAGACCTGGTCCTTGAACAGGACGGGATCCAGTCTCATCTGGGAGCGGACCAGTGGCATTGAGCCAAACCAGCTGGCAAACTTGTTCATGCACGTCTGCCGTTGAGCAAAGTGGTCCGGGTCGGCCCAGCGAGAAGCTCTTGACGACTGGAGGGGAGGCCAAAAGGAGAGTCATGTGACAACTTGGGACGTTAATGAGAAAGGGGGTCTAGCATGAAGACCACCAAGATCCTCTCACAAAGATACTCTATATATACAGTACACTGTATATATACAGTACACTGTATATATACAGTACACTGTATATATACACACATACTGTACATACACACATACTGTACATACACACATACTGTACATACAGACAAGCTTTTGCTTCTGCACACTTGGAAGAAAATATTAGAAAAGACTCAATGCAGTAGAGTGTAAAAAAGTAGTAGGGAATTTGCAAGCCCAGGTACATTTCACACTAAAGAAGACTTTTAGCGTTTTGGATGTAATGGCATGCATATTTGATGTATACTGTACATGTTAGAAAATGAAGTGAGGACAGGTGCATCATCGTGTGCGTCTCACCTGTCCCATCATGGTCTCCTTGTACTGTTTCTTCTGTGTGACCTTGATGGGAGGTAACTTGGTGACAGCGGAGACCAGGAAGTTCATCAGGATGTCCTCGCAGTTGGCCAGCTGATCCACCATGCTCTTGAGACTGGAGGGCAGGTAGTTGGTGTACAGGTAGTGGTAATACCTGCAAGACGTGACAGCAACACGCTTACACTAATGGACTAACACACTAGCACTACTCAATGTACTGCTTCCTGATAACACTGCGGGTTAAAGAAGGTAATGGTTGCACAAGAAGCTGCAGTACAGCAAGGAAAGATACTGTGTGTATGAAAAAGTAGCGGTACCTGTGGTATATGGCAGCGCCTGTCAGAACCATTGAATAGTCATTGGTCCACTTGGACGTGTAACCCCAACGCTCCTTGTTGCTGTCCCAGAAGTGGCTGCGTGCAGGATAGCCCACGATCCGTTCTGGGAAACTCCGCCATACGGTGAAGGCAAAGTCCACCTGCACGCACGCACACAAAGTCATAAGAAGTGCAAGACGTGTGTCAAGTATATCTGAGAGGTAAAAACCTCTTCATTGACTTGGTCTCACATCTTGTAGTCCATTCATTGAGGGGGCGTAAAACATCACTGCTGTGGTAATTAAATGCACCCACCAATAAAATAGCGGAACAAAAAAGGACATAAAAGGGATTGGACACTTGGGCATACACTCCCATAGATGTGCAAAACTAAACCACCATATAAAGTGCAAGCGCTTTTTGATGTAGGGCCCTAAGAAATCTGTGGAATTTTTTTCACAAATTCTGTTGTAAGTATATATATATATATATATTATACTAAATTCATCACAAATCCCGGTATGATTTTAAATAAAATAAAACCCAACATTATAAAGTTTTCCCATAAGGCATTGCTTGGCTCCCTCTGATGGACAGAGGTGGCTTTGTAGCGCCATTCACCATGTTCTACGCTCCTCCATTGAAATGATAAAATGTATTATGAGAAAGCTTTAAAAAGCTGTTTTTAAAAAATATCAAACTCATATTGGTACATGTTTCCATATTTCTGAGGTATAATGTTTAAGTGTTAAGTTGCCGTGGGATGAGTTTAATGTTGTTTGCAAGATGAAAGCGTGATAATCAGTAATGACTTGCAATGAGTTGATAAGCTTGTTCTGAGTTTTTTCTTGTAGCTTCTGATTGACTCCTGTCAAAAAAAGAGGTGGCTGGTCTTCACAGACTATATGTGCTGAAATGTGTAATTTTATGACGTGTGCAGCTTATATATGAACAAATTTGCAGTTTTCTCTAAATTTAGTGGGTGTGGCTTATACACTGACAATTACGGGTATAGACCGTATACATATATATGTATATATGTATGTATTTATATATATATATATACTCTGATTATACTCTAATTAATTCCCACAAATTTTTTGAGCAATACATATTATATATATATATATATTTACCCTATTTTTTGAGCAATACACATATATATAAATACATATATATAAATACATACACACACACATGTATATATATACACACGCACTTTTTAATCAGAGTATACAGGGAGTGCAGAATTATTAGAAAAGTTGTACTTTTGAGGATTAATTCTATTCTTGAACAAAAACCATGTTCTCAAGGAACCCAAAAAAACTCATTAAAATAAAGCTAATTATTTTTGGAAGTAGTTTTTAGTTTTAGGTTTTTTAGGAGGATATCTGTGTGTGCAGGTGACTATTACTGTGCAT
>QODF01000166.1:2004438-2018579 GCA_024372805.1 Oostethus manadensis | reverse complement strand
GAATGAAAACAAAAGCAAAACTGTCACATGGGCTAACACACGGATCGTGACAGCATATTCTTCAAACACAAATAACTTGTTATTGATGAGGTACATTACTAAGTCCAAAGTCACGAATGTCAACTACTAACAAAACTAAGATGTTGATGTTTTATTTGGATAACTGAGCATATATTGGCCCAAATTGGATTGGTTTTAGCATCGTTAACACGTGGATAATGCAAATATTCATGGTATCGATACCAAGAGTTGATGTTACATCATGGCTATGTAGTTGGTATCGGGGTGTTCCGATCGATCGGCCTCCGATCAGTATTGGACAATTTCTTAGAAAAATCCCCAGATCTGCAAATGCTGATAAATGTTTTTCCAAGCTGATCATTTCGTGCAGTGTAGTACCGAATATGATGTACCGAATATCTTCGGCAATGTTGTCCTCCCACAAAACTATAACAAACATGTCTGCCACGGGGAACCTAACTACCAACACATGCCATGGAAACCGTCTTGTGGGGTAGCACGTTCAACGTCTCAACACGGCATTTGAAGAAGAGACAATTGGTGGAGGACGGTGAGTTTTCCATGCTCAGATTGCGCTGGTTATTCAAACGACAGCCATGTGGCTTACACTCGCTTATGTGTGTGTGTGACATTCATAGGGCTGAGCTGATCCAACATAGTCCTTCTCTGGCTCTTTTGTTTTCAGTACTACTTCGTTTGCAACCATCTTGATAGAGACTTATTTATTTCACATTATTGTGTACAGCGAATGACGCCCTCCAACACGTTTTTTCTGCGACCAATAGTACATTAAAGAGGTCTTGCCTGTAAATGACGGACTCATTTACATGCAGACTTAGCCTGTCTATCGGAAATAGCGCTTCACATGCGCTCTACCACAGCAGGTGAGTGTTTTTGTCACGGGCTAAGAAAAAGTCGAGAAGATGGCGAGGACAGATGTGAAGTGACCTCTTCCTCTCACTTCTAACGAGGCCTTGCTGCATCATCATTACTGCTGTAATCTCCTGCGGGTACGATACGTCACACAAAACAAAGCCATCACCCCTCTGCAAGATCTCCACTCGTCTAAGTGGAGGAACGGACCAGGACGGAGACCAGGGGTAGGGGAGGATCTGATGGTTAGAGAAGAATAATAAAGCGTACAAAAAGGGGGGGTGACGGTCGGGTGTTTCCAAACCCCAGGTGGTTTGTAATGTTAGAAGTGCGACATAGTAGCCTGGGGCTTCTTGGTGCTCTCCTGGAAAGTGAGCTCTTCCAGTCGGAATCTGCCTCCGAGCGATTGGCCCAGCCTGTAAAGGGAAGGAGCCGCGGGAGGGAGGCAAACACGAGAAAGGACCACCGGCGCATTAGGCCACCACTGGGATCCTCACGAGGCACATTTCCAAGGCACAGAGACGGACGCAGGAAGGGCTCGGTGATGTTCTCTCGCTTTCGTACTTTCAACAAATGCCATAAAAACAATACATCCTAAATTGCATCGCTTTCACCTCACTCAATCTGTGGCGCTCAGCTTCAAACCCGGCGGGGAGGAAACAATCTTTGCAGCCATCCGCACGGCGCTGAAGGCCAGGCAGCTTTTTAAAACAGCTGGACACAGTCGTTTGCAGCAAATGTAGCACAAAAGATAACAAACAGTGCTTTTGTGTGGGAGACTTTCCGCTGTAGATTCACGTACACATACGCCATTAAGCACCATTCATTAGCAGTTAGGGAAATTGGGTTGAAATTGCAGTGCATGGGCGCACGCGTACATCAAACGACCTTAGCCATCCTCTACAGAATCATTCAAAAATACATTCAAAATGCGCTTGCTTAGAAATGAAACCTTTCAAAGTCAAAAGTAGAAAAATGGACCCTGGACATGCATTTTGTGTTACCTTGAACACTTTCATTTACAGTGGATCCCTACGCAAAAAAATGGTAAAAATGTCAGATGTAAACTTTGTTTGGCTGCGTATATGTGTACGTCATCTTCCCCGAAAACCTATCTGGGTGGTTGGTTATTAGTGTTGATGGTCGTAATAATTAGTTTGGATAGAACGCGTAATGTGGACCTGTCACCAGAGGGGGGATGCGCGCTAGTCACATCGTGCCCAAGTGTCCTTTGCTGTGCATTAAAAGAGACAAGATGTTGGAGACCTGCTGGATGATGTCCAGGAGCCAAGCCCCCACGTGTCTGCCCTTTATTGGGTGAGTGTCCTATGCTGTGCATTAAAAGAGACAAGATGTTGGAGACCTGCTGGATGATGTCCAGGAGCCAAGCCCCCACTTGTCTGCCCTTTATTGGGTGAGTGTCCTATGCTGTGCATTAAAAGAGACAAGATTTGGGAGGTCTGCTCCAAATCAAATATCTTAGGAGATCATCCACCTTCTGATCTCCTAAGATATTTGATGTGATAACAAGTGTATTTATTTAGTTACAAAAAACCTGTAAGTATTAAATGACTAAATACTTAAAGACAAAGGTGCCATCATTTTTAACTTTAACAAGAGGGACATGTATGTAGTCACACTCAAGTCCCACGTTTGACTGTGAATTGATGTCTTGTGAGATGTACAATATGCTATCTTGCATGTCTTTACCTTTTTGATGAAAAACTGGTACTGTTATAAAAAACCCAAATTCTTGGCATCACGATATCAAGCATGTGTACTACGTACTACCACTACTACGTACTACATATACAAACATACAGTAGTGTTCCAAATAATAGCAGTGCAATGTGACTAACCAGATGAATGACTGTTATGAGTATACATTTATTGATACATGGCAAACAAGTTACCTGTAGGTGCAGTAGATTCTCAGAAAACAAACAAAACCCAGCTTTCTTAAAATATGTTCTCTCAAGGCTGTGCAATCGGACAATCAGTTGCATTAGTTGCAGCAATGTGGCGTCCAATCAGCGACCAGTGATCAATGTTGTGAAAAAACGGTGTGAATCAGGTGAGCCCTATTTAAGGATCAAACCAGCACTTGAACATTTTCAATTTCTCTTTAAAGCCTGAGGAAAATTGCTCATTCAAGACATATTCTATTATTATTATATTAGTTGAGTGATTCACAGGATAGGAGTTTTGTAAAGTAAGGTCACCGGCAGGGATCCCCCTTCCAACTAATTGCACAGCGTGCATATCATGAATGCTGGGTCTTGTGTTTGCTTTCCGAGAAACTACTGCACCTACTGCTAAATTGTTTGCCCCGTATCAATAAAAATAGACTAATAGCAATACTGGTTCGTTGCATGGCACTGCTTGTTATTTTGAACAGCACGTAGTATTTCCAATTTCAAAACTACGCAGGCGAGTTGACATGCACTAAAAAAAAAACCTTGCATCCATTTGGATACGCACATTTTTTGTTTTTTTTTTACATTTTTTCAAGTATTACATTTGAAGTCATATCCTTTAGCATGTGTAAGCTTCCATCCATCCATCCTTCCTTGGAGGGCTTTCTCTGCATGCTCAGTGGAGGAAAATATTCCATCTCTCTCTTTCACCAGTAAAGACCACTGGCCATAGCCACAGCAACCCCCCCCCCCCCTTTTTTTTTTTAGGCGTTCATTTTTTGTGCCAGTAAAAGTGGTGCACTGTATTTGAATACAGAGATGGGGACTTGAACCATAACAACTACAGGCAGCCCTCGGTTTGTTACGTTCTTACGTACTAACAGGTTTGTCGAGGGAGTGGCTTGACCCAGGCCACGTCAATCAAGTGGCATTGATTGACGTGGCCTGGGTCAAGCTGTCAAACTGAAAACAATGAAGTTTTCGTGTGGATTCTCGGGGCAAAACGGGACAAAGTGCATTCCTCGTCGCCTTTTCTCGTGTGTGGTCGGCCCTGCGTGCATGCACACATGCACCTTCACGTCACGTCTACGCTGTCACGACATGAATTGTCGTCAGTTTGATGTGATCGGCATTGAAATTTTACGCAAATCGGCCTTGGACAACCCTCTTGAAGGTCCACGGGTTCTGGTTATTCTGCTCCATATCGATCTGGTTCTGCTTGAAGGCTTCTAGGCTCTCTCTGCTCATCACCTTAGTGGTGGCCAATGCGTTGGAGCATTCCTATAACCTCTAACAGGCAACAAAACAAACGTTGTGTGCGTCAGTGTTGCTAGCGCGTCTAAAACAAGTCTCTCTGAAAACAAACCCAAAAACAACAGTGAACGTGGGAATTTGCCAACAACAACAACAAAAAGACAAAACCGAGCTGCAACTACTTTTTTTTATTCAACAATGTCAATAACTTTGCATGTCAGCCTCTCAAAGGTGCATATGTTTTTTTTGGGTCATTTCTTTAATGGAAGCCGACCTATTATCTTTGTGT
Source organism: Oostethus manadensis (assembly GCA_024372805.1). Classification (NCBI taxonomy): domain Eukaryota; kingdom Metazoa; phylum Chordata; class Actinopteri; order Syngnathiformes; family Syngnathidae; genus Oostethus; species Oostethus manadensis. The sequence goes on along the minus strand of QODF01000166.1, from coordinate 2,014,226 downwards.
TTTAGGCAAAGCAAAGTATGCACACACCTCAGCTTTGACTTTAGAAATCAGTGTTTGTGCCTCATAACTCTTGTGCTCTGACTAACTCTCTTTGTTGGGTTCCTATTAAAGTTACTTTCCTTTCATGCCACTATTTGACATAATAATAATAATAATAATAATGAATTACACTTGTTAAGCGCTTACATTGAGGTCATCATTGGTCGTTCACACCACACTAGGTGATGGTAAGCCACCGCTGCAGCCCGACGGAAGGCGAGGCTGCCAGTGCGCGCCATCAAACCCTCCGACACTCACACCACTTTCATACTAGGCAACGTGGGTGAAGTGCCTTGCCTAAGGACACAAGGAAGGTTTACTTCCTCCCACTGTGGCCCCTGGGGTTCCTCCGAGGTCTCCCATCCGAGTACTGACCAGGCCCTGCCCTGCTTAGCTTCTGGGATCTGACGGGATCCGGCTTTGACAGGCAGGTTTGGCCTGCGATTGAACTCGCGCACGTCCTGCTTGACCCTTGGCCATGCACCGTAGTTTGAGAAAACGCAGCAGCGGCAGTTGTTGTGGCGCTAGAGTCCGTAACCGATGTTGAGCAGAATTGCTGGCTACCGGCATTGCCGCCGGCGGCTATTTTGAGCGTCAACGGTTTAGCATTAGCGCTGCTGGCAACCCAGTCGGCAAGAAACATGTTAAACATGTAAAATATACGTACATTATAGCAATCTCATTTTTCTCAATAAATAACCATTCGCATTAAACACTCCAAAACTGAGATTTCTACCTCTATATCATTTTTTAAATAAAACAATGGCCCTTATTTCCCAAAATTGATATCCCTTCACATAAAATATGATGTAGTTATTGTTGTAGGTGCGTATCAAATCGTTTACCACAAAGCGGTTTACATCCCTATTTCTTGTAGATGAAAACGTATTTTTATCTGTAATTAATTATTATGAGTTAAAAAGGACAAAATGTGATTAATCGCAATGAAATATTTTATTCTTTGACATCTTATATTGATTTGACTAACCGATCACTTGGTGAATCAAAGCAAGCTTGAGAATAACCGTGTGTGTAGGTCTGTTTGTCTTTCTCGTTATTATGTGTACTATTTGGGGTAACAGGGAGGTAAATATGACGGTGGGGTGTTTTCATGCACGCCACTCTAGTACTGTGTTGTAAACAAGTTTTCTATACTCCAACTACAACAATATGGGATTTATAAGGATGGAATCCTACTTTTTTCCTGGTGATTCACGGAGCGCTAGAGACAGAACTCATTTGTTTTAGAGACAAAAATAATTTGTTTAAAATAATAAAAATGGTAATAAAATTGTGGGGAGAGAGAGAGCTCTAGTTTTTTATAAAATACAAAATATGAAATCAACAATATCCACACACTCAGCCATAATTAGGTTCAATATGCTTGTTTTTTTTTGGCAAATTATAATTAATTGTGGCTCAAATGGAAACTCTCTTTTACAGAAGTCTCCAACTGAACAAACTTTTAACAGCGTGAAAACCCGAGGACTGTGGCACACCTCATTAGAATTCCATCCCTTTAGGGGTTAACGAAGCGGGAAGCCTCACCTTCTTTTCTCCTTCGATGACGATGACGGGCACGGAGGTGGCAGGCCAGCGGTGCTTGGCGGGGAGGGGCTTGTCACAGTTCCACAGCACAACAATCTGGAAGGAACAAGTGAGGCAGTACATTCCAAAAAGGTGTAAAAAAGGGGGAATATGACATTTGTCTGCCCTGCAGACAGCAAATGTCAACTTATTATTGCCTGACTGGATGTTGAAGAGTCTAAAGGGCAACTCAAGTGATAAAACATTTCCAATTATGGCTTCAGATTGGTTTGTACAATTTCATCCATAATCATCCAATGACAGCGTGAGAGCTCGCATGACGAACCAAGCCTGACCTAACACCCTTTCCCCCTGTCACATTTTACTCTAAAGGCCCATCCCGAAATAATTGGGAGTCTAGTGCAGCTCCTTAGTGACCTCCGGGGTCATGGAAATGTCATGCCAAGTTAAGCCCCTCTTGTCCGTGGGTGCTCGAGTTCAAGTCCTGTTTGACAGGGAACACGTACCATGTGTTCCTGCCTGAAGTTGCGTACGCGAACACACGCTGGCACGTCCTTGTGGTGCCTCTTCTTATCTTGGAATTGATGAGGAACACGCCATGATTTTGGACACAAACTGACATTCCCTAAGCTTCCACTCCAAACACGGACTGGGAAAGTTTTGCTTCAGCAGGTCGGACAGAGGATTTCATTCCCGTAAGTTATATTATGATAAAACCCCCAATTGTCTATGGTGAATAAATACACAAATAAATGAACTCTAATGGTGGTTTACAGTTTTTTAATGTGGAAAATTGAATAACAGTTGCTTAAAATGATGAATAAACAATCTGGTAGGTTAAGTTGTATCACGTGGGAGGAGCTACAATGTGCATGACTCGTTTACCTCCGGAGCTGCACAGGTTAACATAGGACAACCAAAAGTACCAAACAGTTAAACTAGTCTGTATTGTCCTAAAGTCCTAATATACCACGGAACCTCAGGAGTTTTCAGCAAAGACCTTTTTGGAACGGTCTGGGCTATTTTACGGCCAAATAAAGAATCCGCTCGTTTGTGACGCAGTCCTAGTGACTCATAGTAGTAGAGTCCTGCCAGGGAAGCCTTTAAAATACTTTATCATAAGTGTGTGGGTGATTATCGTGCTTATTGGAACGCACGCAAAATGATGACCCGGCTAAGTTTGGGTCTTCTTTCTTCCTCTCAGTAAGCACCGTGTCCTGATGAGGCATTCAAGTACACTCCGAATTTCTGAGTGTTGTGTGTGGGCCAAAAGAAGTTGCAAGTGCCAGAACTTTGAAAAAGAAAGTGGGAAAGACAATTAATTTTAAGAAAGCAATCCAAGGCAGCATCTGTTACCTTCGGGTTGTAATGTACAGGTTCCTAGTTAACACAGGTTGCAGGGGGAACGCTTTAGCAGAGGCAACTCAAGTTGACGATTTTTTCTCAAGAGAGCAAATATTCACCTCAAACTGTGCAATCTTTGAAGTTAAGTTTACAAAGAAGCAACCTCTCCTCCTCCCTCCTCTAATCTCTTTGTTCGCCGGTCTTCAATAAAAGTAAAAGTGATGTTAAATCGTCATTTATCGAATTGATCTCTCATTTAAAATGACATTTTCTGCAATGAAAACTGTAATTATTCTTCAAAAAAGGCTTTGGGTGTGTAGAAAAAATTAATTGGATTTACATGATTTCATATGAAATAAATGGAATACGTTTCCGTCAGACCTTTTGGAACAAATCAATGACACTGCAACTATCTTTCTAAAGCTGAGATTCAAACCATGCAAAATTCTTGGGTACCATGAGATGGCTCGTTTTAGCTACTGAGAAGTAACGCCACTTGTCAGGAGGATACCCCTCGGTTGTTGATGCTCCATTGGCGAATGCAACAACCCTCCATAAAGTTTTGAGGAAAGATTTTTTGAAGAAAGCTGATGACTGCATGTGTCTTCCAAATTGTTACAGTGTCCTGTTGTGACTTTGGTGTTGAAAGAAACATGCATTCTTGTTGCGGCTGAGTGACTCCAAAGCAGAGATGAACAAACATCATGTCAGCATCTCAAAAGTGTCTTCTTTGTACAAACATGTAATTCCACCCTGTCAACATTCTATTTTTGCTAAACAAGGAAGACAGACGGCGTCTCGGCCAGCTCTCCGGGTGCTTACGGTGCTATTGTGAATGCGAACCTGCGTGTGTGCAGCAATAACTGGAGGAAAGTGGGGGAAAAAACTGTTGCTGTATCGGTATCATGGCTGCGGGATGCATACAGTACACCGCAGGAGGGGGTTCTCTTCTCAAAGGCATCACATTTAGACTCCTTCACCTTCCGTCTCTCTCCTGCATCATTTATTTATATCCTCATCTACTCATAGCCCAGCAGCAGCGGGCTGTGTACCGGCGCCTCCATTCCGCATGCAAAGCCGAAATAACACAAAGCTCCTCTGTAAGTATAGAACCTCCAGCAGGGGAAGATATGGTGTGCATGGTTGTGAAAGCTTCACCGGCTTTGTGAATATCATGACAGCATAGCTCCATGACAGTGTAACCTGCATAGGAACGGGGATCACTTCCATTCTACCTGATACCGGTTTACTTCTCGGCACTCACGTGGCGCTGAAACTGTTACCTTTACAAAGGAAGGAATCAAAAATCTACAGTATAAATCAAATAAATAAGGTCATAAATTCACTATTGTGACATAAAATCGGCTAGAAATGAGGATAATTGTCGCAGCAAAACCAGCAGCAAGACAGAACACAGAGAAAGTCTGACGTGTGTGCATTTGCCTTAATACTTTTTTTCACTCAATCAAACACAAATTCATTTATAACATTTGTCGAATGTTTTCTTGTGCAAATTTGCTCGATATTATCTAGTCCGGATATCGGCAACCCGCGGCAGCCTTCACTCTCCTGGTTTTGGCTCCTTTCGTAAACGCGCGACTATTTTTGTAACACCCTAATGAGGAAAATGTGCATCTTTGAAAAGCGTTAAAAAAATCCAACTTTAATGCGGATGCATCACGAGTTCTGACTGGTGACGGGATGAGTGTGAGGAAGGCCGGGAAACCGGCGTTTGCCATTAACATACAAGAAAAGCATTTTTACACTTGAAATGTTACTTAGAACATTTCCTGCACGTTCCGTTCCGGGCCCACCAGTGAGGAAACAAAACGCTACTAATGACCTGAAATCTTTTTTGACACTCGATTAAAGCCTGGATCATGAAGCTGGATCACTCTTGTCCTCCAAACCCTCCTGCATTGCTTGACATATTTGCAAAATAAAAGTGGCTGTTTATTATTAGATCATCAGATTAGCTCCAATAACCCAACATAAATATTTCTCCCACGCTTAGTATAAAATGTATAGATATTTACCACGGATACTAGTAAGGAAAAAGACGATTGATGAACATAAGAAATTGGAGACGCAGTCTACCCTTTAGCCTGTACGTCAGACTACTAACTGCGCTTCTGTCTCCTGTGGTGTCACCTCTACTGTACCAGTACATCCGATATACATCCCGTATTTTCTGCAAGACTACTTGCCTTTTTTCAATCTACAAATGTACGGGTGTGTGAATGGTGAATCTGGAATATATACAACCATGCTTGGGAGTCTCCAGGCCACACTCTCCAACGTGCACAACAAAAAAACAAAAACACCCCCCCACACACACACACACACACAAAAACACACACTTGCACGGAAGCGGCCACTGGGAAGCAAATTCTATTTAATTTCCTATGCAGGTAAGGTGTGAGCCGGTGAATCAATACTTGATGTCGCCAGCTGTGTTTGGCTGCCATGGAGACAGACGCCGCGTTGCTACAAAGTACCGCTCAGACTACGTCCAGCAGACCCGATACACACAAACGGTACATATTACCCAGGACTGGTGACGGTGTGCTGTAACAACAGTACTGATGGTACACACAATGCAGCACAGCTTGAGCAGTCAAAAGTGAAAAGATCACATAACATACACACACTCAAAGAGGCATCCACATATCTTTCACCTGTGCACAGTACTGGGACTTGGCCACTGCCACCAGCAGCTTGAGAATTGGTTGGGACTGAGACACTAGATTGGAGACGGCGTGGATGACGGCTGTGAACTTTGGGTATGGTTTAATCCCTGAAACATAAACACAACAGACAACAGTTCCTATTAATGTGGTTCAACAAGTTCATTGAACAACACTTCCTCAAACCCTCAGACCTAACGTAACCTGTCCTAACCCTAACCTAAGCCCGAACCCCGATGCCTAACCCTTTTACTGTAGTTTGTGGTGTAGTGTAGTTTAGTTTGTCGGTTATCTGACAGGGAACTTGTACAAAATCATTCATGTTAAAGTTATTTTAATTCAAATTATCTTTAACTTTAGCATTGTTGATTTTCTAAAATGTGCTTTTTCAACTGTTGACTAACATTATTTAAATCTTCAGTCAATTTCAAACAGTCTGGAAGCAAATTCCACTGTCTGATGGTTTGATATGAAAAAGCCGACTGTGCAAATGCTGAAGAAGTTTTTGGGTTTGCACAAAGTTGGAATAGTTTGGGGATCCTTCTTAGTATTTGAAAACAACACTATTTTAATCTCACTTGCATTCAATTCTAATTTTAGCTGCAGAAGTGTGTGCTGGACCACATCAAAAACTTTCTGCAGATTTGTAGTGGTTGATCCAAAACAGTGACTAATAGTGTCATCTGCATAAAGATGTTTTAGCATCAGGCACATGTTGTCTCGATCCATTATTATACAGTATTTAATGAACAGTAGAGGTCCTAATATTGAACCCTGTGTAACCCCCTTGGGGACACTCACATGTTCAAAACATAGATCATCACATGTTTAATTCACTGTCCTGTCACTTAGATAACAGCATGATCTGGCAAACCCAAACAAAGAAAGCCTGGTTGCAGTTTTGAGAGAAGTTCATTTGAGTACAGGAACCCCCTTTACTTGATCACACACTAGAGATTCAAATTTTTTTACAAGGTACATAAGTTGGATGCTGGCCTGTAGTTTGTTAGGACAGATAGGCCACCTCCTTTTAATAAAGGAATAACAAAAGACTTCCAGATTGGTTTCAATTGAAAGATTAAAAAGAACTGTAAGAGGTTGCAAAAAAATCAGCAGCCCTTCAAAAAAAAAGTAAGGCTCAATCAGGTTTGGTCCAGGAGGTTTTCTGTGATCTGACGTTTTGAGGGCTTTACGTACTTGCTGGACAGTAAGAGGTTCAAAAGTAAAACGGTCTCCTGAAAACATTGGAATGTCAGTGCAGGGAATCGTAGGAACAGCTCCTTAGAGTTAGACAAAGAACAAAGCTCTTACTGATGCAGTCTAAGATCTCAGCTTTATCATAGACTGGAACAGAGAAAAATAACACATGTAGGAAGAGTCTGTAGATTTTCAGTTACAGATGAAGATTTAATCACTTTGCAACATTTCTGTGGATTATTGCATTTCTCTGTTGTGACAGAAAAGTAATACTCTGCTTTAGCTTTTTTAATAAAAAAGTGCATTTATTCCTAAACTGCCTGAAAATAGACCAATCAGTGGCAGAATGACCTTTTCTGGTTTTAGCCCATGCCATGTTACGCTGACGGATGCAATCAGATAACTTGGGGAAAACCAGGGTTTATCTTGTCCTTTTACTCTGAATTTCTTAATGTTTACATGTTTATTTACAATTTTTACCAAATCTTCCTTAAAGAACGTCCATGATAGTTCAACATCTGGCAACAAACCTATACGGCCCCAATTCCCCAAGGACAAATCATGATGGAAAATAATGCGTGGCTTACGTTTGGGAATTTTTGTACTCCTGCAAGTGGTGACAACACCGTGATCACTCAAATCCTTGCAGAAAAGGCCCAAGGAAGAGGAACATTACATCAATCAAAGGTAGGTACATTGACCAAACGGCTCATCAGAAGCTGCATTTAGCCGGTCTCAATTAAGATCCCCTGCCATTAAAATGTCATTATGATTTCATTTGGACAAAAGACGCTTTAGAGACGATAGTGCTCCCTTGACAGCGGAAGGAGGCCTATGGCACCCAACAACTGTTAAACAGAAGGATTTTGCTATTCCTGCAATTTATGGCCAAAAATTCAATTTGCTTAGAAATAGACTCTGAGAGAACAATTGAAGCAACAAATGTTGATCTGACATAAATAGATATTCCCCCACCTTTCCTGGGCCTGTCGGTGCAATAGACACGGATGAGTTTTTGGGTGTGTGTTATTCTTTGCTTTATGCATTACTTTAGCTGTTTACCATATTTTAATAATTGCAATTTTAGGAATAGAGTGTTTGTATCTTCGCTATAAGCAGCATTATGGATGATTAATAAGTAGAATCGACTTCTATAGTTACTTCCCCATGTCCCCGCACAATATGTTACATATTACATGGTAAGACTAGAGAACAATGGCAAGTACAGACTGTGCTGTTTTGAATTCATCTGTGTTCTATTAATTGCAATGTCGTGAGGTTCATATTTAGATTTTACATTTAGATTAAACATTCATTTATAGGACATTTATATGTGACATTTAAGTTCCACAGTTGGATTTAGAGGCCCAGGGGTTAGCAAGCTGCCAGGACATCTGGAAGATACGGGTTCAAATCTCCGTTGGGCATCTCCGTGTGGCATTTGCATGTTCTCCCCGTGCGTGCGAGGGTTTTCTCCGCGCACGCTCGTTTCCTCCCACATTCCAAAAACGTGTTCGGTTAAAACGTGTTAGGTGAACTGGTGACTCTAAATTGTCCATAGGTATGGCTGCCGACCAGTCCAGGGTGTACCTCGCCTCAAAAGTCAGCTGGGATAGGCTCCAACATACCCCTGTGACCCTAATTAGGATTAAGTGGCACAGAAAATGAGAGAGTGTTTAATAGCAAACTGCATGTATAACATGAAATACTGCACTATTGGTGAATTATGTGCAATCATCTTTATTGCTGTGATGAATTGTTAATTATTTATTTAGTTGTATTTATTTTATTATTCTTTTTACAAGGTACTACAAGATACTATTCATATATTTGCTAGTATGCACATCAGAAAATGGTGAAGTTGAAACAAATGTTATACTATTATACGAGCTAAAAAAAGGCATCATTATGTATCTTTTTTTTGGGATCAAACAAATATCCCAAACATCAAATTCCCACACAGATTCATGATTTGTTCACACTGGACTCAGGCTCTGCCCCCCTGTCAAATGCATCTATGCTGCTGTGTGTGCTGATGAAGTGAAGAAACGGGGGACAAAGAGGTTCTTGGGTCACATATGCGGAGCAGGGATGACTTGGCAGCAAATGCGGACTCAAAAGCGATGACGGAGAGGTCGGGGAGTCAGCAGCACAAATACAACCGTCAGTCAAAGGTCGTTTCCTGTACTCCGCTTGCCTCGTGCTCAAAGGGGGCAGGAGCTCAAGAATAAGGCTCTGTGTGTACCCCTGGTTTGTGTGTGTTGAGGATCCGGTGCATTTTTTTTAAAAGAGCCCCGTCTTTTATGGGCACCTTACTCACCCAGTGGAGCGTAGTAGAAGGGGAAGTCTCCCAGGTAGCTAGAGTACTGTGGCAGAGCAAAGAGCCCCCCTGGGTGACTGTTCCACATCAGGCTGCTCCTGGAGTTGTGCTCCAAAACACGGTCCTGGATGATCTGCATAGGGAAACAGCAAGGAAGGGAAACATATAAACGACCGAACAGATGTCGTGTGAGAACGGAAATATACTAAAATAGATTCCATATAATATGTATTTAGTAATGAACAAACTTCATGGAGCAGTTTCAATGTCCATCCACATAATTACATACAATTACAAGTTTCTTGACTAAAATTCAGTTTTAGTTCGATCCTGAGCAAAGTGGAAAAATGATGAATAATGATAAAGACTTTTTCATAACAGTGGTAATGCATTTGACCAACGAGCCTTGCAATCACGTCCCTGATTTATTTTCAGTGCAAAATTAGTTTTCCACACAAAAAACCCATGAAGCAAAGAGCAAAAAACACCAATGAATATCATCCATCCATCCATTTTCTATGCCGCTTATCCTCATTAGGGTCACGGGGATGCTGGAGCCTATCCCAGCAGACTTTGGGCGAGAGGCGGGGTACACCCTGGACTGGTCGCCAGCCAATCGCAGGGCACATATAGACAAACAAACATTCACACTC
>QODF01000166.1:1987898-2001524 GCA_024372805.1 Oostethus manadensis | reverse complement strand
CTACGTGCCATTCGGTCCTTGTACAATCGAAGCAGGAGCCTGGTTCGCATTGCCAGCAGTAAGTCGAGCTTGTTTCCGGTGAACGTTGGCCTCCGCCAAGGCTGCCCTTTGTCACCGATTCTGTTCATAATCTTCATGGACAGAATTTCTAGGCGCAGTCAAGGTGTTGAGGGAGTCCAGCTTGGTGACCTTAGGATCTCGTCTCTGCTATTTGCAGACGATGTGGTCCTTATGGCCTCATCAGGCTGTGACCTTCAGCGTTTACTGGAGCGGTTTGCAGCTGAGTGTGAAGCTTCTGGGATGAGACTCAGCACCTCCAAATCCGAGGCCATGGTTCTCAGTCGGAAACGGGTGGACTGTACCCTCCGGGTTGGGAGTGAGGTCTTGCCTCAGGTGGAGGAGTTCAAGTATCTCGGGTTCTTGTTCACGAGTGAGGGAAGGTTGGAGCGTGAGATCGACAGACGGATCGGTGCAGCGTCTGCAGTAATGCGGTCGCTGTACCGGACCGTCGTGGTGAAGAGAGAGCTGAGCCGGAAGGCAAAGCTCTCTGTTTACCGATCGATCTACGTTCCCACTCTCACCTATGGTCATGAGTTATGGGTCATGACCGAAAAAATGAGATCGCGGATACAAGCGGCGGAAATGAGTTTCCTTCGTAGGGTGGCGGGACTCACCCTAAGAGATAGGGTGAGGAGCTCGGCCATGCGGGAGGAGCTCAGAGTAGAGCCGCTGCTCCTTCACATCGAAAGGAGCCAGTTGAGGTGGCTCGGGCATCTTGTTCGGAAGGCTCTCGGGCGCCTCCCTGGTGAGGTGTTTCCAGCATGCCCAGCCGGGAGAAGGCCCCCAGGAAGACCTAGGACACCCTGGAGGGACTATGTCTCACAGCTGGCTTGTGAATGCCTTGGTGTCCTCCCGATGGAGCTGGAAGAGGTCGCCGGAGACCGGGAAGTTTGGACTTCCCTACTGAGACTGCTGCCCCCGCGACCCGGACCCAGATAAGCGGTGGGAAATGGATGGATGGATGGAAAATAAAAAAATTTAGCCAACTTTAGGATAAAAAAGTCAATCAGAGTTCATATCATATACCACTTACACTTTCAATACCATTTATTTCTGAACTGATTTGTCATCAAAAAAAGAGATACACTCTTTTATTTTCTGAATAATTTCCTGTTCATTTTTTTATTAAAGGAATGTATGCTCTGATATTTTTACGAACAATTATTTCATGTATTCTCTAACTGTGAATGGCTTCTCATCAAATGTACAGCCCAGTGTTGCCAACTTGGCGATTTTATCGCTAAATCTGGAAATTTTCCAAACATTAAACATCAAAACAACTGGAGAAAACAGACTTTTCCTGACATCTTTGGGAACGGGAGATTTTTCCTGGTCTTTGCATTTTTCTTCACGCAAATAGTAATTTGTTGACGGTCCCTAGAAAAACAGCCAGAGGTTGGAGCGGCACTTCCCATGCGAGCTTGCCGCACGGGCGCGGTGGGGGAAGACGACCGCTTTATCTACGAAGCCGAATATTCCACGTCCAACTTCACCAATGTGTATTTGCGGACATAAAAGGGAAAGCACATATTGTTCTGAGCTGTGAGTGCACAGTGTCAGTCAGCTGCCGCTGCTCGTAACCCGCCTCTCCTGGAGTCACCATTTTGGCGACACTTCCTGCGTGCTTGATTGGCGGAATCAGAGCATGTCAGCCAAGAGGAGAAGAATGCAGATTTACCTTGTGCGCAACTTGGTATTTATGAAATATCGTATTCAAAGAAAGGTACTATAGTTCGCCGCGGGGAACTTGAAACATCCCTGAAGTGTTGCTCTTGAACACATGCACACTCCGCAGTGGGAATACGAGCAACAAACTCGGGTCCTCGGTGTGTCGGTGTAAATACATTGTCGCTCCTCTCTAGCGCTGATGCTGCCACTTCAACCCCGTTCACTACAAGGACCACTACACTGCAATGAGTACCACTGGAACCCACACCTGCAATTCACCTCTACTATGAGTCATGCCTTCCGCAGTCCTAGTGCGCAATAATCTGGTTTTCATCGAAAGACTTGGAACGTTCGGTTTCTGCCGTGCCACGCCACCCGACACCGGGAGGGTGATCGTTGGTGTGGAGCATCTGCGTGCATGCACGTGTGGGATCCTTACCTCCAGCGTAGTCAGCACTATTTTCTCCACAGAGGAGAAGTAGGCCTCCCACAGGAACTGGGTCTGCTGTCTGAGTGACAGGATCTTATCCTGGTGGATGGAGCGCACCGTGGTGGGAATCTGTGAGACAGAAAAACAGTAGTACTACAGTAGCAAAGATAAAGACATGCACAAAGATTTAGAGATAGCTGGTGTTACATATTTTGGTATGACCTAAAATATCTCATTGTATTTCTGTACATAACATATTTAGGAATGGGCCACATTTTAACTGATGATTGCAAACGCTTGTAATGCTGAGGTATGCTGGAGAACAATTACGAGGTGCCGAATGTAAAAATTCGGTCACACCTTTTTAGCTGATATATTTTGAATGCTTTTCTCACATTTAGCTCAATTTGTCCACATTTACGGAAAAAAAAGCTTGAATCCAAATGCTAGATCTAAATGTAAGTCCAACCATCCTCTACGCTGCTTGTGTATACTACACGCCCTGAGTGGACTTCCTTACCACGACTTCATTACAGTTGACTTAAGGGCCACCAGTCTGAAATCAATGAACAACTTTGGGCTATTTAGTTTTTGGACAGGAACGACTGTGGCCTCTTTCCATACCTGCTGTGTGGTTTGTTCCCTCAGAGAAGCTCTGAACTTGAAATGAAGTTCCACCGCACATGTTTTAAAAAGGCGGCCCCGGATTGTATCAGGACCGAGGCTTTTCTTGATCTGAGTTCTACTAAAGGCCCTCCCTACATCCTTCTGTTGTACCTTAAAATGCTGAGTTACCACTAGTTGCTCCTTCAGTCCCTGGATGTCAGAGTTTAAAAGGTAATGAAACAATTAACATCTCTGGCTAAAAGATACACAATAGTCTCCATGGCAGCCCACACAGAAACCAGCTTATTGGCCAGGTACTCCACTCATTTGGTTTTATAAACGCACCTTGACTTTAAAATGTGGGCTTAGTTCTTTGTTAACATTCCCTTCCAGCATTTTAATCCCCCCTGACTAAAAGCCTGTTTCTTTTTATGCAGAGCACAAATAAATGCTCTTGACACCCACAGTCTGTTGCTTGGGTACGCTTTAACCGTCGGTGCAGGGATGATCCTGGCTCTAGGAAAAAAAACACTCTACCAGCCTCTACAAGCAATATGAGCAACACACATCAGTAAGATCATCAAGGGTAGCACAAGAGTCTTTAAAAAGGTCTTAACCTGTGCACTCAAAACACTCTTGAAGGCAGAGTCCTCGGCCCACACTATCACCTCCTTAGATTCCCCCTTTCCTCTCATCAGTGGAGTTTTATTGGTGGAAGTAGGTGACCGTGGTTATGGTCTGCTCGGCCAAGCGGAGTGAGAGGTATGGATTTATATGGATCTTTGACAGTTCCGTAACAGAGGCCCAGTGTCTTATCCCGTCTGTCAGGACCAGAAACATCCGGGAAAAAGTTTGGCAACTTCTTCCCGAGCGACACATGATCAAAGTTCCCCCAATAAAAACACAGATGCACTGGGAGAGAGACTGTATTCTTTGCAGCCATTGAATTTGCCTTAGGACGGATACAGACGATGCAGAGAATCAATTCTCACAGGCGAGGTCGAGCAAAGGTGCGCACAAAAGCTCAATGTCAGGCGTGCAGGTGCGTGGTCTTACAGCATTTCTTATTTATGTGAACACACGCCGCCGTCTTGGCTTTTTCCAGTCGAGTCGGTGAGCCGAAGTCCCCAATAGACAGCTCCGCGTCTGCCTTGTGCGCCGTAGGCCACGTCTCAGGGAAGGCATGAATACAGCAGTCTGTAAAATCCTTTCGGAAATGAATTGAGCCTCAAAGCTTGCCCACTTTGTTCTTAATGAGCAACATTTCCAAAAATGACAGAAGGCGGGGGGATTTTGTTTAGCTGCTGTCATTTAAAGCAAAGTTTGATGCCTTCTCCTTTTCCCCTTCCTTTTTCAAGCCCCTGACTGACACCGGTTATCAAGCAAAGATCTCTGCAGGAATTCCACCGCAGAAATTCTCAACGTCGGAAGTATTTGCAGCAATTGCTGTCATGTATTGTGTCCTAGCTTGGCCAGCTTCCCCCAGCATGACAAAACCAGTAACCTTCATGTTTCTCCCCAGCATTCACTTTTTAATCCAAAAAAGAGCTTTAACAAAGATGCACTCCTGTCAAACATACAGACTCTCCACTGTCGGTCACAATGCACGTGCAGAGCACGTTGTCATCACTTGCAGAAACACCGACACGTGTGATTCAACATCTCGTATTATCGGACATCCCTGCTGGCAAATCATATTTAAAAACAACCCTTAATTTATCAAAATGTTATATTTTGTATGGCATAGTTGAAGTTTTTCTCTATTGTCTTTTAAATGTCTTCTATTGTTCCGGTAAAATGACATCATTCCAACATTATTTATCCATGTCATCTAAGGTTTCTTGCAATCTTTTTACCAACAGAAAATACTGATTATAGTTTTCTGCTCATAAAAAGTATACAGATTTTTTTTTACAGTATTTCAAGTACTTCAGTGTGCCATTAAGGGTACAATTGTTTATCATTGGGGTTGTACCCTCCATGTTTGTGCCTATACTCTTTCAACTTAGAGGGACACTGCTATTTCTGACACTGTGTCAATATTTAGTCCTGCAAAGCTGCACCTTACATACTGTAAGTGATGAGGATATAAATCCTACTGTATTTTCCAGACATCAAATACAAACAAGAGGCTGGACATATGGGGTTATGTTAAATATGTCAAATGTCAATGTCAAACAATATTATTCCGCACTGGATTCAAACTCAAGAGCTAATTGGCATATAATTAGTTTTCCCTCCTGCGTATGAAGATCAAGCAGTTCCAGCACTTCAGTTCTACTTGATCACTCTTACATATTTTAATTTGCCCTCTGGTGTAACAAAAAGAGCGACTGAGTGGTATTTTTAGCACGCCTTGAAATGAGTTTGGTTGACAACCCCGTGAAGAAAACAATACTGCAATAAATCCAAAGAAAGGAAGAAATAGTGCACGCTCAGCGCTTTGCAAGTCATATAGAGGTTTCACTTCAGAGGCGGGAGCGCCGCTGTTTGTCTCGCCGGTGCACTTTCCAGCTGATTTACTGATGATGATGGTTGGCTTTTGCGCCGCCGTTACCTGCAGAAGGAGTCTCTCGTCACCGATGACCGCTGCCGTGTTCCAGTTGATGATCTCGGAGAAAGGCAGCTCCCAGCCGTTGCTCAGCATCACCGGCACACATGCCGCCTGGCGAAGACATGAGGTCAGACGTTTTTTGCTTTAAAAAAGGATGTTAGTGTGGCACTTCTTCAGCTGTTATTTCGTCCCTGGAAGGGTACCTCGTGTTTTAAACAATAAACAATGGATATCCATGTTTGTCTGTGTTTACAGCTGTATGATACCATTTTTTGGTCACACGGGGACTACAGAACAAGCTTATAAATGCCACGTGGTAACAAACAGTAGCTTACAGAGCCAGGTTTTGTTGCCGGGTCGATATGCAATCTCTTGAGAGGACCGAACGTGTGAAGACAACATACGAGTATGGAACGAAAACCGCTTCTGTGTTGCACACTAAAAACAACAAAAGTGGTTATTAACGTGACCTGCTCCATACCTTCCTCCATTTTCACTTTTTGTATGTGTTTAAAGTCAGCTGTCCCCATATTGTAGTCCATGTGATGTATTTTTGAAGCATGCAAATTAAAGTCTGTTTTTAGAATCGGGTTATTAATCCACAGATGGTTCAATATGAAGACTCCTTTCCAAACTCAGGAGCGTGTTTGATCTTTCAGTAAATATGAGAATATGGATTAGTACAGCTAACTGAAAAAAATGGGGCAAATATGAATGGTTCAGAGTTACATTGTCAGCTTGAATGCTTGAAGGAATCCAGGTCCAGGTTGCGGGGGCAGCAGTCTCAGTAGCAAAGTCCAGACTTTCTGGTCCCCGGCCACCTCCTCCAGCTCCACCGGGAGGACCCCAAGGCGTTCCAAGGCCAGCTATGAGACATAATCCCCCCAGCGTGTCCCAACATTCTCCTAGTTGGGCATGCCCAGAACACCTCACCAGGGAGGCTCCCGGACTAGACCCGAGCCCCTCTCAACCGGCTCCTCTCGATGTGACGGAGCAGTGTCTCTACTCTGAGCTCCTCCCAGAAGGCCGAGCTCCTCACCCTATCTCCCACCCTAAGGAGGAAACTCATTTCCACCGCTTGTATCCCATGACCCATAACTCATGACCGCAGGTGAAGGTGAAAAATAGGGTGGTAAAATAGAGAGCTTTGCGTTCCGGCTCAGCTGTCTCTTCACAGCGACCGTATGCAGCTGCTGCACTAATCCATCTGTCGACCTGACGTTTCAACCTTCCCTCACTTGTGAACAAGACCCCGATATTACTTGAACTCCTCCACCTGGGGAAAGACCTCACTCCCAACCCGGAGGGTACAGTCCACCCGTTTCAGACTGAGAATCATGGCCTTGGATTTGGAGGTGCTGAGTCTCATCCCAGCAGCTTCACACTGCTGCAAACTGCTCCAGTAAACGCTGAAGGTCACAGCCTGATGAGGCCATCAGGACCACATTGTCCGCAAATACCAGAGACAAGATCCTAAGGCCACCAAACTGGACTCCCCTGACGCTTTGACTGCGTGTAGAAATTCTGTCCATGAAGGTTATGAACAGAATCTGTGACAAAACGCAGCTTTGGCGGGGAACAACATTCACTGGAAACGTGCTCGACTTACTGCTGGCAAGGCAAACCAGGCTCCTGCTCCGATTGCACAAGGATCGAATGGTAGCGCACCACCAATCTCGTACTCCTGGAGCACCCCCCCACAGGACACCACAAGGGACACGGTCAAATACCTTTTCCAAATCCACAAAGCACATGTAGACTGGTTGGGAAAACTCCAACGTACGCTCAAGTACCCTTGCAAGGGTGTAGAGCTGGTCCAGTGTTCCGCAACCGAAAGAAAACCCCATTGCACCTCCTGTAACCGAGGTTCAACTAACGGTCGTGCCCTTCTCTCCAGCACCCTGGAGTAGACTTTCCCAGGGAGGCTGAGGAGTGTGATCCCCCCATAGTTGGAACACACCCTCCGGTCACCCTTTTTAAAAATCGGGACCACCATCCCAATCTACCAGTCCAGAAGTACTGTTCCCAACTTCCATTAGATGCTGAAGAGATGTGTCAGCCAAGACAGTGCCTCAACATCCAGAGCCTTGAGAAACTCAGGAGGAAACTCCTCCATCCCAGGAGCCTTGCCACTGGGGAGTGTTATGACTACCCCAAACACCTTTCCACGGTGATAGAACTGTCCACGTATGTGTCCTCATACTCTGGTTCCTCTACGGATTAGGATTGAGAACGGCCTCAAAGTATTACTTCCACTGACCAACTATATCCTCAGTCTAGGTCAGCAGGCCACCGTCCCCAAAGTAAACGGTATGGACCGGTTTGACAGAACCTCTTCAATGCTGACCAAAAGTCATGATCCATGGCCTCACTGGACTCCTCCCACACCTGAGATTTTGCCTCGACCACCGCTGAAGCTGCGTGCTGCTTGGCATGCCTGTACCTGTCAGCTGTCCCACAAGCCATCCATGCTCGACAGGACTCCTTCAGCTTGACGGCAGCCCTGACCTCTGGTGTCCACCATCGGGTTCGGGTCTTCCCGCCACGACTGGCACCGACCACCTTGCAGCCACAACCTACGACTGGTTATCTCAGCAATTGAGGCACAGAATACCGCCCATTCGGACTTTCCCTGTCCGGAGGTGAGATTTTAAGACTCGACGAACGGGAGACGTTCTGCCAGTTGTTCCCAGCACACCTTCATTACACGTTTGGGTCTACCAGCTCATCACCAGGTGGTGATCAGTTGACAGCTCAGCCCCTCTCTTCAATCGCGTGTCCGGAATATTCAAATGCAGGTCTGATGATACGACTAAAAAGTCGATCATAGACCTGCGGCCTAGGGTGTGTGTTCGAACATGATGTACGTTATGGACAAAACTCTGGTTTTGTCGACATAACTCACGGGTTCAGATTAGAAGGTCGTACCTCCCAGTCACGCCCCTCCAGGCCACACTGCCAGTAGAACTACAGAGCAAAACCCCTCTGATAGACTCCACGAAGTCTGGGTACTCTGAACTGCCATTTGGCGCATACGCACAAACAACAGTCTTTCCCCAGCCCGAAGGTGTCGGAAATTACCCTCCCGTTCACCGGGGATGACTCCAACACAGAGGCACCAAGCCGGGGGCCTGGTCTTTGGCAAAATCTGGTTCTCGGGACGTGGAATGTTACTTGGGGAATGAGCCTGAGCCCGTACGAGGGGTTGAGACATTCCGACTAGATATAGTCGGACTCACCTCAACCCACACTTTGGGCTCTGGAACTAAATTCCTCGAGAGGGGCCAGACCTTGTTCTTCTCTGGAGATGCTGCAGTGGAGAGTGTGATGTATTTTGTATGTTTTTTCATATTGTCACGTGAATATTTATTCTGAACTGGTCCAGTGCCGAACTGCTTTACTGTAAAAGTTTGGAGTTGTTTAGAAATGATCTGTTTAAAGATACAGGTTTATGAGTTTGTTGCTTTAGTAGTAATGCTGTTCATCTCTAATTATGTAACGCCATGCAGCGTTATGTGGTGTTCTTGTACATCACTGATGCAGTGTGATAGATCGGTGATATTAAAAGGTGGATTGGGGAGTTTAAGTCCCTACTGACAGCCACTGATCATACTAGTAGGAAAAAAAAAAAGAATTAGATTGATCTTCCATTTTCATCATTGTGGAACCAAATGACTACCTAAACACGATAAAAACCTTTTCTTAAGAAGAAACACATCCAAGCCCGGAGAAACTTTGAAATACTTTTTCCCCTCACACTTGGTGGAGATAAGAAGTTGACAAAACCCATACCAAAGAAAAAAAATCCTCTTGGTAAAATTACTTTGAGTCACTGAGTGCTTTCACTTCATTGTGTTTCCAAGGTGGACATATTGATTTTAAACGAGAAAGTTTAGATGTGGGAAAGTAATTTTCTACAAAAAAAAAAGATGTGATGAGGCTGAATGTGACCCTTGGCAACAGCATGGCACTGGCGTGGAGGGGAAAAAAGGTGAGCTAAGGCGAACACTCTTGGGTCATAAAGGTGTCAGCTCGATCACAACTGGCCCTCGGGCTTTGCGGTGTGGCTGTCTTCACCACACATATATGCACACACACACACACACACACACACACACACTCTCTCCATCGACCTCTGTTATGAATTCCTTCGCCAATCTAAGACAGCCTGTGAATCCTCCTTTAAAAGCTGAGTCAAATAGCGACTGTCAAACGTGTACTGCAGCTTAGGGTGGACAAAAGGTACTTAAGAGGTGCACTTCGCAGGACTGACAAATACGCAGTGTACCTGAACGCCTCAGCAGCCATCAGCACACAGTGACTGACAGTTACGCGTTGCTCAATCGTTCTGTGTGTATTCAATTAACAAATACCCCCCAGCCTCCATGTAATATATGAGTGTATGCGTTTGCATGCATGATATAGCTGCACTGTACACAGACTGACAAGGGTTTCTTTCTTTTTTCTTTTTGATGATTAAAACTGACAGCTAATGAAAAGCCTAAATTCAGTGTCTCAGAAAATGACAAGATTAAAAGAGACAAGATTTTGGAGGTCAGTTGCTAGGAGATGGACGATTTCCTTCAATGGAGTCTCCACTTGTCTGCCCTACTCTGGGGATGTTATTGCATGTGTCTTATCCTGTGCATTAAAAGAGACAAGAATTTGGAGGTCTGCTGCGAGAAGGTGGATGACCTCCTGTAGCCGAGCCTCCACTTGTCTGCCCTAATCTGATGAATTTTGCTCTGTGAGTGTCCTATCCTGTGCATTAAAAGAGACAAGATTTTGGAGGTCTGCTGCGAGAAGGTGGATGACCTCCTGTAGCCGAGCCTCCACTTGTCTGCCCTACTCTGGGGATGTTATTGCATGTGTCTTATCCTGTGCATTAAAAGAGACAAGATTTTGGAGGTCTGCTGCGAGAAGGTGGATGACCTCCTGCAGCCGAGCCTCCAGTTGTCTGCCCTACTCTGATGAATTTTGCTCTGTGAGTGTCCTATCCTGTGCATTAAAAGAGACAAGATTTTGGTGGTCTGCTGCGAGAAGGTGGAAAATCTCCTGCAAAAGAACCTCCACTTGTCTGCCCTGATCTGTTCAGTTTATTGTATGAGAAAAAATCCAGAAAAGACAACATAGTAATGACAATATGTATATCGTTCATGTGATTAATGATTACTGTTATCACCTTTACCCTCTGTTTATGATCCATTTAGTCTATAAACCTGAAATCAGGATTTAGGTTGTTATGTATGAATATAATAGTAATAATAATAATGGTAATGGCCACCATAAAGCAAGGAAATGATGCTTCTAATAGGACATCATGTATAAGCAATATATGTACCATACATGTGTGATATGAGGTATGATATTCCTATTCTATTCTTAATATAATGCACTGTGATGCAATTATCATTTTACATAATTGTGTAAATGTCCATGCCGATGTTACATAAATAATCATAGAGTTAGTACATACTTCAAGGCGATTAATTAACACCCTGTTTTCTTGCTTACCCTTCTAATGCTTACCCTTCTAATGTAATGATATCTAATAGTACCCAAAACACAAGGTAATGTTCAAGTACCTCTTTCCTCATTCATCTATACCACTTCTTCATGTACTGAGGCAGAACCATTTCTTTGTATTTTGATTTAAATAGATGAATGTTTGGACATTGCTTGAGCTCTAACCCCAATCTGTTCCAAAGTTTGACGCCACATACAGACACACGCTAACTTTTCCTGGTGGCCATGATGAAAGTATATTTTGCATTTCCTTTGGAAATCAAGGTCCCGGAGTCTGTAGGAAGAGAAGAGAGGCACAGAATCCATGTTGCTTGAGGTCCAGTGTAAAGTTTGCACAGTCAGTGATGATTTGGGGTTGCCATGACATCTGCTGGTGTTGGTCCACAGTGTTTTTTGAGGTCCCAGGGCAATTGCAGCCATCTACTGGGACGTTTAGGAGCACTTCATGCTTCCCGCCGCTGACCAAATTTCAGATTCAGATTTCATTTTCCATCAGGAATTGGCACTGTGCCTAAACCACCAGTACCTGGTTTAAGGACCATGGTATCCCTGTAGTCAATTGGCCAGCAAACTCGCCTGACCAAGAGGAAAATAACAAACGCCAGACCCAACAATGCAAATACAACATTTCTAAAATCTTTTTTCTGTGTTGGTCATAAGTAATATTGCAATTTTCTGAGATAGTGAAATGTGGGATTTTAATTAGTTTTCAGTTATAATCATAAATTAAGAGAAAACATTTGAAATATATCCTATCTGTGTATAATTAATGTTTATTATATTAAGTTGTGTGTCGTAAGTGTTGTTGGGCATGCACATCACTTTGTCTTCACATTAACACGTTGCAATTTTTGGGGTAAGGTTAACGACCACTCAAAAAAGTTTTAACCAAAAATCAAAATTGGCCATCATCAGTGTCAACGTAGCCAAAAACTAAGTCACTAGCAAAGAGTGGATGCTTTGTTTGGGCACTAAACTATTGTACTCCAATAACCGAGACACATTTAGAGAAAATATTTCCTTGAATGCCGAGGTTCCATAGTACTATAGTGCACTGTACGCTTTTACTACATCCATTCATCAATGGACTGCAATGGTTAGGATGTATTACGGTGAACACGATACCACCCAAAAGGAAAAAACACAACATGAGTCATTGTTTCCCCTACCATTGTTTTAGCAAGAACCCAGAAACCGAACCAGAAAGTCATGGTTTGGACCTTGAATTATTTGAGTGTATTTTTTTAAATTAATTTGGGAAAAGGTGACTAGGGAGGGGTGATCACACTCAGCTATGGGACAAACAGCAAGCATTGCTTTTCATGTACCCTGACATAGTAGCAATAGGTCAGAATACTGCATTACAGTAGCCCAAAAAATAGTGTCTTTTTTCATCAGTATTAGTCATTCTTCAATCTTTCAAATGTTCCTCCGTCTGGATAATGTTCAATTGTCGATAATGTAGCTTATGGGTATAAATTCGAAGAATTCATTCTACTGATGTGAGTTCTAATGTGAGTCCATGTGAGACTGTGTGAGAGCATACCTGCAGGGCCTCGAGGAAGCGAAAGGAGCCCAGCCGTCTGCCTCGGGGCACCAAGCAGAAGGTGGAGTTATGGAGCATTTCTTTGTAGTCATACCTGCAGACACACAACACACAGAAGTCAAGCGAGGTCCAATGTCCAAATGTTCACGTTTCCTTGTTCGAAGCACAGACACGCACACTCTACATGCAACTCTACAGGTGTCACTTTGAAATACTGTCTGACAAAAATCTATTGTGGATTGCATTACATAGTCATATTTTTAAAGGCGTGTTCTATACTTGAAAACAAATTCATATGCACTGTCTGACAAAGAAAAAATATATAATGACGACTCTTGTTGGTCAGAATGTATCCAATCATTCTGCAGCACCAATGGCGAAAGACACATTCATCCCATATTACAGAAAAACGTTTGTGTGGAAGAATTGGTACTGTACAAAAATAAAACCATAACAAAGGCTATGTTGACACTGCAGGGTAGGCTTCCCCATTCAGATATTTGGTTTCCAAGGTGATTTGTTATGTGGTCGTTCACATTACCAAACAAATGCGACTTGCAATGTGAACGCAACAACGCTGGAATGTGACATGCACGCGCAGAAGCATGACATCACTCGCATTTCCGCTTGTTGACATAAGGAAAGACTGCTGTGGTGTGCGCCCCGGTGATGTGCGATAGCATTGATTTCATTTCTGATTCGATACTGGATACAATTCAAACTGGTATCGGCGATACCAATTCAAGACTATGTGCAAATTCTCCTAATGTATCTGGTAAATTTGAAAATGTAGTGTACAGTATTTCAAATCATAGCATAAAGAATACAAGACATCATAGTCTTTTCTTCTTCTTTTCCTTTGGGCTTATCCCTTCAGGGGTCGCCACAGCCAATCAATTGCCTCCATCTAACTCTGTCTTCTGTATCCTCTTCTCTTGCGCCAACTACCTTCATGTCCTCTTTCCCTACATCCATAAACCTCCTCTTTGCTCTTCCTCTAGGCCTCCTGCCTGGCAATTCAAAACTCAGCATCCTTCTACCAACATATTCACTATCTCTCCTCTGGACATGTCCCAACCATCTCAGTCTGGCCTCTCTGACTTTATCTCCAAAACCTCTAACATGTGCTGTCCCTCTGATGTGCTCATTCCTGATCCTGTCCATCCTGGTCACACCCAAAGAGAACCTCAGCATCTTCATCTCTGCTACCTCCAGCTCTGCCTCCTGTCTTTTCCT
>QODF01000166.1:1909898-1973531 GCA_024372805.1 Oostethus manadensis | reverse complement strand
ATCCATCCATCCATCCATCCATCCATTTTCCACCGCTTATCCGGGTCCGGGTCGCGGGGGCAGCAGCTTCAGTAGGGAAGTCCAGACTTCCCGGTCCCCAGCGACCTCTTCCAGCTCCATCGGGAGGACACCAAGGCGTTCCCAGGCCAGCTGTGAGACATAGTCCCTCCAGCGTGTCCTAGGTCTTCCCGGGGGCCTTCTCCCGGCCGGGCATGCCCGAAACACCTCACCAGGGAGGCGCCCGGGAGGCATCCGGACTAGATGCCCGAGCCCCCTCAACTGGCTCCTCTCGATGTGAAGGAGCAGCGTCCTCCCGGATGGCCGAGCTCCTCACCCTATCTCTTAGGGTGAGTCCAGCCACCCTACGGAGGAAACTCATTTCCGCCCCTTGCATCTGCGATCTCCTTCTTTCGGTCATGAGCCAAGCACACTAAATAACTAAGAACAAATTAGGAGCAGGTGCGAAAGAATGAAAAAGTAAATTTTCAGGAAGTACTATCAAAATAGGAGTGCAAAACAAGGATGGACTGAAAACAAAAGCAAAACTGTCACATGGGCTAAAACAGATCGTGACACATTGTCCGTAAATGCCCCCGGATATTTGTCTGCTGTGCTGCTGCAAGATGCGTGCCATGTTTCTGACAGACTTTGTCAAGCGTTAGTGGGAGGGAAGGACAGTGAGTGGGCACTTGGCTCAGGAAATGGTGGTGTGCCGAAGAAAAGAGTGCATCATCAAGAGAGAGACAGCGTCTCACTACTGCAGTTTTCAAATTCAAACTGCACTTTAAAGTATTTTTTTTTTAATATAACATATTCTGATCTGATTTGCAAAATATCCACAAATAGGTTCGCCGCTTGTCGTTAAGAGGTGATGGTGTTGACCACCACTGATCTAACAAAACGGACATGTCCTTCTGGGGAAACCATACTAATGAAATAACTTTTGTGTTGCTGTGGCAACATATGTATACTACGCAGATGCGAAAGCTGTACACACTCGTTCTGAACCTGGAACACAGAAATTGCTGCAAAATACAATCCCAACAAACTGTTTTGATTTCCGGTTATACAAGTGGTACATTTGGTACATGGGCCTTCAGTGAGCCGGCCAGAATTTGATTTCACCTGACACACCGAGAGAACCAATATCAAAAACGAAACAACAACGTTAATATTTATATACTGCGGTTGACTGGCGACCGGTCCAGGGTGTACCCCGCCTCTCGCCCAAAATCTGCTGGGATAGGCTCCAGCATCTTCGCGACCCTGATGAGGATAAGCGGCATAGAAAATGAATGAACGAATGAATAATAAATATATATATGCCTTAGCAGGGTTTTGAACCTGCGTCCCCATGTGGCAGGACAGAGTCGATGCCGCGGTACCAACGCTATCAATAATACCACGAATCCGCTTGTCTTCAGATACATAGTATACCAATACTACCTTTTCTGCTAGTAACACTGAGTCAGCGGAACACAGTTGCTTGTAAAGCTGGTGCGGTGATTAAATGTTCAGACAACATCCTCACCACTGCATCATCCGAAGGAGTTCACAACCGATGTCTATTTGATTTATTTGAAGTAAAATACACCTACTCGGCTGGAGACGTCGACTTCCTCCAAGTCAGTCAACCATTGTGGGAGTAACCCATCTTGTTATACAGTTTGGATCTGATCAACCACCCAGGTCTGACCGAGCAACCAGAATGAATCATAAGTCTGATTATCTTAAAAAAAAAAAAACCCATTAGTAGTAGTGCGTGTATGACAGGGGCAGGCACTCCTGGTTCTGAATTTATATGGAAACACAGAGAAGCTGAAACTGGGATCCAACATACATGTCCCGGTCCACACCTGGAAGTCCCACAGTCCAAAACCGCACTAGAAAATGAAGACTGTTGGAAATAAATGAATCTAATTTGATGGTACAAAGACTATAATTTAAGTTTGAAAGGTAGGTCAGCGCTTCTGTTAATGGTTAGGCCAGCAGAGAAGGCCTTGGTAGCCCTGACTGTGCACTTCATGAGTGCATTATGCAAACTTGTTTGTGTAACAACTGATTAGCAATTCACAGACATTGACAAGGTTTTTTCGCATCAGGCTCTTATTCCTAAAACGCTTTAAAAGGTTGGTACATGGAACATGTTTTCCATATCCTGCTTTCTTGCTTTAGCTACGTGTCTTGGAAAATGTCCCTCTCAATATGAACTCTTGTTGCATTAATCACATGTATTGTACTGGTACACACATGCTTACTAAAAGGCCCAGGCAGTCCGAGTCTTTTAAAGATGCCACCGTCATTGAGAGCCGGGTAGAAAGTTAAGACTGCAGGTGGCGGCTGTCAGCCATGTACAATTCAATTAAAAACACATGTCCGCCCACACTTGTACTTGGAGACTTATCCACTCGCACAAAGTCAGCAGGCTGTTCTTTCCCTCCAGCTACAGTCATTACCAGCATTCTGTCCACCTTAGGTGTAAGTATTACAGAATACCCTGATAAGGGAACGTCTTCCTGGCATGATACTAATTCTCTCTAAAGCCTTTATCCTCACAATTGTTTCAATCTGTCCCCTCACATTTATAACACTGCTGGTGGATGGAGGCATTAATTGTAGCTACTTTTAGTCTTCTTTTCCTTTGGGCTTATCCCCTCAGGGGGCGCCCCAGCCAATCAATTGCCTCCATCTAACTCTGTCTTCTGTATCCTCTTCTCTTGCGCCAACTACCTTCATGTCCTCTTTCCCTACATCCATAAACCTCCTCTTTGGTCTTCCTCTAGGCCTCCTGCCTGGCAATTCAAAACTCAGCATCCTTCTACCAATATATTCACTATCTCTCCTCTGGACATGTCCGAACCATCTCAGTCTGGCCTCTCTGACTTTATCTCCAAAACCTCTAACATGTGCTGTCCCTCTGATGTGCTCATTCCTGATCCTGTCCATCCTGGTCACACCCAAAGAGAACCTCAGCATCTTCATCTCTGCTACCTCCAGCTCTGCCTCCTGTCTTTTCCTTAGCGGCACTGTCTCTAAACCAAACAACATCGCTGGTCTTACCACAGTTTTGTACACCTTTCCTTTCATTTTAGCTGAAACTCTTCTATCACACATCACACCCGACACTTTTCTCCACCCATTCCAGCCTGCCTGCACACGCTTCTTCACCTCTTTTCCACACTCTCCATTGCTCTGGACTGTTGACCCTAAGTACTTAAAATCCTCCACCTTCTTTATCTCTTCTCCCTGTAACCTCACTCTTCCACTTGAGTCCCTCTCATTTACACACATGTACTCCGTCTTGCTGCGGCTGACCTTCATTCCTCTCCTTTCCAGGGCAAACCTCCACCCCTCAAGCTTCTCCTCCACCTGTTCCCTGCTCTCACTACATATCACAATGTCATCTGCAAACATCATAGTCCATGGAGATTCCTGTCTAACCTCGTCCGTCAGCCTGTCCATCACCATAGCAAACAAGAAGGGGCTCAGAGCTGATCCCTGATGGAGTCCCACCTTCACTCGGAACTCCTCTGTCACACCTGCAGCACACCTCACTACTGTCTTACAGTCCTCGTACATGTCCTGCACCGCTCTAACATACTTCTCTGCCACTCCAGACTTCCTCATACAGATCATCAGAAAGTTAGCCAAGCTATATCCATTTCTCAATTACTGGGCTAAATTGTCCATTGATAGATAGCATCAGTAAGGTTCTTTTGCACTTAATTAACAGACCTTTTATTCACTAAGCCAAAAACACACACTATGCTGGTAAAAATAAAAGTAAAAAATTGAAATGGAAAAAAATGGAATTTGGGAAACAATAAAACGGACTTCATAGGGCCCTGTATTCACTTACAAGAAAGGAAGATAAGTTCAAAGGTCAAAAGGAGATGTGGTTGCTCAACGAGTTGCAGCCGAGAACTGTACATTCCACGCTGTAGCTATAAAATGCTCAAGACCGCATCGCAGGGGATAGCGTCGTGACTATGCATGAGAGTCTTAAAACTGCCCACAGAACACACGAGGTCAGTTTCAAAGGTGACACGCTGCATCATGGGATGGATTCCCTTACGTCTGCAGCTGGATCACCTGCTCCTCTACACTTCAAACACGTGTACGCACACAAACACACTTCAATCAGTAATTGGCGCCTCACCGTGTGATCCTGCAGATGAAGGGTCCGGGCTCAGTGGATGTGTGCCGGGTACCAGCTGTGTCTTCTTACTCTGCACTTCCAGATGGCCCTCGGGATGCCTCGCTGTGTCTGTTAGTTTGTGGGTTTGCGTGTGCGCGGCCAAAAGTGTGAGGCGGTGTCGGATTTAGACATGTCAGTACGTGTTCTGCTGTGGCCTCTTTTTGAAATGCTGACACATTTTGTCATCAGAGCCACTGAAACAAGGCGCTGGCGGACCCCTTGGGTGCAATATCCTTTCATCTGATTCACACATGCCAGGAATTACCAAATTCATTCCAATTTGAATCCTTATTAATCAGTGGAAATGTTTACAGTAGAGCCTTACTTTTTGTAAGAGTACTGTTCCAGACTTACTAGTGAATGGTGAAAAAAACATGACACAAGCCCCTCCACCCAAGACCCTCCGGCCATTGTATACAATAAATGTACATGTACTCACCGGGGGTGCAACAGTACACATAATTTGCACCACCATCCTTCACTGTCTTCACTGTGTACTGTGGCTCAGTGGTCGTCTCACAACCTGTCTGCAGCCCATTCCATTTTCCTCCGCTTATCCGGGTCCGGGTCGCGGGGGCAGCAGTTTCAGTAGGGAAATCCAGATTTCCCGGTCCCCAGCGACCTCTTCCAACTCCACAGGGAAGACCCCAGGGTGTTCCCAGGCCAGCTGTGAAACATAGTCCCTCCAGCGTGTCCTAGGTTTTCCCCGGGGGCCTTCTCCCGACTGGGCATGCCCGAAACACCTCACCAGGGAGGCGTCCAGGGGGGCATCCGGACTAGATGCCCGAGCCACCTCAACTGGCTCCTCTCCATGTGAAGGAGCAGCGGCTCTACTCTGAGCTCCTCCCGGATGGCCGAGCTCCTCACCTTATCTCTTAGGGTGAGTCCAGCCACCCTACGAAGGAAACTCATTTCCGCCGCTTGTATCCGCCATCTCATTCTTTCGGTCATGAGCCAAGCACACAGCTGAACACACACAGCTTTGCCTTCCGGCTCAGCTCTCTCTTTCCCACGACGGTCCGGTACAGCGACCGCATTACTGCTGACGCTGCACCGATCCGTCTGTCGACCTCACGCTCCAACCTTCCCTAACTCGTGAACAAGACCCCAAGATACTTGAACTCCTCCACCTGGGGCAAGACCTCACTCCCAACCCGGAGGGTAGAGTGCACCCGCTTCCGACTGAGAACCATGGCCTCGGATGCTGAGTCTCATCCCAGAAGCTTCACACTCAGCTGCAAACCGCTCCAGTAAACGCTGAAAGTCACAGCCTGATGAGGCCATAAGGACCACATCGTCTGCAAATAGCAGAGACGAGATCCTAAGGTCACCAAGCTGGACTCCCTCAACACCTTGACTGCGCCTAGAAATTCTGTCCATGAAGATTATGAACAGTTTCGGTGACAAATGGTAGCCTTGGTTTTTTTTTTCGGAGGCCAACGTTCACCGGAAACAAGCTCTACTTACTGCTGGCAATGCCAACCAGGCTCCTGCTTCTATTGTACAAGGACCCAATGGCACGTAGAAGCGGACCATCAATCCCGTACTCCCGGAGCACCCCTCACAGGACACCACGAGGGACACGCTCGAATGCCTTTTCCAAGTCTACAAAGCACATGTAGAGCGGTTGGGCAAACTCCCACATGCCCTCCATAACCTTTGCAAGGGTGTAGAGCTGGTCCAGTGTTCCGCGACCGGGACGAAAACCACATTGCAACTTCTGAGAGGCGTGTTAACTACCACAGTCCCCCGACATACAGAGCCTTGAGGAATTCAGGGCGGAACTCGTCTACCCCCGGAGCCTTGCCATTGGGGGGTGTTTTAACTACCCCAATTACCTCAACCCCGGTGATAGAACTGTCCACGTACGTGTCCTCAGACTCTGCTTCCCCTACAGAAGGTATGTCAGTGGGATTGAGAAGGGCCTCAAAGTCTGCCTGTCTGCGGCCCGTGGAGCCAAAAAGAACAAAATCAGTCCACATAATGTTCCTCCATTTATCTTTAGGCCAGTTTGTGTGTTCTTTGGCCTTTTTTTAACAGAGGGACTTTGCGGGGGATTCTTGTAAATACAGTAGATTAGCTTCACCCAGACAATTCTAACTGTCAGAGTACTTACAGGTAACTCGAGATTGTCTTTGATCATCCCGGAGCTGATCATTGCCTGAGCCTTTGCCATTCTGGTTATTCTTCCATCCATTTTGATAGTTGTCTTCCGTTTTCTGCCGCGTGTCTCTGGTTTTGCTCTCCATTTTAAAGCATTGGAGATCATTTTAGCTGAGCAGCCAAAATGTTTTGCACTGCTTTGTAAGTTTTCCCCTCTCCAATCAACTTTTTAATCAAAGTACGCTGTTATTCTGAGCAATGTCTTGAACGACCCTTTTTCCTCAAGCTTTCAAAGAGAAACACATGTTCAACAAGTGCTGGTCTCATCCTTAAATAGGGGCCATCGATTCAGACCTGTTTTTTTCACAAAATTGATCACTAATTGAACGCCACGCTGCTATTTTTTGGAACACACCCCTTTCAACTAATTGCCCGATTGCACAGCCTTAAGAGCATACATATCATGAATGCTGGGTCTTGTTTTCTGAGAATCTACTGCACCTACTGGTAACTTGTTTGCCATGTAGGAATTTTTTTTTTACAAATAACAGTGATTACTCAGCTTAGTCACACATTGGACTGCTATTATTTTGAAAACTAATGTATGTGGTGCAGCCACACCTGCCTCGATTTCTGCTTCGCTTGAGATGCCATCTGGCGCCGACCACAACAGCCCCTGATTGCTTCCGCCTGTGGGGATTTCGCTGGGACTTTGATGTCAGCTGGACATTTGTGACTTGGCTTACAGTATCGTTGGCTTCCTAGTGGTATCAAATCGAGGCCACGTTATTAAATAATTGGATACAGACACTCATAGTACTAGTACTACTACGTAAGATAACGTATATAACGTAAGATGATGGATGAACAGATTTTCTAAAAATCTTACTTTGGTATAGTTATTTTTGTAAATGTAGATGTTTATTTTCGATAATAACTTAAACATGTACGCGGCACATTTTTCCTGTAATACCAGGAAATAGAATTTTTGACAGTGAATTTATGGGGTTGCAAATGCTGACTCACAAATCATCTACAGAATGATGCATCAGAGCAACACACACACACACACACACACATATTCATACACGCTAAGAGAGGGGGATGTCTCAGTTCCTTCCAACTGCATCACGTTTGTCTTTGGCTCTTTCATTACAAATCATTCTATAACATTTTGAAAGATCGGAATGCTGAACAAACTTTCGTGTCTACAGCCTAACGCACACTGACACACACTGACACACACACGCACTGGCCACTGCAAAAATCGCATCTGCTGGCTAATACTGGAGGAGGTCTCCGCCAATTGGTGCGCAGAAACATAACCACCTCTAATTTCCTGTCTGCTGTAGCTGCATTCATTCTCTCCGAAGACTCTTCAAAATCAAAATGCAACCCTGTCGCAGAGCCAGCTGGGTGTCGCTGCACTGGGAGAAACCGAAAGCCCAGTCGCAGCAGTGTCCGAGCTCTAATGGCATGCTGATGGCTGGCTGAATGTGGTCCGATTGAGGTCTATGAGAGAGCAGCGTACCCCCTCTCTGCTGCTACAATGGTGGACTTTAACATCACTACAAAAGCGCATGGAACAGCTTTTCTATTTTTATTTAAACCCGTTTCTCTGGCGGTTGGTGTCAACAGTCAATTCGATCACAATAATACACGTGACTCCCGCTTTTAGAACCGAGCCTGTCAGTCACATTGGGTTGTTCATAAAGAATTCTTACATTCTGCGCACATCTTTTTGAGTTAGTTTGACATCAGCCTGAAACAAAGTGTGTCAAGCCAAAGTGACACAGGGGATCAACACGCAGTCTGGGCTCCCAGTGTGTGTGTGTGTGTGTGTGTGTGTGTGTGTGTGCTGTTGTACAGAGAGAGGAGGGCGGAGGTGCAGCTGTCACTCACAAGCAAAGCTATACGGTACCCGGTGGGTTCATCAGTACCATGTGTCAGTCATACCCAGAGATCACACTGATTGTCTGCCGGCACCCCTCTGAGAGCATGTGTGTGTGTGTGTGTGTGTGTGTGAGAAAATGATGGGGAAGAGGGTATGAGAGACAAGTATCACGGGGAGCGACATCCAATGGGACAAGGAAAATAATGAGAAAGAAAGAGAACAGAATGTCTTCTATGATGCAATTATGATTCTATTTAGATTCTCGCATACATTCTGTAAACATATTCAAGAGGCATGTCAAACATTGAGGGCCTCCTCCAATTTCTCAGACTGGTCGTACCGAAGAGGCGAAAACTTAACCTGGAGCGCTTAATAAATCATAAACAGACGTGGGCAAGAGGTCTGTATTTAAATGGAGCTCATGCCGTCTCCGTGTGACTGTGTTTGTCTGCTTATTTTTGTTCAGCTGAACTCTGAGCGGTCATGCTGGCCTGTGTGGGGGCTTTGAAACGGTCTGGTGTCAACCATTCCTTGGTTCTTGTGCACCCTCATGCCCGTAGTTAGTGAAACTGTTACGGATGATGCATTTTTGCAGAGTACGAGCATATAACGAATACAGCTCAACATGATCCGTAGTCACGCTAAAGGAAAGTCCCCCTCAGGCTCTGTGATTGGCCAGTCACACACAGCGACCGACCCTCCCGAGGCGGACTCGCTACAGCCAGAGGCCCCATGCCTCTCACTCTTTCATACACAGACACAATACAGACCGTGACTGGCTGCTTGCTTGGCCAGACTCCAGCAGCTCACCCTCTATATTTTGGTTTGTATGGTATGTCAAATTAGTCGGTGAACTTGTTTCGTAATGTACGCGTGCATTTGACAAGACAGAGGTGAAAGCCACCCGCGTCACTGGTCACTGCCTCCACTCCAGATGGGATTTTTTTAGGTTTTCCTCAGCTATATATCTAAGGTTCTAACTATTTCTTTTAATTAATTTGGCTGGTGATATAAAATCAATTTGGAAAACTTTGCTCGTAGTACTGAATGCAGTGCTTTTTGAGAAAAATACGGTGAAAAAGGCCGACAAATGATTTCCCTGTTTAAAAAGTATGACATTTGTCAATTTCATACTTGAAAATAACGTACCAGTCGAAACCTTGGGCCATTTCTGGCTAAACCACGCCCGCTTCGGGTTTATGCCCCGCCCATTTAGATGGGTCAACAGAAACAGATACAGATAGTGGTGTACTCTTTCACCCCTACCTGTGGAAAGTTATTGGCCAAAAACTTCCACGGAATCAAGCGCTGGTGTCGCGTTGGATAACGATTATTTGAGTGTTGGGAACCTATACTGTAGACAGGTAATCCTTTAATCATCTTTCAACCAGCAAATAAAACGGTGCTTTAATTGGTCATGGGCCCCTTTTCCTTCGCCTAATAAGCACCGCATGGCCTGCGCTGATGTGTTTGTGCCAAAGCGTTGACACAGAAGGGTGAGAAAGACTAGTCCGAAGGCACCCCCTGTTACAACAACATAGGCAAACGGCTCACAGGTAACGCAGGTCGCAGGGGGAATGGTTCAAGCCATTACCCAAAATGAGCTGGTTCCAGCATAGAATAAATCGTGTCCTGGTCGCCAGGCAGATGAGAGGGAAAGTAAACTCACACATCGACTTTGCGTCTTTGCATGCCATTTCATTTTTCTTCACACATATCGCCATGATGTCACTGTCCCAACCAGGCCATGCGGCCGCTGCAAGTGGGTCACGTGACACCCCCCCGGGTGGGTGAACTCGGTCTCATAAGACTAAATCTAGTCTCTCGAGCTCGATGAGGCCACGGAACACAAGTCAAAGGTCACCCGGGTCCACACCCTGAAGAACAAAAGGGTCTCAATTCTGCGGTGTGCGGCGTAGACCGTGAGGGTGTCCTGCTGTGTGTTTGTCGTGTGGGTCACGCTGCAGTCAAGTGTGCGTGTGCGTGCGCTTGTAACATGCAAGACAACGAGCATCTCTTTCCATGAGAGATAGGTGGTGAAATGTCACGTTCGTGTCGAACCACATATGCTCATGTGCACGTGTGTGTGTGGCAATCATGGCGGGCGCGTGTGCGTGAGCGTGCAAAAGGGACAGCTGTTCTGCAGTGCAACGCCGGGAGGTCAGGGAGAGAAACGGAGCAGCTACAGCTGTGGCCCCAGGGCTTGTGGGAACTTTGGCTCGTACATCGTGGGAGAGGAGACAGCGAGGGCGAGAGACCGGCAAAACGAGACAAAAAGCTCAAGTTACAAGCCGAGACAAGGCAAAAACGGATGAGTTGAGAAAGGTGTAACATGCAATAAAGAAAAACCTTCTGTGCTCGAGCCATTCAGGGCAATGTTGACAGAAGCGACACGTAAAGGAGCATGCACGCGCCGCAACGGCTCTCGCCAAGCCGCTCTTAACGTGAATCATGCCTCTAAGCTCATAAACGACTTGACTCTTCTGGTACGTAATCAGCCCTGCGGCCGTCATTCTGAGCCGAACTCGAAGAAAAGACCGCGCCGCGCCAGATAAAGCGCCTACGTCAGGGCTGCATATCGTCGGATCATTCCGAGAAATCACCTCATTTTCAGGCCAAGCTCTGGCTCCGATGGACAACGAGATGTAACAATAAAATAAAAAACAATGCATTTAAAGGTTGAATTCTTTTCAAACCCGATTCGATTCAGGTACCTGAATTTGGATATGTGTCAATACGATACAATTTGCAGCCGCGCCAAAAGAACATCAGCAAATGCAGCTAGAAGAATATCAGCCAATGTAGCGCCACACCTACACACAAGTGCTCAGCCTGACGTGTTCGTGGCTTCGCAGACCGTCGGACAACACAGCACTCCTAACATTGCGTGTATTTTTATCATTTTTGCTGATATTTATACGCCTGGAAGGTTTGCGTTGTGGGGATTGTTGACTGTGTTTTAGGCTGTGAACAAGCTACCTTCACGTTTGCTGACAAATTTGGCTCACGGAATCAGAACGCCCCGCAGGTGGCATCGTCAATTTCTGATACGTGACTTATTACGCTGGTATCGGACCTCGATACCGATACTGGATTGAATCAGCCCCGTTCCTGGATGAGACAACAACGTTGAGTACCTTTGGACAGATTCAGCAAAGCGTGGTGCTTCTATTGCAAATCCCCGCGGTAGCTTCCATTGTACACACCAATGGAAGCAGGCCAAAACCAGTTCATTTGTCTCCTAAAAGCAATTTATGTAGAAAAAGCAACATATTTAAGGTGCGTTATGAAATATTCTTCACTTGGAAGCTTTAATTAAACGCTGCCAGTTGCCGTCTGGGAGGCGGGCGAGCCCCAAATCATTACATGAGTTTGTGAGATTAAAAAGCAGCCACTTCATTTGTTGGTGGGCTTAAGGGCAAGAAAAAAGAAGAGGTACTTTCTTTAAATGTGATTTTTTTTTAAAGAAATGCAAGCAAGGTTGTAAATTAAGTGTCTGCAGCGGAATCCTCCAGAATTTTCCTCACGTGATTGACCAGGGGTGGGAAAATCTTGAGGCCTTGCGAGCCCCATTAGTTAAGAAATTTGGCGGAGGGGCTGGCTATTAATAGGAGGTCATTTACGCACCACATAAAGAAACTACTACTACTATGTAGGCGATAAACCCCAACTAAGAGCTAAATAAAACACGTGTCTTAAAATTGTTATTTCCAAATGTCCGTGAGGCATGCTGGGCAGTCCTGCTGCAACAACAATATGAACTATGAACAATTCAACATTGGATATGAAGAATACGCCACAAGCCAGGTATCACTGTGGCAACTTTTCTGCCACCTCCTGCTTGAGACCCCAAAAGTCGGAATAATTAACAATAATAATAAATGACAAATGGATGAAACTTATTGTTGAGGCGGACTTCCCGTAGAGGCTGGTGTCGGCACATTCTTTGGCCCCATTGTGGGTTATTTTAGAGCCAGCAATGTGTAGTAAACTTTGTTCGGCATTCAATAAAGTACATACAGGCAAGCGGTTATCCTTCGGTTAAAATTGCTTTAGTTCACTTCTTTCCTTTACTGTCTCCCAAGCGTCAGATGGACTCCTCTGAAGGTGTAAAAAAAAAAAGCAAAGTGAAGTTAGACATCAAAAAAAGCTGTAAATGTGGAGAAATGCTGTCTGAACGGCGGGCAGGGCAGCAACCGCTATCAAGGGCAAACATGTGAAATGGAACGTAATCAATTGGGTGTAAAGTCAGGTCGGACACCAAACCTCAACTTACAGCTCAGTCGTAGGAATAGAACCCGTAGAACCCCCTGTAGATGCACGCTAGAACTGGCAACTTCAATTTCAACTGAGTGAAAAATGATCCAAAATGGGAAACAGTTAGATCTCTGTCTTGCTCAAAGGCGCCACTCAATTGTCACATTTGCTTTGTACCATCAAAGTAAACCCATAAAACTCCTCCATGCTGTTTGGGAATTCCGTTTTGTTATTGTACTGGAACTAATATAGACATGATGACTAATTACAGTCTTCACTTGAGTTTTTTTTTTCTTTCTTTCAAAGGATTCCGCTTCAGGCAAGTTGAGGTCCTTAAAATTTTTATCAAAAGCAAGATTGAACATGACAAGGCCATTTTCCGTCACAATCAGCCGCTCAACTTTTGAAACCTAACCGAACCTGCCGAATCGCATGCGGCCTGGTAAACCTTCCTCCACCTTCCTCCCTGATCCTTGCAATTGGGATGTTGCAACTGACCTTTGAATGCACCTTCCTCTATCGCACAAACATTTCCTTGAAATATGCAGTTTTCCCGAGAGAACGAGGACATGAAAGGTAAACAACTGCAGGAAGGTGGTGCTAAACGTCTCACAGGTGAAGAATGGGCGCGCTGTGTCCTTCAAACCCTGCAAACATTCCTGGGGAGGATTAAAAAAATAACCAAACTTCCCCATTCGTGCTGTCAGGGGAAAGAGTAGTCTCCTTTAATTGAGAAAAGGGCAGATACATGAATAATATCAGTCGATTCATTTGGATATCAGACTCTCAGACTCCTTCCGACTAGCAAGACAGGAATATTGTTGGGGACAAGAATATTCCTTATTAATTTGTAAGTCCTAATGTGAAACTTTATCAACATGTAACCACGCAAAATACTAGGAAATACAATAAAATTAATTAACAAATTAGTTTGTGCCCTGCGATTGGCTGGCGACCGGTCCAGGGTGTACCCCGCCTCTCGCCCAAAGTCTGCTGGGATAGGCTCCAGCATCCCCGCGACCCTAATGAGGATAAGCGGTATAGAAAATGAATAAATGCATGAATGAACAAATTAGTTATGTTCAATATTTTAAGGGAATTAAGATAAAAAGGTGCATGTTTTTAAGCGTGCGTGATTAGGGGGTACATCGCTCCTGCGTCTGAAACGGGTAGATGGCTGTAAAAAGTTTGGCAACCACTGACATAGATCATACCTGACACTTTTTGTTACAGAATACGGAGACAGTGTGTCTGTAAGTAATGTGCAACTAGTGACTGAACCGCCAAACACAGAAGTGACACCACCTGCCTCTGGGCCTCACGCTCGCAACCCAGCAATCTCCAATCGGAGATGCAATCCTAACACTATCTCTCAAATGCCAATATCAGTGGAGCCATATCTCTTTACCTATTAGTATGTACTACAGTGAGCTTTGGCACAATACGCTACACTTTGTCTTAGTTAAAAGTCTTATTCACTCAGGTAATAACTTCACACCTACAATCTCCCATAAAAGCAAAAGAAAAGAAAAAAACATCAACGATAATAAAAAAAAATACATATAAATCAAATAATAATTGCTTTCTCCCTGCAAAAATACATATAAATCAAATCAAATCAAATCATATAATAATCAATAATAATAATAATAATAATAATAATCAAATAATAATTGCTTTCTCCCTGCAACAATTACAGCAACACACACAAACGAGGCCACATTCACCGTCCCTTCATTGTCTTTCTCTTCCCTAAGCCCTAAAAAAAAGAGGCAGACGAATCAATTTAGTGCGTACAGAACAACATTTTACTATGAACAATCAATATCCCAAATAGATTCTATGCTTCTATGTGTACATTCCCCAACATTACACGTCAAAGTGCCAGCAACTCATACAGCGGTTTGTACAAATAAATACAATCAATATTACAGGTTCTCAGGGATGTCTCATTGTCCAATCACATACACTTGTATTGGTGTACTTTGAGATAATTACATGGGGAAACATGGCCCATACTTCTAAGTGGCACATCGGTGAGGTTATCTATCCTGCATCCCATTTTTCAAAGTTAACTGGGTCATCTGTGGGAGAGGGCCTAGATTTGCACACACACACACTGGCCTTCCTTCACATGGAGCAGTTCAAAGGAGCCCCATCAAACATTTACAAGATGGTTAAGCCCTCTTCTACCCCTCCGACCCTGTCAATCTGCTCCCCTGCTCCTTGCTTTGCATCGTTCCTCTTTCTTCCGACTCTCTCTCGTGATTCTGTAAGAAGTCGGGACATCTTCTCTGAGGTTTTTATTGCTCTGCTTATCTCAGTGGATGACCTTGGGTTAAACACATTTAATTAGCGCACACAGAAACCGCACGCCCCCGTCCTATTGGCAGCTTGAAGAGGTTGAAGCTGTCTGGTCCAACAAGCTTGTGCAACGCGAGTGTGCCTACTGTACGTGTGAGAAACCAGAGGAGATGATATGATGTTTGGAGATGGTGAAGATACAAAGACAATAAATTGGCAACAATGCTTTGCAGTCACTCGAGAGCCATCTGCATTCTTCAAGTTGCACATGTCAGCAAAGGTAGGGTGTGTCGTCTACAAATCAGTCATTGCGTTTTGGAAGTAAGCAGAACTATCAAAGGCCTGCACATTGTGGTCTTAGACCTTTGCCTTTGAGCTAACCGTTTTGTCTCAAATGTATCTCTTCTAAACTTGAGAAGCCAAAAACGTACCACTTTCACACAGAATGGGAGGAGAATATTTTTTCACTATCATGTCGGACATGCCGTAGCTGACTTCATGCAGTTTTAAGGTAACATAATGTAAGGTAATGTCTCATCAATGTTTTGTGTCATTACCGCTGCCTAGTGACCAGAATACTTCAAAACACTTGTATTTCAGTATATTTTCAACAATAATCAACCTTAGTCTACAATGACAATTCATTAATTTCTGGGAAAACGGTGGATGAGTGGGTAGCATGTTGGCCTCACAGTCATGAGTGCGTGTGTGGGTTTTCTCCGGGTACTCCCACATTCCTCCCACATTCCAAAAACTTGCATGTTAGGTTCATTGGCCGCTCTAAATTGTCCATAGGCATGAATTTGCACCCCGCCTCCTGCCCGAAGTCAGCTTAATTATTATTTTTTTTATGTTTTTCTTGTTTACATTTTCCAACTATTACAACTTTCTTCTTGCACTTCCCACCAGAGCGACACCTGAACAAACCGAGCTTCAGAAAACAATATATGTAATTATGGAACCGTATTTCCAACTGTCCAGTTGAGTTTGGTGCTGCCCATACATTCATTTGTGTCCGCCATGAATACATCTGGACCACACTACATACATCTGGTGCAACCTGGAGACTTTTCATTTGAACATTCGAATTCAAAAGTGTCCCTTTTGGTTTTGGATTGATAATGTTGCCTGCCGGTGCAGAGGGTTATTGCGATGTGACATTTGTAGCATTTTAAAATATACAGGCAAGTCTCACTTTTTCCATAATTATTAAAGGATATATTGTTAGAAAGTTTGCACAAGCAGAAGATTAGAGGTGTTTTGTCATGGAAAGAAATAGTGAGCGGTGGTTCTTTGAAATAAAGCCCAAATGATTGTCTTTTGATCACCATGTGTGTGTGTTTTTTGTCCTGTAGTTATGCGGAATTAAGAATAAAGCAAAGCAAAACGGGACATAAATCAAACACACAATCCATATTTCAGATTTGCTATGAAAAAAAAAAAACAGTGAGATGAATCAAAAGATTTCCTCCAGGATTTGAAATCCAATGTCTTAGACTAACTGGGGGAGCTGTTGGGCTCAGTTTGAAGGCTGATGCACTCTACATCGTAGTGGAAGTCGGAAAAAAAACAAGGTCACAGAATTGAATAATTGCATGCCGCAGGGAAAAACATGCTTCTTTACTGTAGCGTGCACCCAGAAGCAAACAACAGCCGGCAGTGAGGAAACAAATTAATGTAGCGTACTGTAGCTGGCCCCTGTATCGCTAAAAGTCCGTTGGGTCATTCTGAAGGGTCTGATTGTAGAAAAACACACTCTGGTGAACTCAGTGCCTTTATGTTGAACGCTTGGGGGATTTTTTCCGATATAACCTCACAATGATGCCTAGCTTTCTCTTTATTTTGACACAAATGGCCTTTTGGGTGTAAAAAACGACAAGATGACAAGAAATATGTACATTTGTCACTGTCTCACCCAAGCCGACACCACGTCGGCAAATACATTACAGTCCCAAATGAGCTCGTCTGCACGTCTGGTTCCAAAACCCGGAAATATGACATCTATTTTTTGGAATCAATACACTTTGCAGAACTGTGTTTAGACATGATCAGAAGGTGAAATATGTTCCTGCAGCGCTAACTAACGATGTCTTAAATAACACGGTGTTGGGTCAGATGGAATCACAGGAGTGCCCAAATTCAAATGCAATAGATGTGAAAATAGCATCAATAATGCAAAGTATACAAATGTGGTCACATTCTTTTTCCATTTTGTCTTTGCCTTTTTCTCTACCATCTTTGGTTTTTGGTGTTTATTTTCCTGTTTTGTCTTTCCCCCTTTGCCTTTTGTCATCCCATTTAGTGGATGGCTCAAGCTGAAGGCAAAAAGCAAAGGCAAATGAAGGTGTTGGCGGGTCCTTCTGCCTGGGCGACTAGTCCAACCCTGATCACAGGATTCCTTGCTCGCAGTGACTAGACAGTAGCTATGTTTAAATGTTGCTCTTAGTGCAGGTCGAGGAGCTGGTCATGAACAGGAAGTACCATGACTATCACGCCGCCACGCACATACTTTGCGCAAACGACTTACACAAAGGAGTCCACATGGAAGCTGCTGGGAGAAGCGGCTAACAGCCTGGATGGGACCAGTCATCCTGACAGAAGGACCCGCTTGTATTGTATTTGCCTTTTGTCACCAGCTTGAGCCATCGGCAAAAGACAATACAGCAAAAGCAATGACACAATATGACACAAGATTTGTGTATTTTGGTATCTCTTTACATTTCCACATGCATTTCCTTTGCCACTCCTGTAGTTCCATAAGGTCTCGCGCGGAGACCCTCCACTAACTCTGCAAGACAGGTTGCCATTTTGGAGCAACATTTTGTTTATGACAATTTAAGGTCATTTTAAAGCATTTAGCGTTGAAGCACTGCACACGGATAGGTTGTCCGACAGTGAATCAAGTTCTCCATTCCGTGTGGAAGTGGTACGTTTTTGGATTCTTACTTTGTCCTTTTCCCCCACTCGGTTTCAAACACTTTCTTAAGTTTTGAATAAATAAATTGAAGGGTAAGTGGTTAGCTTGATAGCTTGTTATGCTTAAAGCTGACCCTAATGTCCCTGCAGAGATGCTATAGCCTGTGCATAAGACTTGCACATTGTGGTGTAAACAAGGCAGCAAAAGGGAAACGGTTAATTTTCATGGCTTATCATGTCCACTGTATGAGGTAATAGCAGTACAAAGGTGATTATAGGGATGTTATTTCTACATGGCTCTAATAATGGGAGAAAATATTTTTTAAAGATCAGAAACGGATTTTCTATGCTCTAACTAACTATAAAAATATTCCATTTATTAATATTGAATCCTACTTCGTGGAAATTCCCTTACTGAGGTCAGGTCTGAGGCCAGGTAACCGCAACAAACACGGGACGTCTGTATAGCAATATATGTGTAAAAGTGACACTTTATGGTAATATGCAAATTGTGTTAGACAATAAGTTGACATTTCGCCTGCTATGTCATGTTTTGGGTACCATCTTCAGGAGACGGACCCAAAAATTGCTGTATTGCAAATACAGAGACGAAGAACACCTTAGGGACTTAGTAACTTTGAGGCAAACGCAGGACTAATTAGGGTACACGAAACACCCAAGGGTTCCCACAAGGCCTTGCTTTCCTTTTTTCTTTTGAGACAAGCCTTGTGTACAGATGCTGATTAACGCTTGTTATCAGATTCTTGGCAGCAAAGACCCCACCAAGGACAAGCTAGACTGATGTCAAACAGACCACTCCTACTTCCACAGTATTTTGGTGTGGTTTGACAGTTACTGTATAATAAAGCATTTGGTGCTAATACAGTAGTTCTACAGGGGAGCGGATGGTCCGACATCAGTACTTGGTTCTGTTACCAGTCTAAATAACGTATTATACTTTAATATGCTTCAATGTTGTCCGTCTGTGTAGCTCGTGTTTGTGCTAGCAGCGGGTTTGCAGTATAGAGAGTGGCCAACAGCAGCTCCTGTGTGAATGTTCATTGCATGGGTTGTCGGCTTGTTAATAAAGCGACTGAAGCGCACGGAGTCTCTTCTTAACCACATACTGCAGCAGTACAGGAGTAGCCTACATTGGTCTCTAGGTGTCAGTCATGTTACTTTGGTGAGACAATTAACACCAGGATGTACGCTATCAATGCTAACGTGTTTAAGATGGCTTATTTTCTATTATTTCTGTTTTCTACTTACGTATATTGGGTAATGCAAGTGTAAAGGTGACTATAGGGGTGCTATTTCACATCTACAGGGCTCTAATAACGTTAAAAACTGTATTTAGAAGATCAACCCTAATTTCCATGCTCTAACTACAAAAATATTCAATTTATTAATATTGATCCCTTAGGATGATAGCTCTGAATGCCAGGAAGACCGTCAACATCCAAAGCGATGCCGTCGGGCTGGATCTTGTCCCGTTTAGGATATAAAACGTAAACGTTTCTTTATTAAATTACTACTCAGGACACTCACTTGTAACTGTCTGTGTATCAGAATGGGTGACATAAGAACTCGCTCGAGTGCAATAAAGTAAACAGCTATAACCCCGGCAAAAATCATGGGTGTTTATTCAGTAGCTTAATCATAAACATGACACAAAACTAAAGTCATTTCGAATGGAAACTTTCTGGCTTCAAGAAACACTAAAAGGAATCAAGAAAAAAATGGGGTAGTCAGTGACAGTTACTTTTTTAGACCAAGCTGAGGGAATAAATTATGGAACCACTCAATTATGTGGAAGAAATTACGATCAATGACTGTGGAAATTTGCATGTTTTCTTCAGGCAGTCGTCTTCATAAATCTCACTGGAACGGCACCAAACAAAAGTTCCAGCATCAGCACCATGCATTCATCCCTGACTGGCACTTTCATCCGCTCATCCACAGCACAGCCCCCGATTGCTTTTCCTTAGCCCCTTCTAACCTTGCCTTTTTCTGTTTA
The DNA here is from genome assembly GCA_024372805.1 of Oostethus manadensis. Taxonomy (NCBI): domain Eukaryota; kingdom Metazoa; phylum Chordata; class Actinopteri; order Syngnathiformes; family Syngnathidae; genus Oostethus; species Oostethus manadensis. Next base: position 1,953,842 of record QODF01000166.1, on the reverse strand, counting down.
GGTGGTAATGATGGCTTTCGTTTGGCTTTTTTCTATGTAAATCCCATTTCTTTTAGGCGCTTTTCTCGCAGTTCGGTTCAAGACGTTGACTCCAGTTTCCTCCCATTTGTTCCTCATTTGGCTTATCGCTTTATGTCTTCCTTGGTCTACCAGCATGCTTGCCTCTAACAACCTTCCCATGTTGTTTGAACTTGGTGCAGATTGTTGACACCGCCAACATCTTTTGTGTGACGATTTACCTTCTTCAGGAAGTTTGATAATCCTCTCCTTTGTTTCGATTGCCGTCAGTCGTCTTGGTGCGACAGCTCTCCGAGGTGTGATCCCTCCTGTTTAACTGCAGACGAACGAGCAGATCTGATCTGATGCAGGTGTTAGTTTTGGGCATGGAAATGTATTCCATCCTTTATTCCCTTTGCTTGGTCTGAAAAGGTAACTGTTACTGACACCACTTTTTTTTTCTGGATTCCTTTCTGTGTTTCTCAGAGCCAGAAAGTTTCCATTCGAAATGACTTCAGTTTTGTGTCACGTCTGTGACCTGCTTTTTTCCCTGCAAAACTAAACAACTGCATCAACATCCTCCAAGGCTGGTGATTCCATCATTTTCGCCAGGGGTTGTAGTCCGAACTGCAAGATAAATGGTGAAGTCTTGCTGAGAGGGTGGATGGAAGTACTACGCTGTCTAGACTTTGACAGGCGCGGGCCGAGAAAAAATATTCAAATTACAATTTTTGTTGATAAAGTGATGGCTATTTTAAAGAATCAAATGTATTTATAGTTCTATACGCAATTAAGGTGCTTATACTGACTTTTTCTCCCGCTTTTTTTCCGACAGCTTCATATAGAAATAATATGCAAATTCAACAATGATGTCCTCTAATGACTTCTAGGACAGCCAATAGCAACGTTTCTTATTGAGGCGTTGGCAAAATGGCTTCTAAGTATTGCACAGCTGAAAAAGACGTTGGCATCGCTGCACCACTTATATTCCCTTTTAAAACTGTGCTTTTGCATAGAAAACAACTTTAGCTAATTTCAAGAAATGTTATATGCAGTATTTCCAGGATATATGCAGTAAATCATGTAAAAATATATAAAAATCAAATCAACCAGAACTGTGAAGTGTCTGCATGCACCCCTGCTTACAATATTTAATTTTAAAAAAATCTCTTTGCAGTTTCGTTTAGGCAGAGCGTCTCTCCAGTATTTAGTAGACAGGGAAGCGATCACCAAACAGTAACAACTGCTCCTTGCTCATTCACTGAGTGTGCATTGTGCTGTTTTATGACATTTGCACAACACCACCATGCTGTCCCAGTCTCCTTTTATTTACAACTACTTTCCAGGTGTACTTCATTCGGATTGCACCGCACTGTGAAGCCAACAGAATTAAATGACAAACAGTCGCTGCTACACAACACAATGTGGTCAAAGCCATTGCTAATTGCCAATGTACAGTATTGATCACTTTGCCAGTCAGCCAATGCAAGCTAGCGGAGCACCCAGCTTTGTCCTATGCACCATCTGCAGAGTACGATGATCTCTCTAGTGTCTTTATGGCACGGTGGGGTGGGGTGAGTGTGCATACATAGACATGGATAAGGAATTTAAAGTGAGTTTCACTATTTGTACCCAGCTGTGCACTGCTGTGTATGAATATCTGCAAAGCTGTGCAGGATATTGGCCAGTGCTGATTCAAGTTTATTACACAGCACAGTTTGGCATAAAAATGGAGATGAGCTACTTTTTTTGTAACAGTAAGCCTCCAGTCCTTATTAGATGTTGTAAAATGCAATAAAATGAGTTCTCAAAGTGACACAAAAGCAAAAACTACAGTCTTATTATTATTCCTAATCTGATTCATCTAACAAAGGAAATAAAACTTGTGAAGTTGGCCTTTACACGCAGTACAAAGCAGCTAGAGATGTGATTATTGCAAAAATAAAAAAGGCTGATTCAGTGTTGCCTCAGCGTGCACAGACAGTTTAAACATACAGTGGTGTGAAAAACTATTTGCCCCCTTCCTGAATTATTTTGCATGTTTGTCACACAAAATGTTTCTGCTCATCAAACACATTTTAATATTAGTCAAAGATAACACAAGTAAACACAAAATGCAGTTTTTAAATGAATGTTTTTATTATTTAGGGAGAAAAAAATCCAAAGCCACATAGCCCTGTGTGAAAAAGTTATTGCCCCTGCACCTAATAACTGCTTGGGCACCCTTAGCAGCAATAACTGCAATCAAACGTTTGCCATAACTTGCAACAAGTCTTTTACACGCTCTGGAGGAATTTTGGCCCACTCATCTTTGCACAATTGTTGTCATTCAGCTTTATTTGAGGCTTTTCTAGCATGAAGCGCCTTCTTAAGGTCATGCCACAGCATCTCCATGGGATTCATGTCAGGACTTGGACTAGGCTACTCCAAAGTCTTCATTTGGTTTTTCTTCAGCCATTCAGAGGTGGATTTGCTGGTGTGTTTTGGGTCATTGTCCTGCTGCAGCACCCAAGATGGCTTTAGCTTGAGTTGACCAACAGATGGCCGGACCTTCTCCTTCAGGATTTTTTGCTAGACAGTAGAATTCATGCTTCCATCTATCCCAGCAAGCCTTCCAGGTCCTGAAGCAGCAAAACAAGCCCAGACCATCACACTACCACCACCATATTTGACTCTTCTTTTTATGAAATGCTGTGTTGCTTTTACGCCAGATGGAACGGGACACGCACCTTCCAAAAAGTTCTACTTTTGTCTCGTCAGTCCACAAGATCTTTTCCCAAAAGTCTTGGCGGTCATCGTTTTGTGTTCAATGATGTTATCTTTGACTAATAGTTTACTCTTTTTTATGAGCACAAACATTTAAGTGCGACAAACAGTCAGGTAGGGGGCAAATAGTTTTTCACACCACTGTGTGTGTGTGTGTGTGTGTGTGCTGACATCCTTTTCTAGCATCGCTTGTTCTTTTGAAAGCCCCGGGACAGATATTTATTATATGAGATCTATTCGATTTACCCAATGTGATTCACGAGTGTCATGGAAATAGAGACTGAGGAGCTGAACAATGACTGTGTATGGGATTGGCAAACTGTATACATGTAAACCGTATACAAAGAATGAAGGCATCTTTGAATGGGGGGGTTTAAAGCGAGTAATGCCAGCCTCCTCCGACACGCTCATTACAGGCGAATTAGACCATATCGTTGCTATAAGCTCCAGTAATCAGACTACCTCGGCGGCTAAGCTTAATTGGCTCATCACTCAGCTGACATTCACTCGATGCGCATTACAGCCGACAGGGCTCCTGTCAACGACGCTAAGGACAGCGGTATTGAAACATCGATTCATCAATCAGCGATTGGACTTACTTTCGTTGGGAAAAACAAAAAACAAATGAAAAATAATCGATTTTAGTATCGACGAGGAGAAAGTTTGATTTTTATTTTATTTTTTCAAAACATGGCCACAGTGAATCCGGGTAAAGCATAAGCTGAGCAGAATGATAATATTGTAGGCATCAAGGAGAATGAAATATTCCTCATGTTTTAACCATAGCTACAGAATAGGAGAGCATCCCCAGTGGACAATATCGGCTTCAGTTCTGCCACACACAAAAGAAAGAAATCCCATACACTGTTTTTCCAGACAAAATAAGATGAACTCAGGCTCAGTACATTTTTGTATCAAGTCCATCTTAACATTAAAATCTATGGATGTCTTATAATACTGCCTGCGAGTATCAGTTCCTGATACTCATTCATTTTCTATACCGCTTATCCTCATTAGGGTCACGGGGATGCTGGAGCCTATCCCAGCTGACTGAAGGCGGGGTACACCCTGGACCGGTCGCCAGCCAATCACAGGGCACATATAGACAAACAAACATTCACACTCTAATGGACAAATTAGAGCGGCCAATGAAGCTAACATGCATGTTTTTGGAATGTGGGAGGAAAGCGGAGTTTCTGTGTGGAGTTTGCATGTTCTCCCCGTGCGTGTGTGGGTTTTCTCCGGGTACTCCGCTTTCCTCCCACATTCCAAAAACATGCATGTTAGCTTCATTGGCCGCTCTAAATTGGCCATCGGTATGAATATGAATGCCTGTTGGTCTGCCCTGCGATTGACTGGCGACCAGTCAAAGTCAGCTGGGATAGGCTCCAGCAACCCCCACAACCCTAATGAGGATAAGCGGCAAAAAAATAGATGGATGGATGGATGGAAGGCAAAATATTTCAAATAAATATGGTACTTTTCTGTAACTTACATTGCATATTGCAATATTTGTCTTTTTGTACCGTGTATTACTCAATGATTAATCAAGTGTGCAATTAATCAACCACTATTTTGGTATTCTGTTTTGACTTAAAAACTTTTAAATGTGAATATTTTTTCTTTAGCCAACCATGAAAGCAGACCTACTAATTTTACGTTTGGGGCAAAACAAAATATTCACACACATCAGCTTGGACTTTGGAAAGGAGTGATGGGAATTTTTTTGCCTCCTTTTTTTGGTATGTTATGGACCAAATTCAGTCCATCTACAGCAGGGGTGTGCAAACTTTTTCCAGCAAGGGCCACATACTGAAAAATGAAAGGGTCACTTTGATATTTCGAAAAGCAGCACATGTAGATAGGCTAAGAAGTTACATATATTTTGAGAAAAAGTTGCATCTCAGCTTTGTGTTAGGGGTAAAACGGTTTTAATATTATTATTAGTCTGTCTTTGCATGTTTTTCATCATTCTTGCTTTTTTTAAATTTCCAAATACGTCAATTCTCTTCTTAAAAAATGGTTTTCTTTTCTCTTGTTGGTGCGAGAGAAGAGGATACAGAAGGCAGGGTTAGATGGAGCCAACTGATTCGCTGTGGCGACCCCCGTAGGGATAAGCTGAAAGGAAAAGAAGAATATACTTTTTCTCATTTTCCAAAAAATACAACGTCATTTTGCTTTGTTTCTCATAATATTGCACCTTTTTATTTTTTTTAATTTTTTGATTTATTTTATCTTTAGTTTCAATTCTGCACACCTAATATGTCATTACTTTTCCGCGTCATTTTACAAGTTTATTCTCCAAAAATTGCAACTCTTAATATTTTTGACTCTATTCTCATAAAATAGTTTTTTCTCATCTGTACTAATTCTATTTTCCAACTATTTCAACTTTTAAAAAAATCCTATTCTTGTAATTATGACTCTATTCCCTTAATATGTTGACGTTATTTCTCTTTACATTCTATCTTTCTCCATAACTTAATGTTCCAAAAATAACTTTATGTTGACTTTTATTATTTCCTAAAATCCCTTTTATTTTGGTTAGTGTGCTTCTGACACCACTACGACGTAAAAACATGCCATCTTTATTTCTTTACTAATTCAACTTGATGCTACTAAAATGTTTTTCTTGTTACATTGCATTTATTCACGTAAAATCGCTGCAATTTTTACTGCTGTTGTAACATTTTTCCTGTTAAATTCCATTTTTAGGATGTGCAGCGGGCCACTAAAAAACAGATGCGACTGTGCAACTTTGCACTCCACTGGTCTAGGGCCTAACCAGTTTCTTGATTAATCAAAACAACAAGCTTCAGATGAATTGTTGAACTGCTGCCTATATTGATGTCAAAAGGAAAAACAAAAACAAAACAGGAAACAGACGACCACGGGGTTCGACAGCAGTGACAACACAGAAGCGAGGAAGCGAATGGACAAGTGTGAGGGAATGTGATGGGAGTTTTTGTTGGCCGCGCTGGGCCTCTTCCTGTGCCAGTTTTCTTGAGTATCTCCCGTATCGGTCAGGGCTGCCTCTGACTGTGCTTGACAGAAGGTCTACAGAGGGTCCGCTTTAAATGAAGACTATCCTACTGCTAGCACCGATCCTGATAAAGAAACACTCCAAGGGGTATCCTTCAATTCGCGGACCTCCACCTTTTGTGGAGCGCAGAGGAAGGTACGGCGGTCAAAGTGATGACTGAAAAGAAAGAAAATTAACACTGAAACACACACAATCAAGACAGCAGGACATAAGCTCAATGGAGGGTCCGGGGGGACATTGATTGAAAGAGTCCACAAATGTCTGGGCCGCATACAGTGGTGTGAAAAACTATTTGCCCCCCCACACTCTTTTAATTCTTTTGCATGTTTGTCACACAAAATGTTTCTGATCATCAAACACATTTTAATATTAGTCAAAGATAACACAAGTAAACACAAAATGCAATTTTTAAATGAATGTTTTTATTATTTAGGGAGAAAAAAATCCAAAGCCACATAGCCCTGTGTGAAAAAGTCATTGCCCCTGCACCTAATAACTGCTTGGGCAGCCTTAGCAGCAATAACTGCAATCAAACGTTTGCCATAACTTGCAACAAGTCTTTTACACGCTCTGGAGGAATTTTGGCCCCCTCATCTTTGCACAATTGTTGTCATTCAGCTTTATTTGAGGCTTTTCTAGCATGAAGCGCCTTCTTAAGGTCATGCCACAGCATCTCCATGGGATTCAGGTCAGGACTTTGACTAGGCCACTCCGACGTCTTCATTTGGTTTTTCTTCAGCCATTCAGAGGTGGATTTGCTGGTGTGTTTTGGGTCATTGTCCTGCTGCAGCACCCAAGATGGCTTTAGCTTGAGTTGACCAACAGATGGCCGGACCTTCTCCTTCAGGATTTTTTGCTAGACAGTAGAATTCATGCTTCCATCTATCCCAGCAAGCCTTCCAGGTCCTGAAGCAGCAAAACAAGCCCAGACCATCACACTACCACCACCATATTTGACTGTTGCTATGAAATGCTGTGTTACTTTTACGCCAGATGTAACGCGACACGCACCTTCCAAAAAGTTCTACTTTTGTCTCGTCAGTCCACAAGATCTTTGGCAGTCATCATTTTGTGTTCAATGATGTTATCTTTGACTAATAAACTATTTTTTATGAGTACAAACATTTAAGTGTGACAAAAAGTCAGGAAGGGGGCAAATAGTTTTTCACACCACTGTATTTCACTGCATTCTGATTCCAGCAGCAGGACAGTGGCGCGTACCGGGAGAGTCAGGACGGCATTTGGGCTACAAAATAAACCACAAGGTCTTTGACCTGATGAACAAAAGGTAGAAGTAGTGGCTGCCTGAAGCAAGAAGGCAACTCGCTAAAGATGTACGGATCTAAGCATCCGTACATGTACGGACCATGCAGAGTTTGCCTGAAGACCAGAAAAACATCCCCCACTGACTTGCGTAGGACTCTCATGAGTCACATTCTCAGTGGTTAAACTTCCACTGATATTGCATCATCTCAACGACAAGACCCGCTTGAAGGTAAACACTTGGACAAAGACTGATGCCCCGTCCACGCGTAGGCGGGTATCTCATAAAACAAAGGGTTTTTTTTCATCCACACATCCGCAGATATACGGAAAGGAGGGTTTTCACAACCTCCGGCCAAAGTCTGGATCTGGAGATAAACGTCACTTCCTGCAGAACGTGTACGGTGACCCGTGTTTACATGAGAAACAACACGGATGCCCTCAGAGCTGACCATGTTTTCTTGCGTCTAGTTGACTTTCGATTCTAAATCAATGTTTATAAATAATCCTACCTCCCTGTCCGTCCACAACAACATGCTTTTGGAAGTGACGAGATGATTCTGATTGGACAGAATTTGCCACGCTTTCCCAGTGCATTTATTGCATTGCATTTTATTTAGGGTGTGTTTTTTTTTAAATACGAGGTTGTGTGAACGGAGAAGGTTTTACAAGAACCCTGGCGTCGATGCACGAGACCAGACCATACACGAAGCTGGGTCTACAAGTACGAGACAAAACAAGATTGTAACTTCACTTTTATGGAAAGTCCAATGAAAAAATCTAAAAAAATATATACGACAAGATATTGCAATCTACTAATTTCACGTCTACTACGTCACACTCTGCTAAACTTGGTGTGTATGCTACCAGACCCGCCTTTACCCACCCAGACAAAAAGTGTAATAATAATAGAAGGTGCTGAAATCAATGCACAGAGTGAACTTTCTTCTGTTTGGAGGCAGGAGAAGATGGGGGAAAACATCTACTACAAACATTTTCTTTCTGAAAAAGAAATCCCATCACGTTTCAACCTTGCTGGATCTTGTGACACCCCTATTTATTTATAATGATAGTCATATTAAAGACAATTTTCAATTAATATTCTAATAAACTTGTATGTGCAAAAATAAAACAGCATTGTTTTTGGTCCAACTTGATCTGGATCCCTTTTTTAAATACTGGTTGGAGTAAAATTAGGTAACTATGTCCATGTCTGATGATCCCAGCACTGTGTTCTATCTCTTAAATATCAGGCAGCTCTGATTCTTAACTAAACCTCGCGGAGGCATGACAGGTGATTGAAGCAAAACACACCCTCGACTGTGTTGTGGTTTCTCAACAGGACCTTCTGATTGCCACTTGCTGGCCGCGCCCATTTAACAGTCAGTGCGTCTTGTATGGTTTCTCTGCATGTCAAATGCCGGCCGGTTGTTTTGCAACACGACTGGACGGAATATTCAACAGTGTTTTCCTCCATAAGCCCCTGAAGAGTGTTGACTTATCAGTGTGCACACACGCCTATCCACAGCTCCGCTCCAACACACCGCGAGCCAAGGAGACTTGAGGCCGGAGACAGACGGCAGCGAAAGAAGCTCTCTGGAAGGCTCTGATATTTACCCACGAACAGACCACTTCACTGTCTAATGCTGCCACTCCTTAAACACATCTGTGTGTGGGATGGCCGAGGGGGCCAGCTTATGAGCGTCAAGGCGTCCATCCTTCACATGCTACCGCCCCTTGGGACCCATTCTGCTGCTCGTAGATAAGTAGGGAATTCAGGCTTGGTGGCAGGGGGAGAAACCAATGACACCTGTGGTGATAACAGACTGCTGGTTGCACACCGAAGGTAGGAGGGAAACCAATGAAAGACCATTTAGAGCCCTCTGACAGGATGGTCCGAAAGGCTGTGAACTAGAGGGGCCAAAAATAAATATATGGGCTCTAACAATAGGATGATCCGGTGAGCCATGCGGCTTTACTTGTAGCGGGGGGATCAGCGGTGACACAATGGGCCCCTGCAACTAAACACAACGCTGACTGCTGTCATCTCTCTGCAGGTCTTCGACCAAAGCACTCACACTTCTAATTAAACGCAAGGACCGTGCGAGTTGACATTGTTCTCGGTTATATGTGCACATGTGAGAAGAGATCTGAATGCTGCAGCAGAAAGCTGACAGCCACTGTCCCTCGGGTATAATGCAAAGGAGGGAATGGCCGAGACGCAATAACAAGCCATAAAAAGCACACGTATGACTGCTTTATTGGTGATGACAGTATATAGACTGCATCGTCAGCAACGATTTAGGCAACATTTGCTTCTTTGTACAGAAACACACCGCGTTAAAACGAAGGACAAAGCTAAAAATAAAGAAACACAAGCAAAAAACTGAAGGAGTTCACTTGGAACAGCTTCGGAAAAAGGACGTACTGTGGAGTGGATTCAGCAGGGAAATGAGACAAAACGCTATTGTAGGAACAAGTTCTGATTTTCCCGGTAATGGAATCACAGAATTGGCCGATACAAACAGAATTTACCGTTAGTGGGGAAATTGCAGAAATTGACATATTGTGAATGAAATGCTGTCATCGTGAGGAGAAGAAACACGCAGCATTTCCTCGACGGACGTCCACACGGACTTTTCTGACAGAGCGCGTACACTCATCATGACATGACGTCATCCGTGCGCCCCAGTCAACAGGCGTGACTAATCCACTTACGACAAATCAAACTGTTAACGTCCTTATCATTGAAATAGCTAAAAAACACACATCCATAAAAACCTGACGTGCCTAAATCCAATACTATATTTCCTAGTATCGATTGAATCGATTGATGACCTTTCAAACGATTGTTAGATCGATATACAGTGGTGTGAAAAACTATTTGCCCCCTCCCTCACTTTTTATTCTTTTGCATGTTTGTCACCCAAAATGTTTCTGATCATCAAACACATTTTAATATTAGTCAAAGATAACACAAGTAAACACAAAATGCAGTTTTGAAATGAATGTTTTTATTATTTAGGGAGAAAAAAATCCAAAGCCACATAGCCCTGTGTGAAAAAGTCATCGCCCCTGCACCTAATAACTGCTTGGGCAGCCTTAGCAGCAATAACTGCAATCAAACGTTTGCCATAACTTGCAACAAGTCTTTTACACGCTCTGGAGGAATTTTGGCCCCCTCATCTTTGCACAATTGTTGTCATTCAGCTTTATTTGAGGCTTTTCTAGCATGAAGCGCCTTCTTAAGGTCATGCCCCAGCATCTCCATGGGATTCAGGTCAGGGCTTTGACTAGGCCACTCCGACGTCTTCATTTGGTTTTTCTTCAGCCATTCAGAGGTGGATTTGCTGGTGTGTTTTGGGTCATTGTCCTGCTGCAGCACCCAAGATGGCTTTAGCTTGAGTTGACCAACAGATGGCCGGACATTCTCCTTCAGGATTTTTTGCTAGACAGTAGAATTCCTGCTTCCATCTATCCCAGCAAGCCCTCCAGGTCCTGAAGCAGCAAAACCAGCCCAGACCATCACACTACCACCACCATGTTTGACTGTTGCTATGAAATGCAGTGTTACTTTTACGCCAGATGTAACGGGACACGCACCTTCCAAAAAGTTCTACTTTTGTCTCGTCAGTCCACAAGATCTTTTCCCAAAAGTCTTGGCAGTCATCATTTTGTGTTCAATTATGTTATCTTTGACTAATAGTTTACTCTTTTTTATGAGCACAAACATGACAAAAAGTCAGGCAGGGGGCAAATAGTTTTTCACACCACGGTACGTCGTCTGGAATGGCAATTCGGCGAACACGGATTGATGTAGTTGCATAGGAATATAAATCGATACATCGATCGAGTGAGTGCTTCGTCACACCCCTAGTACAAAGGCAGGGTTTTTCTCACCTACAGGTAAGTGATATGTATTGTTATGCAAATTCTCACTGAGAGTTCTGGACTGACAGTTTGGTCATAATTATGGCTCTAGCAGAGTAGTTGTCAATTAGATTGGCTGCGGGACCCAACATCACCCCTTAATGACAAGCTCCAAGCCAAGCTGTCAAACAGTTTCCATCTCAAAAATGTTCTATTTCATGAAAAGTTTGAATTGGAGGTAGTGCAAAATGACACTGTATACTACTGTGTAGCATGCGAGGAAGATAGTTATGCACGTATGCTGTGTGTAACACTATTATTTAGCACTATTAAACGCAGTCACCACCTTTAAAGGGTATTAATGGATGACACGCCGCTGCATATTCCTTCAGAATAAAAGCGCATGTTTTGCCCAAGACACACAGCCTCACCAGGAGAGAATCATTGCTCTCCATGTCCATGTTCCAAGCATACGGTATCACAAGCTAAAATGCTCAAAATGTCTCCCAGGAGAGGTTTCTGAACAAACACCTGAACATTTGCCAAATTGCACGTTTCAGTTTGTCTCAATTTAATGTGATTTGGGAAGTAAACAAGTGATTTTCTCCAGGGCACAGCAGCGTTCACAACCAGCCTCAAGTCAAATTAGAAACTGAAGTAGCGTGTCAAGAAAGGCAGTGCAGTCTAATGCAGATGGGGGTTGGGGGGTCTTCAACTTGGGAGACTCAGGAGCTACTGGAGCAGGGTTAACAGGATGAGAGCATGGGCGGTGTGGAGGCAGGAGTGTGTGGCTGTAAAAAGACCTGCCAATGTCTCCGCTACCATCCTCGGCCCCTTTGTCTGACTGATGAGCTCAAAAAGGACATAGTAATAGCCTGTCTACCACATTTCTCTAACAATAAATCTCTCTGCACCAAAAATGGGGAAGCAATCAGGTAGGGGTTCCTCTGAGTAAGTGTGTGTGGTAAAAAAAATAGGGATAGGCACACCTTAGTTAAGGCACACCTTAACTAAACAGAGAGTGAGGCACAAGAAGCATGTGTGCTTTCATAATTACAGGAAATGCAAAACAAGGGAAGGCAGAAAATACATGCAACATAAGAAAATAACAAGAACACAGGCTTAATAATAGAAACTAAATACACTGACACGCAAACTAAAACCCGGAGCGTGACAGTACACCCCCCTCAAGGATGGATCCCTACGTGTCAAAGTCCGGGGTCAAAAAGAGGGATGGGTGTTGGGAGGACCGGTGGTGGGTCGCTGGCGGAACAGTGAGCCAGGTAAGGCCGGCGAGACCCTTCCGGTGATCAGCCTGGACGGCATGCTCGGAGGAGGCGGCGGGACGCCTCCAGAGGCCGGCAGGGACGGTGAGTCAGGTGACGCCGGTGAGATCCCTCTGGGTGTTGGCCGGGACGGAGACCCAAGACATCCGGCGAGGCCCCTCTGGGGGTCGGCAAATGAGGAAGGTGGTGGGACACCTCCGGAGGCCGACCGGGACGGTGAGTCTGACAAAGCTGGCGAGACCCCTCCAGGGTTTGGCCCGGGCGGCGCCTTGTCAGGGCTGGGGCTTTGGGCCAAGCTGCAGCAGTTGGAACCTTGAAGGTGCGTCTGGAGCGGCTGCAGCAGAGGAAGCCTTGGAAGGCAAAGCTGCTGCAGCGGCAGGGATCCTGTGAGGCGCAATAGGAATGGCTGCAGCGAAAGGCGACTGGGAGGCGCAACAAAAAACAGCTCCAGCGGACGAATCCCTTGGAGGTGTAACAGGAGCGGCTGCAGCAAACGGAGCGGGTGCAGCGGACGAAGCGGTTGCAGCTGAGGAAGCCCTTGGAGGCGGAATTGGAGCGGCTGCAGTGGACAGAGCGGCTGAAGCGGAGGAATCCCTTGGGGGCGCAACTGGAGCGGCTGCAGCGGAGGAAGCCTTTGGAGGTGTAACTGGAGCGGCTGCAGACGGTACACAGAGAGGCGCAACTGTAGGGGGTGTGGCTGGCGGGAACTGCCATGGACGTGCGGCCAGCGGGAACCGCCATGGACCTGCGGCCGGCGGGAACTGCCGTGGTGCTGCTACCGGCAGAGGCTGTGCGTCCTCCAGTGCGCAGCAGGACGCACTAGCACTCCCTTCAGAAGGCGGATTCCAGACACCGCCTTTCACTGTCACCGGAACCAAGGAAGGGCGTAGAGAGGCCTGGGGGATGGCACCAAGCTCACCATGTCGGCATTCCCCGGCCGGAACCGCCGGGTACCTCTGTCGACGTCGGGTCGGCATGTGCGCCGAAGGTCCCAGCCACACCCACGCCATCGGGACAAGCGTGCCGTCCGGTCCACCACACCTTCCAGCTCCTCTGGGGTGAATTTGGCGCATTTCTCCTCCATCGCCTTGAAAATCTGGAGCGTCCAGAAGTCGCTCTCTGCGAGGTCGTATTCTGTTTGGAGCATTCTGTCACGGTTTCGTCTCGGCATTGTGTTGACAACCCCGAGGATGCGGCGGGCAGGACGGCGAGCAGGTCAGGAGAAGGTTTTATTTATTAATTATGGCTACAATGCAGCGAGAGCAGACAACCAAAGAAACACATCCGGCAACGGAGGACAAAAGACTGAGAGAGTGCACATCTGAGCTAAATAGAGAGTGAGGAACAAGAAGCAGGCGTGCGTAATTGCAGAAAATGCAAAACAAGGGAAGAAAATAACAAGAAGACAGACTTCATAACAGAAACTAAATACACCTACACGCAAACTAAAACCCAAAACTGACAGTGTGTCAAAGTCAATGAGCACAATTGAAACATGCCATGTGCATGTGAAAGCTAGAGTTATCCCAAACTGCATACAAAATTTGAAATTTCTTTCACATTCTAATGTGCGTAATGGGCGATTGACTGGCGACCAGTCCAGGGTGCACCCCGCCTCTCGCCCAAAGTCTGCTGGGATAGGCTCCAGCATCCCCGCCACCCTAATGAGGATGAGCGGCATAGACAATGAATGGATGAATGAGTGTGCGTAATGCTGATGCGTTATTGCAAGAAACATGCCACTGGGTTGCATCACTGACACTTTTGGGGTTTTTTTTTTTTGGCCAAGACCCAAACAACAAACAAAACAATGTGACTTTTAACAGAAACGAAAGGAAGAACAAATTCCCAGGACACACCTGAGCCTTATTGGTAACTAGTCTTCAACAGACAGTTGAAATCTCATTTTAGACAGCAAATCAACATCACTCCAGCTGGAACAGAGCACCCCGTTATTGTACGGTGGCTTTCGACAGGCAGCTCGGCTCGGAGAGTCTTCAAAGATTAAAGGATTTACAATAAAAGGCAACGCGTGAGAGGGGAAACGGAGACGGATGGAAGCCTCCCAAGCCAGTGACAGATGGGTTTCTGTCTAGTGCCTGAATATCAGATACACCGCCTTTGACCCCGTGGCTCTTTATCACGACAGACATTATCGCAAACCCTCAGCAGAATACAGCTGTAAGGGTACAGTACTGCCGTGCAAACCGAAAGACCGGTTCAGCCCGGCGTGCTAGGATACGGAGCGTGTCAGCCGGTTCGGGCTTCCGTCGCGAATAGCTTCAGAAATAGTACGTCGTCATAACAGTCTGGCAAGGTAACCCACCAATCTAGTGAACTAGAAAGATAATCGTATGATCATATGGCGCAACATAACCCGGGATACAATAACTCTGAGCCAAAAGTGACGATGGCAAGCGGTACGGTCTAACTTGTGTTTCCACGGTGGGGAGTGCATGTGGGAAGCACCTAAATAGCACGAAGGCAGCAAGGAACATTTTCCATTCTCATTTGTACATGTGCAGCAAGACACTGGGGGAGGTCTTCAGTGACTCCACCCTCGAGCAGACCGGCCAACATTTGACCCTTAGATAGGCTTGCACACGCTGCTCTCCAAGTGCGCATTTTGTTGTTTCTGTTTGGAGTTCACTTTCTGCTGCCTGGATTATGCTTCTGGGTCATTATCAGGATGCATTTTTAGAGCGCACTCCTCCAAAATAAAGTAAGCTACCACTGCGCCGACACGGACCGAAACGTTTTTTTGACATCACTTCCAGTGAGAGGTACAGTAAACCCCGCATTTGCTGTCCTCTGATTGGTTAGTTCAACGCATACGCCTTACGGTCAAAATTGACCAGCGCACTTGAAAGCACCATCATCATCATTCTTCCATGTGACTCGTTTCTTTCACGGGGAAAAACGAAATAACAGTGAGCTGTACTGCTTGGTGTGTTGCCTCTTACACGTGAGCGTGCATTTAGGGTCATAGCACACACACATACGCCATCGCTGCACATGCACACACACACACACACACACACAAGTGACTAAGACATAGGTCTTCATCAAAAGCACAATGCTGCCAGTGTGCTTGCCGCGCTGCATTCAACCATCAGGGCTGTCAGGTCTGCCAAACAGCTTGCTGGAACAATGTGACAAATGATGCTGGAGCCCAACAAGAAGAATGTGAGGAAAGTTCATTATTCACTGCAAGGGAAGGAGGAGAAAGGAAAGGGAGGAGGGTAAGTCAGGAGGTCAGGTGGAAAAGGAGTCCCTTGATGGCTCCGTTTGGAGAAGTCTCCTCGCCGCTGTTAAGTTCACAAAATGTTATTGTGGTTAATATTTGATCTGGACTGTGTCAGCATGCATCTTGTTATTGTGCGGAAGGGCTGCTTCCAAAAATGAACAGCTGTTGCAAGCTTTAGTTGGGTTTAATGACAAAATAATTACTTTCGCGAGGACGGGGGAACTCTCTCGGCTGTCCACGCCGTCACTCAGACTAAGTGGAGCAAAGCCGCAAAGCCCAGCAGTCACAAACAGGAATGGTTGACCAACACGCTGCAGCATTAAACCACTTCAACCAACTCTGGGGCTAAGAAATACACAGCCTGCGCTCTCCTCTGCGAGATGAGGGCAATGAGTCAAGCCATTCGAGTAGCCATGAAGAGCCTAAAAGAAACACTTGATGCAATTATATTGCAAACAAATATCCTGTTTTTACAGGAAACCGAACAAAAACCCAAGGTCCCACTATGAGTTGAAATTGATGTGAAATAATCCCTGAAACTCAGTCACAAATTGGTCACATCAATCTTTTGATGTGAGACATACACCCACCCATCTGACTTTTGTGACCCCAAAGAGCCTAGCCACCGTGAAGTCGGATACGCTTTGAAACCTACGAGGTTTAGCGTTGAAATTGAACAAGAATACCTGGTAGATTGAAGAAGATGGGTTTGAAACTGTGGTGCTGGAAAGAAACAGGTTTCTTTGCCATCTTTATCATACGGTGGAACCGCAGCGGTGGATGACAAAACTGTCACTAACAATGAAAAGGTAATAAATAAACAAAACAAAGAGGACACATGCATGGAAGTCAAACAAGGGTATGCGAGTTAAACAGCTTAACATCCAACTAGGGATTGGATCCGATCGGGTACCTGTGGTTGCAAAGCCGCTCATCTACGATACTAATCATCGCCTCCATGGTGGTGAATAAACTGCATTTCCTACAGGCATCAATGTCATGGAAGGAGAAACCGTGCAAAACTGCAAAAGGATGCACGAGTATAAGGTAGCGAAAACAAAAGATCAGTGCTTAGTACACATTAACAGAACAAAAATATGATGAGAATAAAGTCACGGTATTACAAGAAAAAGTAGTTTAACTGTAAAAATAAATAAATAGCAAAAAAAAGGGAGAAAAATGTGGTATAGTCATCCCTCGCTACATCACCTCCCTTGCTAAATTGTTGATCTAGCCTTGGAAGCTTAACATTAAAAAGGCACAGAAAGGCACGCCTCCTCCTGGTTCCTTCTGCGGTCACGACGTCCCCACGGCAGTCAAAACGTCTCGACCACTTCGCTTTTGGAAAACTTTCCTGTGGCCTTCGAAGATTTGTTTACTGCAAAAACCAGACCAAACAATCTACCCCCCGCTGTTCTATAGTAAATACCCAAAAGACCCACAATGGAGAAAAGAGTGCGAGCGGTACATTGAAAGCACATGGTGGGGAGAACGTGGGTGAAATGAAGGGCAGACAATATTTGAAGCCGTTATGCTGACAAACAAACTGCTTTTAATTGAGTTGATATGCTAATGAAACTGACCCATACAAGAGGGAGTAAGTCAGCTGTGCTTGCGCAATAAAAGTGTCTTGTTACAACGGCCCGGGGTTGCATGCAAACATGCATGCTAATTCATGTGATTTCCTGTGTGATTAATAAGGTTGGGTTATTTTGCAAGCTATGTATAGTACGTGCACAGCAACACAACGACATCAACGCCGCTGTCGGCCTGCTGCAAGCTTTCAGGAAACAGCCACGCGGCACTGCAGTTTTGCACCTTTTCAGCAATTTACAGCTCTTCCGAGACCCCGAAAACGAGCATAAACGACGAGGATTGACAAAAGCGAGGGCCGTAAACTTCAACAGGTTATAATGATGATGAAACCATTAAAAGTAACGTGTTTTGTGCTTTTTTACTGAGCTGCATGTTAAAAAACTGGCATGAAAGAGGAGCAAAGGGAAAGCTATTCATTGCGAAGTTACACTTTTGACTTTTCTTCGCATCTGAGGGAGGCACTCTTGCATCTCGGCAGAGGGAAGAAGTGTCTCCTTTGAATGTCCTCCTTTTGTTCGCTCGCTTGCGTGTCTATTCCAGCATCTTTGCAATGTGGCACATGTTCTCGCCGCCCCCGTGCCAGTTTATCATGCCCGAACCAGCCTTGCATGCAAAATACGTGACCAACTAAAGCTCCTCCCGCACACGGACCTCGCACAAGCATCACATCGGAGCTATTATCCTTATCATTCCTGACCCAGAGATGCATCCACCGATCTAGACTTTTTTCCATCCAGATTTCAGAAAAATGAAACAATTAGTTCGGCGTGTGGGCTGGAAAACACATTGGCGTCATAGTCCTTACTACTAGTCTCATTTGAAGTTTGACAAAGACACAACATCTTTTTCCAAACACGTTTTTCTAAACTTAGGACAGGCATTCTCAAGGTTTTCCTGTGTGAAACCCTAGGTCAAAGTATTTCCTAACGCCATGCAAACGCAACTGCACTGTATTTTGTCTTTTAAGACAGTTTTTAATGATTGTTGGAAAAATAAAGACAAAATAATCCCACGCCATTGATGCAGGGTGTCTTCACATTTTCAGTTCTGTGATTTGCGCAGGACTACTTTGCTTTTTGGACAAAATCCATCATGCATCATATCTGCATTGACACGGTTTCAATGGCTAGTCAATGCGTCCGTTAGGAAGTCCATGAAGATTTGATGTAATTGGCTCGGGCTATGTATGACAAAAGAGAGCCTGGTAAGTTTCGGCCCGACTGTCTCCCAGTAAAAGGGGTAACGGTCTTCTGCTGGGTCGAGTGAGGTGTCAAATTTTGTAGCTGCTAGTGTCTAATCCATTCATGGCAACCGAAATGACAATCAAACAACTGACAAAAAGGATGGAGGTCAGCAGCAGCGGTTGTGTTTATGGATGTAAGGCTTGATGCGGATTAGGGCTGCAACTAACAATTGCTTACTTAAGTCAATTAGTTCTTTTGATGAATTGAGAATCCTGGAATATGCCCTAGACGGAGCAAATTAAATATGAACAAAGCACAAACACATGTTTGCGAATAAGTTGTTTTACCAAAAACACAAAGATGATAGGTCTGCTTTCATGAAGGACCAAGGGAATTAAAAATAAATTACATTTGAGAGGCCAAAATTCATTCGTTCATTTTCTATGCCGCTTATCCTCATTAGGGTGGCGGGGATGCTGGAGCCTATCCCAGAGAGAGGCGGGGTACACCCTGGACTGGTCGCCAGCCAATCGCAGGGCACATAAAAACAAACAAACATTCACACCGATGGACAATTTAGAGCGGCCAATGAAGCTAACGTTTTTGGAATGTGGGAGTTTTCTCCGGAGTACCCGGAGAAAACCCACACACGCACGGGGAGAACACGCAAACTCCACACAGAGATGCCCAACGGAAATTCGAACCCTGAACCTCTTGACTGTGAGGCCAGTGTGCTACCCACTCGACCACCGTGCGGCCGAGGCCAAAATGACAAAGCCATAATATCACAGGACTTACATGGAGTCAGTCAGGAGTGTCTGTGGCGATTTGAGAGTGTGTTTTGTGCTTTGGCAAGACAGCAACATGACAACATAACCGCCTTTGCAAAAGTAAAAGCAAAAAAGGCCAATCTTACCTGCATGGTGAAGATCGGAGTGGATGACGGGCAGCGGGAGCACCGGGAAGGAGGAGGAGGATGCCAAGGAGAGAAAGAGACACACAAAGAAGGCTCGATTAGTGGGTGAGTTGAGTGGTAGTGTAACCTCTCATCGCTTGACTTAAGCTGCTTTCTCGTGTTCAGCTCAAACGGGATGAAACCAGGACTAGACCTCAACAGTTCCTCATGTTGTCAGAAGGTAAAACATGCTCTTCTGTGTTTACACTGTAATACTCTGCTTTTCATGCACAACACCGCCGGCTTTGTCGCTTTAATAACCTCCTTCACTGACATACTGCTGTAGGGCGGTAGCAGAAGTAGTGGAACGGATGTACAGGCGGACCTCGGGTTACGTACAAGTTCCAATCCGAGACTCGGAATCTAACACCTACATTATACCTACAATAACTCCCAAGTCCCTCGTATTGCACACAAAAGACCCGAAGAACATCAAATACATGCATAAAACACTAAAGACCACAAATAAATGAAACAGTTATGTCCAAAAGATCAGTGACCTGGCAGCTTTGTCTAGTGTTCCAGGGTTTTTACCCTTCTTCCAATGAGACACGGGTCCTGATTGTGTGCATGGCTGCATGTGGAGAGGACAACAGCAGCCTACAGTGGAACATTATATAGCGTCGTCAATTCCTCTCAGAAGCTCGGACTCTGACCGAAAAAAACACTAACTGAACCGACCACCCCCCAAAGAAATCATGTAAATCCAACTAATTGGTTCCAGAAAGTCAACAATGTTGACACAATACACGTTTTTGCAATTATAGTTTTACACGTAGCAAATAACTCCCAATGCATATAAAGACTCCATTTAAGGTTGCCTTGGTGTGACTGTGCCCTAAAGACACGATGTGGCAGCGAGACACCACAAAGCAACCACCTTCCTGTTTTGCCATTAGTTATTTCGTGAATTCAATAGTGTTTCCCACCTGAATAACCCAAAACAGAGCCAAGGTAAGTTTAAAGTGGCAGCATTCTAACAAAGAAGGTGAAAAACCTTATTAAACTGAACTGAATTCAAGAAATAAGTCGTGACAAAACAGGAATGTGGTGAGCGTGTTGTGTCTCGCTGCCACATCATGTCTTTGGGAACACACACATCAAGAATCACGTCTTCAACGAAGGTAAAAGTAACTTTACACGGTCGTTCCCTTTCATTCCTCATTTGTATGCATGTAGAATTGTTGAGGGACATTAGTTATGTATGTGCATGGAATTGTTCAAACAACATGCGTAATAGTGTATTTTTTTGTGGTACTGTGTGCAATTATTGCCTAGAGTTTGTCGTTTTTACTGTCCATTTTCTATCCAACTCATGCATATTTTCTCCAAAAACATGACATTCCTTTTCAGCTTGCGTTACACCGACAGTGCACCCCCTGCGGGATGCTAGCAACTCTTGAAAGCTCTTAGACGTGGTAAAACCAGCAGGTCGCCTCTTCCTGCAACCATTCCGAATGACATAGGTGACCCCCTCGCTACACATTACATCATTTTAATTTCCACTCCTTCCTGCTGGCAGCCTTCTCAGAAGCATGCATGCTACTCCTCCACACACAATCCCTAAAAAGGTGTGTGTGCTTGTGTGGTGGATTGGGAGGGGGCTGTTTGGACAGCACAGCACGGGCTGGACAGATAAGATAAACGTGAGATGGAAAGCACAGGGAGTCGAACACAGTTCTCCTTACAATTACAGTAGATCCCTGCTATTTGCCAGGATCACGTTCCAAGATTGACCTGCCAAATCCTCCTGTACTAGTTTGACTGTGGGGGTCTCCTCCAATTTCCGATCGACATTTGCATGAAAGGTGAATCTTGGAAAGATGGATTAGATTCAGCCTCTGAACCTTCCCCATCTCTCTTCAATTACCATTGTCCGCTCCCAACACGATCTAGGTTTAAGCCCGAAATAAGCCTCACACACTTTATAGTATAAAATATAGTATAAAATGTGCTCACCACCAATAAAGAATGTAAGACGGTGAATTCACGAACTGATCAACTTTAGTAGAGATGGGTGACTCTACTGGTTTGCTCTACGATCAGATACCGAGTAAAACTCCGGCTGATGTCGGCGACACTGATCCGATACTTTTGCACAAATAACCCAAAGATATCTGGTAAATTTGAAAAAAGTAGTGTACCACCACACCGCAAGCCAAAACATGGTACACGTTTTTAAAAAAAACCCACTAAAGATTGGAATGAGAGTGTTTAAACAAGAGATAAAAGTGATAAAATGTCTAGGAAAAGTGTCTGGTGGGGGTTTCCCAGCCTCAGAACATATATAATAATAGGAAAATAATCAAGTTGGCTACTTTGCAGGTTTCCCTGTGTTTGGGTGCATTCATCTCCTTTTTCTGTGGTGGTATGTCGGGTTTCCTTTACGAATGGAAAGGATTAAAGCAAATGGTCAGGTTCCTGCAGCAGACACCTTATTATTACCCGTGTAGTCTAGTTTCTGCGTACGGGTGAGGAAGCTGCGATGCCGTTCCGATCTGGGCTCCTACTTTTGATTGGACAAATTCCCAGAAATAATTAGCAATCCTACCTGTAATTACATCGCAGTCACTATCCGGGGTGTTCGAGTATTAGAGGAACAAGCCAGATAGTAAGATAAGCACACAGCGCAATATCAATAAGTCTTTGCTAAATTCTCATCTAATGCACTAACATAAGTTCAAATGTGAAGCTCAAAGCAGAAGTGCCCATAGTGGCCTTTTGTTTAGGATGATAATTAGGGTCATCTTTGTATCCATTGTAAGAAGTCACAGAGTGCAGCTTAAACACTCAAAGCTCTTCGGGGACTTTTTAGGGCTCTGTCACTCTCAAATACTTTTCCCAACTTCCCAGGGAGCACCGACTTCTGGCTGTAAATATTCCTAAATGACTCTTTGAGACTCCGTGTTGGCAATGACAACCTGTTTTCTACAGACGCCCTGAGCCTACCAATTACGGCGAGATGAGGACATTTAGCCGAAGTCTGAAAGTCTCTTTAAAGGGAACCAGGCAGCTGCTCAGACATCCAGTGAGCTGTTTGGGGAGCCTTCGCTTTTCTGTGGTTAACACAAAAATAGCGTTGCTGCTGATGGTTATTACAGAAGATGGCGAGGTTTTCATTTTACATTTGACATCACAGGCCTTCAATTGTGCGAGAGTTGGGTTTCTTTTTCGCCTCATCAGACATGTTGAGTGTGCCTGCAGCATGCCGACAGAAGAATAATCAAATAATCGGGTTATAGATTTGTTATGGGTTTTATGTTTATATGGATCATTTTGACTTGTATGCCCGCTTGCATGCTTGGAAAGTGTGTGCATCCCCTGGTATGGGATGCACCCTTAACTGCTTTCACGGGCCAAAATGTGTGGTCCAGCAAAATCCGACAGTCCAGCTACGATTTGGAGGCATCGCCTGACAACATCACGAACATCACGACTAACACAGCATTTAAAGGCATTCCTCCACAAAGAATAGGATTTAAAGGCAGTTTGACTCCCATTCAGCTGGACAAAAAAAAAGCTCAACACCAAATGTTTAGTATTGTTTTGGAGAACAGAAAGTCAAACAGTTCTGGCAAATTCTTGATATTGGAGCTGAAAGGATTTATGAACAGCACAAAATAAATGCAAATGTTCTGTCACCTGTCATCTAAACCAGATTCCATTCAACGGGTAAAAAGTCACCAAAAACGCAGCTTGTAATTGAATGCATGGTTCCTCAGGTATTAGTTTGTCAATAAAAGACACTTAAAGTGTTGCAGAACATTACTTGGACCACGCGTGATTGGGCGCTATGGAAAAAAAAATAGCAGCCATCGTTTGAATAAGACATCCCATAAATCTTAAGAGAGTTGCCCGAAGCCACTAAACATAAACGTGGTTTTTGTCCATTAATATATATTAGATGGGCCGAGCCCAAAGCAGCCTTAATGGGCCGCTTGACAGCCTTGCTCTTCAGAAACATGTGCTCGTCATGTTCACTTTATTATCGGGACACAGCATTCCCAAGTGTCCCAACAGGTCACCACGGATTTTATGTTGGCGTGAAAAAAAGAATACACAACTTGAGCAAATAAAGGGCAAAGCACTTTCCGCAAAGGTCACGCAGTCACAACCGAGGTTTCCAACCACTTTTTGTTGCAATGTGTTGAGGCAGAGGTTGCTGGTCATCACGTCCGGACACGACGCTCGGCCAGCCACCCTCAGGTGTTTTGACATTTGAAGTGAATTTAAGTCCGCGGCCCAAATATCTCGGCGGGTATCCCACCGACAGCAGCACCAGCAGTTGTCTCCTCAAACCAGCGCTGACATTTTGTCTTCTCCGCGTGAAGCAAGCGTGTGCTTCCTGTGTGTGTGTGTGAGTCTGTTAAAGAACTTCCACCCACCCTTTTCTTTAGATCATGCAACACGTGGAAGCTGCACACAATCAGGTGTCAAACTGCAGAGGAACAATTGCGTGGGCCGGAGAGGAGAGAAGGAGGAAAGAAAGACGAGGGATCCTCCTCAGGATGCCTGCTAGGGCTCAAGCAAAGAAGCAGTGACTGATGTGCTGAAGAACACCCACGTATGATCGCAAGCTCGAATGTTTGTTTGACCAACACGTGATGAGGCATCCCCCCTATACCGGATGGTCCCCGTATAGACTCATTTTCACCGAGCACCTTTGGTATCTTACACAATTGATGTGTTTCATTGGTAAAAGCTGCAAAGTTTATGAAAATAGCCCGTCCTTACTGGAGGAGGCACCTTTTTACTGGGGTGCAAATGGAAGGTCTAAAAGGAAACTGAAACTAGACTAGGCAAACTAGGACTCCCCCACCCCAAGCATCTTATTCTGAGCCGCCTAAATCGACGGTGTAGCCGTTAACGTGACAATATTGGGTCACACGGGAAACAGTCAGAGGCCACGTATACCTGGGTCCGAGCAAAGCAGCACTTTGTATGCACCTTGCCCACTGGGCGAACAAAACCAACACACCTGAAAACACTGAGCATGCCATCCACTGCACCACATCAAGATGACCACCAAATCTTCCCGCCGCAAACATGCTTAACCCGAGAGTCCAAACCCCTGCACTAGAGTGCCACAGAGTCAACCAAAAAAAAAAGATAGACCACAGTTTCTTGTACATATTTCAAGATGTCAGGTATTATTTTCATGTAAAAAAAGTGCAAGTAAGGGCTTCGGAGGATTTTTTTACCGTTGCACACGTACCTTGGTGCGCTCGACTGCCAAGTAATGCGACATATTGTCTTGTTGCCACATCGGGGCTGTGGCATTCTCCTTACAAACCAACACTTTTGGGCTTTCATGCATATTTGCTGCAGCACTCTCTGTGTGTGCACTTGCTTGCAGCCCCGCCCACTGCGACAAGGCAACCGAATGACTGACAGGAGGATTCACGCACTCTGTTCCACTGAAAACGCACAGAGTGAACCCTCCTGTTCGATGCGGAGAGAGGAGCGTGTCCGTATAGCAGGACTGGCAGAAGTCCCTAGCCGTATGTATCGAGTGATTGCTTTATCGATTATGGTGACAGGCCTGACTTGACACTTGTGGACAAATCCTGATACAAGGGAACTACTTCCTGTTCCAGAAAAGCCAAACTACTTCCTCAATGAATGAGTGATGTGAGCACACACACAAGCAGTATTTCCCTTCACTGTGTTTGTGTGGCGTGTCCTAAGATCAAGCTAATTGTCACACCTGACTTGCTTTTCCCGAAGGGGACCCTGCTGTGCTTTTTCCTCCCCGAAACCCTTTGAAAAGGCTTCTGATGATGAATATCAAGTTGATTTTTTCCCCCCCCATAGGCAGCTATCCAGATGCTGTATGGTCTACTTGAAGCCGCATATTCTCTTCTTTCACTTCCAGTCGGTGTAACTGTCTGCTGCACAGATACAGTACTTGTGTCCAACTCCTGCAGACGCGCTCACGTACAGGTGCTATAATTAGCCTATGTCGACTTCAAGCCAGAGGAACCCTCGGAGACAACAAACAGAGATGTATCTAATCTGTTCGTGCAGCAAAGTGACAACCCCAGCGGGTGACATATCCATTCTAACAGGATTTAGGCGCTTTTTACATGGGAGAAGCAACTTGGCCGTGACATCTTGACGGAAGCATCTGCACACACATCCTCCTTGCGCCTCTTCACCACTTCTTGGAGAACAATTGTTCACACAAACAGGACATCAAGTTGGGCACTTCCTGTGGTTTATCCAATCAGACACTTCCTTCCCCGCATCCCTCCCCTTCTGTGAGTGCTTGGGGGTACCGTGGGGGTTAGATGTTATGAAGACACTAAGTAGCAGACAATACTGCAAGTCCACAGTGTGGGAGAGAGGAACGATCCTTCAGCAAGAAGACGGGAAATCAAAGCTTCCCTGAGTAGTCCCGCCCCCCTTCAGCGGCACTCATCCCTGTATGCTCGTGTGTGCGTGTGCTTGTGTGTGCTGTTGTGTGGCTAACCTTGCTAAGGTAAGGGCTGAGGGGCTGCTATTAATTAGACATCTCTCTCAGCTCAGTAAAACGAGCACCTGACGTGACCAATGCTTCCCTTTTGAGGGCTCATGCATGCACGTGTGTGTGCTTGTGTTTGCAAGAGTGCACGTGTGCGGATATCATTTGCCTTGTTAGAGTGTGACCGACTTTTTGACTGACACGAGAGAAGATTATTCTTGTTCTATTCATATATACAGTATAATAAAATATACTTATCTCACCACCGTGTAGTTGAATTTCCTTAAAAACAGCTTCTTTTATTTTGCTCTCAATTGAATTCATGTTCTTGTAATATTGATTCTTAATCTCATACACATAAATGATGACAAATCTTGTCTCTCCATTTATTGTCGTCCTACACCATGATGCTGTCCATCCATCCATCGGGGAAGTCCAGACTTCCCCCTCCCCGGCGGATGCCGAGGCGTTCCCAGGACACGCTGGAGAGACATAGTCTCTCCAGCGTGTCCTGGGTCTTTCCCGAGGCCTCCTACCGGTTGGACGTGCCCTGAACACCTCCCCAGGAAGGCGTCCGGGAGGCATCCTAACCAGATGCCCGAGCCACCTCATCTGGCTCCTCTCAATGCGGAGGAGCAGCGGTTCTACTCCGAGTCTCTCTCGGATGACAGTGCTTCTCACCCTATCTCTAAGGGAGAGCCCAGCCACCCTGTGGAGGAAACTCATTTCGGCCGCTTGTACCCGCCATCTTGTCCTTTCGGTCCCTACCCAAAGCTCGTGACCATAGGTGAGGGTAGGAACGTAGATCCACCGGTAAATCGAGCGCTTTGTCTTTCGGCTCAGCTCTCTTTTCACCACGACAGATCCGTGCAGAGTCCGCATCTCTGCAGACGCCGCACCGATCCGCCTGTCCATCTCACGTTCCATCCTTCCCTCCCTCGTGAACAAGACCCCGAGGAACTTAAACTCCTCCATTACGCTGTATAATAGTTAATTACGCCCTATAATTAGTACAAAAAAAACATGCGTAAGCAAAAGTGTAATGGTGACTATAGGGGTGCTATTTCATGTCTAAAGGGCTCTAATAATGTTAAAAATCGTGTTTAGAAAGTCGTAAACAGATTTTCTATGCTTTCACTAAGAAAAGTTGTGATGTATAAATAAGGAATCCAGCTTTGCGTAAATTCCCTCGTCATGTCTGGAACAGATTAACTGCGATAAACGAGGGATGGCCGTACACGCCTCCTGACTGATACTTACTTAAAACACCAAACAGCCGACAAAAACATGCTTTTACTTTCACTTCGGACCACATCTCTGCTCACTTGCAGACAAGCGAGGTTAATTGAGGTAATTAAGGTAATTTCCTGTAAACCGAGCCTGATTTATGAAAATCGGAATGCAAATCGGGCGGCGGAAAGCGCCATTGATTTGCGCGATGGTTAACGCCAGTTGTTGACTTTGTAGATGCACGTCGTAACACCTCGCTGCACATCATTACAAGTTGACATAAGTAACCATGAATGCTAGTTTGCCGTTGAGAAGCATTTCAGGTGCAGAGGTTGCATCTACATCCCATTCAGAACATGAACATGAACACACATCTGTTGTTTTCTGTAAAACTTTTTTTTTTATTACTCTGAAAACATGTCATACCCTTTTTTTCACCTCAAGCGTTGCTTGTCAAATAGCTCTATTTAACTCATTTCTATATTTTGCTGGATAATAAATCCCTTTTAAGGGTGATTTATTATCACAATTGATAAGGGTGGTAGAATATGAAGAGGTGCATACGGTATATCGTGGTTAACGTGTTTCTCGCCACAATTCCGCCTTCTTTGTGTCGCGTACAACGAAGTGCACATCTTGTCCTGTTATTTCTACACTGCGGGGGATCCAAATGTATTTTTATCACGTAACGTTCCTCTTGGCAGCCTCTCAGCTTGCTTGTTCTTGGAAACAGGAATGTCAGCTCCATCACCCGTCTGTGATGTCATCAGCTGCGGAGTGTAGTTCATTGCTAACAAACACAGTTACGCCGCGAGGCTGTGCTTTTGTTAGCCATCACGACTGCAAAATAGCGGAGCCAAAGAGAGCTGCAAGCGCCGGCATTTTGATGAAGAAGGTGAAAACAAAAGCGACTTCAAGAAATATCTCAAAGCAAAACACAGAGGCGGTGTTTTCTGCCATTGTCTGCCAAAAGGTTTACACATTTTTAAACAGTATTTTTTTCTCTAAGTCACAACATAATGAGAATGACACACAATTCTGAAACTATAAAGCGTGTTTTGTGCTACCTGAGTGTGGCTTTCTGAAATGTATTAATTGTGATTAATGGTGATTAATTATTTCTTATGGGAAAAATGTGTTTGGGTAATAGAACGTGTAAATGATGCCAACCGAGGTGCCACCGGATTTTTAACAATATTTAAATGCCGTGCAAACTGTGCAGCGATTAGCACAAATGGTTCCGGCTGAAATTGTTCTTCTCTAATATGAGACACCTTGGAATGGTACTCTGTGGAGGACATTTTTGTTGATGACTTAATGACAGCAGCTAAAAGCATGTCCAAAAGGAACTGTGTGATCTTCTCCACTACGTGTAAACACTACATGTTTTTGGAATGTGGGAGGAAAGCGGAGTACCCGAAGAAAACCCACACACGCACGGGGAGAACATGCAAACTCCACACAGAGATGCCCATTGGAGATTTGAACCCAGGTCTTCCGGATCTCCTGACTGTGTGGCCAACGTGCTAACCACTCAGCCACCGTGCGGCCCAGTCAGGTACGCTCACACCAGCTTTTAGAAGAGGCACAGTTGACACTGGTCCGCCGAGTACACGAGTGCTGCCTGTCTAATAAGCTTCACATCGGTGGCGTGTTTTCCCGACGTGGCGCCGCAACGGTTGCATGCAAGCGTGAGCACAAGCACAAAGCTGAACGCATCTATTTTACACGGCAAGTAAGACAAGGCAGACTAAGGTTTATGAAATGCTCTTGTGCATTGCATAATCTGTGTAAACTAAGTAGGAGGCTGTTGTCGGTGCACGCCTGTGCCCACATTATCTCCTAAGCTGTTCGCGGCGCCGCTTCGCGAGGCGGTCGTCATTCATCTTCATTTCCCAAGGTGCCACTTTCTGCGTGTGCGTTGAGTGCGAGATGGAGGACACGAGATTCGGAGGAGGGCGGCTGTCCACAAATGTGACGAAGGATCCACGACAGCTTGTGAGATGACCTTCTGTCTCACTCCCCAGCATCTTTATTCCCATCCTCGCTGAGATGAAATTAGACATGCAACGCCCTCGCAAGCGTGCAGCAGTTTGTTGCGTTCCATTCACGCCGTCCATACGCCTCTTCCGCCATGACACCCTCCACCAAGATGTCCATGTTGCCCGGCAACGTATGGACACACAGACACCATCAGCGTGATGGGATTCGGCCTCGGGGAAACTTTCGTACACTTAAAAGCCAAGAACAACCAAAATGCCTGCCAATGAAAGTCAAAAAAGATGGACAGGCACCAAGTGACACATCACTAAGTTCTCGCTTCAACTCTATCCCGGATTTCACATGTCTGGCAAGGAGCTTGCGACTTATCATGCCTTTTACGCCGCCTCATCAAGCAAGATCAGGCTCTGTGGTTGCCCAAAGCTGTGAAATTAACTGGGACTAATTAACACAAGCTTCAACGACTGCAGAGAAATGAAACCCCATACAAAACAGTACTGTAATACCAAGACCATAAGGTTTAGCTCTGTAGAAATAAGATTTAATTTGATGGGACGTTTATGAACGTCCCTTGCCCAAAGACTCGCTACATCACGGTTTTCCATTAATAACAATTATAATAAAGTCATTCATTAATACCTGATAAGTGTTTCCATGCTGAATACAGCCCATTATTAGCCAAACGAAAAATGCATATTTCAGCAAATTGTATTTATTCTTGGCCTAAATCACCGGTTCTCAGTTTTTTTTTTTCTGTCAAGCCCCACAGGGGACAAAAATGAGACAAACTGATAATACCTATTTATTTATCTGCACTGGACAAACTGAAGCAGGAAAATGCAAGGAATTGGGCGGCTGTGAAGCGTACGAGTGTATGATCAATTTGGACATGTTGGCAGGTTTACACTCCCCCCAACCCCTCCGCACACCGTGTTACAAAACATCGCTTTGTTATTTCTGTAACACGGTGGAACCTCGGTTTTTAAATAATTCTGGTATGATTTGGTTTTTAGAAAAAAAAAATTACTTTTGTTTCTTATGAGGCCACACGGTGGATGAGTGGGTAGCACGTTGGCCTCACAGTCGGGAGATCAGGGGTTGGAATCTCCGTCGGGCATCTCTGAGTGGAGTTTGCATGTTCTCCCCGTGCGTGTGTGGGTTTTCTCCGGGTACTCCGGTTTCCTCCCACATTCCAAAAACATGCATGTTAGCTTCATTGGCCGCTCTAAATTGTCCATTAGAGTGTGAATGTTTGTTTGTCTATATGTGCCCTGCGATTGGCTGGCGACCGGTCCAGGGTGTACCCCGCCTCCCGCCCGAAGCCAGCTGGGATAGGCTCCAGCATACCCGCCACCCTAATGAGGATAAGCGGCATAGAAAATGAATGAATGAATGAATATATATATATATATATATACTCTTTTTTTTTTTTTTACCACACACACTTACTCAGACGTAATTGCCCCGTCTTTCGTCTTCTGAATGACAATCTGTGTCTAAAACGGACAGCATGCAGGAATAAAGGCACCAGTTTGACACAAGGCGGAGGCTGATCACTTCAGCCTGGTGCCCCAGGTCATGCACATGAAAAAGCTAATTATCTTAGATGATGCAAAACGATGAAAGTGTTAGCAAGTTACTTTAACTTGCTCCAGTAGCCTGAACTACACGGCCCTTTAGTTTCTACCACTCAGAGATCCAATACAGTCCTTCTTACGAGCACCAAAAGGTAGAGTGCATTTAAGGTACTGTATGTCTGCTAATAGGTCTCACTTTACTCAGGTCCACTTGATACAGAAAGTGCTTGTGCATACGAGTCAGCAAGAAACGTAAAAGCTTACTTGCATGTTACTTATCAATACGAGGGGCAAATTTGGAAAAGGGATATTAGACAGTTAATTTGCCTTATTGCTTATATGCCAGCAAAATGAGAATTCTACATCAAGTCCAGCTCTGGTTATCCAGAATAAAGAGTCACATACTATCCTTAGGTTCTTCCTATTGCTCCTACCTGTCCCCTCCAGCAACCCAGAGGTTACACGGCTTTGTGTACAAAAAATACATCAAGACAACTCTTTCAGTTGCCTCACTTGTTTGTAAGGTCTAGGCCCATGTAGCGACCCAAACGACGTGGCGCAGACTCAATCAGGGCCATGTTGCGTGAGGACAGTGCAGCAATCACCAGGAACAATTGCAGAGTACAACATTTATTAAGAGGATTTCTATTTTGCAAAAAGCCTGAAAAACATATTGTGTTACTGGTTTAGGTCCGGTGTGTCCGTTTGCTGCCACAAATGTTTTCTGATGAGCCCCCCTCACAATCTAATAAATCAACAGTACATTTAAAAGAAGATGTGAATTACATTAATATATATTATGCGGATAGGAAAGTAATTTTTGTAGCGTAAAGTTTAAATATTTAGTATTTATACAGTGTTCTTTTCTCTAAGTCACAACATAATGAGATTTTTTTTTAATGATAATAAAGTCAACATATTATAAGAATAAAGTCATAATTATGAGGAAAAAATTCGAAGATCAATAAAAACAACAGCAGAAACTG
Source organism: Oostethus manadensis (assembly GCA_024372805.1). Lineage (NCBI taxonomy): Eukaryota > Metazoa > Chordata > Actinopteri > Syngnathiformes > Syngnathidae > Oostethus > Oostethus manadensis. Next base: position 1,922,378 of record QODF01000166.1, on the reverse strand, counting down.
AAAAAAACTGCTGTAATTTTACAAAAACCAGGTAAAAATATTAAAAGAAAAATGTACTGTTGCAGGCCTGCATGTCCCCGAACGTGTGTGGGTTTGATCTGGGTACTCCGGTTTCCTCCCACATTCCAAAAAGGCCGATTGCCAACTATAAATTGTCCATCGGCATGAATGTGAGTGCGAATGATTGTTTCACCGCCCTGCGATTGGCTGGCGACCAGTCCGAGGTGTACCCCGCCTCTCACCCAAAGTCAGCTGGGATAGGCTCCAGCATCCCCGCCACCCTAATGAGGATAAGCGGCATAGAAAATGAATGGATGGATGGAGGTAATTTTGTGAGAATAAACTGTTAATATTATGAGAAAAAAATATCCAATTCAACTAGCATAAAGTTGGAATATTACAGAAAAAATATATTATTTTGTAAAAGGCATAATAATTGAGATACAATGATTTTCAGCGCGACCTGCATCAGACCTGCATCCAAACCCCTGCCTTTAGAACAATAACAATGCTCACTTTTGTAAGAGAAGTACGGATGAAGAAGTATTGATTAGTATTCCCCTTCTTCTTCTCATATGTTACCTTAATACTACAGCTGTACCTCGTAACGGAGAGCGATGTCGACTGGTGTGGTACCACATATGGCGAGTACCGCCGACTCCGATTTAACACATTTTGTATTAGCAACCCAACAGTGGCAGCGTAGTTTCAGTTGTTCGTCCGCCTTTTGTCCGATATCAGCTGCTCCAAACTCCAGCTGCCTATCACAGGATGAGTGGTAGAAATTGGAGGGGTGGATGCAAAGCATTAATGAAGACAGAAAACTCATTCCGGAGAAGACAGAGACTGAAGGTTATGTTCTGTCACGATTAAAACGGTTCCTTCTTCTGTTCTGGTCACCTTGTATTTAAATAACATTGATCTCAGGGGAGAGGTTGTCTTGACTCCAATTTAGCCTGCTGCATTGCAGCAAACATTCCTCGCTGGAATGTTTCCTGACCAGACCTCTGACCCCTTCCACTGCAAAAAAGGGATATATGTCGGGGGAGGGTTGAGAGGTGAACAGGGCTGAAGTGGGCGGCAACCACTTGCTCTCCGTTGGCTCTAAAGACCTTCCATTGCAGCGCACCAGCAAACATGAAGCTAGGCATGCATTTCCTGTTACTCTGACCACAAACACATGCATGCCAGCATATGGACAGAGGCATGCCCTGTGGTCATGGGTAAACACACGATCTAACGGGTGACCGCACAGTCAAAACACTGAGCCGTGTGTTCCAGTGTATACAACACACACAAACAGCAGCACCAGACTACCACTAATGGTGTTCCGGGACCACTAAGGACTGCATAACACTCCCAATATCTTTTATGCAGGTTTAATGTGTATGGAGATATTCTTTACTCATTCAGAAGACATATATAACCATCATCTAGTAAGAGCCTTTATCCCATCAGCCTCAGTGAAAGTGAAAACTAAAAGCTTGTTGATGGTCGCTGTGTGCTATCTTCCTTCACATTCACCCCTAACATACAGTGGTGTGAAAAAGTATTTGCCCCCGTCCTGACTTTTTATTCTTTTGCATGTTTGTCACACAAAATGTTTCTGATCATCAAACACATTTTAATATTAGTCAAAGATAACACAAGTAAACACAAAATGCAGTTTTTTAGAAAAAAATCTTGTGTGAAAAAGTCATTGCCCCCTGCACCTAATAACTGCTTGGGCACCCTTAGCAGCAATAACTGCAATCAAACGTTTGCCATAACTTGCAACAAGTCTTTTACACACTCTGGAGGAATTTTGGCCCACTCATCTTTGCACAATTGTTGTCATTCAGCTTTATTTGAGGCTTTTCTAGCATGAAGCGCCTTCTTAAGGTCATGCCACAGCATCTCCATGGGATTCAGGTCAGGACTTTGACTAGGCCCCTCCGACGTCTTCATTTGGTTTTTCTTCAGCCATTCAGAGGTGGATTTGCTGGTGTGTTTTGGGTCATTGTCCTGCTGCAGCACCCAAGATGGCTTTAGCTTGAGTTGACCAACAGATGGCCGGACATTCTCCTTCAGGATTTTTTGCTAGACAGTAGAATTCATGCTTCCATCTATCCCAGCAAGCCTTCCAGGTCCTGAAGCAGCAAAACAAGCCCAGACCATCACACTACCACCACCATATTTGACTGTTGCTATGAAATGCTGTGTTACTTTTACGCCAGATGTAACGGGACACGCACCTTCCAAAAAGTTCTACTTTTGTCTCGTCAGTCCACAAGATAATTTCCCAAAAGTCTTGGCGGTCATCGTTTTGTGTTCAATGATGTTATCTTTGACTAATAGTTAACTCTTTCTTATGAGCACAAACATTTAAGTGTGACAAAAAGTCAGCAAGGGGGCAAATAGTTTTTCACACCACTGTAGCTCCATGTGATTGTGAAGTAGGGACGCAGGGGGAAAAACCTGCTCCATTACATCATCAGGAACGTGCTAACCTCAGCCACGTGGACTGGGCGAAAAGCACCCGGAGCGCCACTGCTGAGGTAATGTGAAATCTTTTTTTTTCAAAAAATAAATAAACGTGAAGGGGTTATGCCGGGCGGCCTGACCAAAGGGTTGAAAAAATAAACCGCAGGGCATGACCAAAGTCAAATTGAAAAAGCTGCTTGTGGACAGTGTGCCAGGTCTGCAGAATGCACACAAAATGTATCAAACAGTTTTGCTCTAAAGTAATTCAAGCATTCAAATCCACCCCGACCATAAAAAAATGGATCCAGTGCTTTTGTGGACCTGTTCAGACACCTTTTACTTTACCAATTCAGCCACATTTGCATTGGGGACTGCAGTCGGCCTACGCAGCCTATAGACGCGACACCACCAGAGGCACAGTCAGTTGGTGATTAATGGGCCAGTTTAGCCTCTGGATTTTTCACGGATGAGTGATACTGCATGTTCCCAACCTTAGACCACAAGGCATGTCAGCCTTGCCACAGTGACCTATTGTCACTATTTAAGGTTCCACAAAGTAAAGGATTTTCAGGACTGAGCAGTGGTGCTGCAAAAGACAGCAGAGATGCAGCCTGCAAAAGTAGAAGGGAGGCTCCATTTGAAGGAGCTTTCGAACTGGGACGACCGTCCTGTGTTGTGACGTAACCGCCCTTCAAATGCAGCCATCAAAAGCTTGCAACCCCTGAATTGGGACACGGCTAATGTTTATTTCAAGACACGGTGATGTAACGCTGTGGGGTCTGCTGGTGTGTGGCATGTGCATTGAATTGCTTCCTTTACATTTCGAGCAACAAATGCATGTGTAGTCATCACAGGGGTAAAAAAAAAACAGAAATTGTCAAAATTTTACGTCACAAACTGCGATCTGAAAGTGGGAGCAGGACAAGTCGATGCAGACACATACAGGATAACAGGGGGAAAAAATATACACGGTGTGTGTGCAGTCCTTCCCTTAGGACTGTCACGGTCATCACAGTTAGCGCCTAATTTGCATAATTGAATATGACGCGTGTGCATGTAAACGTAGTAGAGAGGAGTATAAGGAGCAAAAAATATGTTTAGAAATACACTTCTTTCAGTCGTCTTGTTCTAATGTCACCAACAAGGCTGAGCCGGCAGTGGGTGCTGGCCGCCCCCACTGAGAAGAGCAATATGTGCTTTCATGCCAGTACAACCAAAACCGTCATCATTCGCCTCTATAGACGCTTTTTTGAGAAACAGCCCAGTTGGTTATAACCTTGGTTATCGTACGCCCTGGTTAGTGTGTTTTGATGTTTAAATGAGCTTTTGGGGTTAGCGTACAATATGTCGCGCAATACACTGTGCGAGTCCAACCTTCTTACAAACACGCCATGCACCAGTTTGTTTTCAGAGAGACGAGTGTACCGTCATAGTTTGGACAGGGAGTACGTTAGCATTAATTGACCTGAGGCTGTGCGCCAAAAAAAGCACTCGATAACATCATCCGACCCTACCTTCATGCTCTCCCCCATAGTGGAAAAGCATTGAAACACAATGAAACCAAACAAACATAAACATGCAAAATCTCAAGGATTTCTAAATTCTATTTTTTTTTAATAAAACAATGGCCAATCTGAAGAAAATCCCATGCATTTGACAGAATTATTTATTTTCATAGTCTTTTTTGTAATCATTGCACCTGAAATTGTCCCAATTACAGACCGGTTGGGGACTATGTTTCAGTTGGAGTCTTATTCCCTGGCAGACCAGGTGCGTGCAGTGAGGTGTGGTAAGAAGCGGACCTTTAATGCATAGCACCTACTGCTCACGGGCTACATTCACAGACAGGGCGGAAAGGCAGCACCAGATCTATTTGTGGTGGAGCCAACCTATGTGTGGCAGGATGAATGTATGGCGTGTGAAAGGATACAGATAAATATAGAGAAAGTGAGCTCCAGTGCTCTGAGCTGAGGGTAATTTGAGATGATGGCAGACATTACTTTCCCGACTCTAGTCCTGCTAGTTCCATTACAGACCTACACAGAGAGAAATATTCTGACTGCGACATTCAGGAAGCTGAGTCAACGGATGCTCTTATAATCTCCTTTATTGGAAAAGTGCATTAGGCCGGCTAATTGGAAATGATCATCATGATCCGTGTTCCACACCAAATACTGCCGTACAGTGGAAAATAACACTCCACTAGTGTAAACACAGGACAGTCCCACAGCGGCCTAACTCCAATTCCTGGCGACAGATTGGAAACAGGAAATCTGAGGGGGGAAAAAAAAAGAATGGCGCAAGTGGGGGAGAAAATTATAGATCTCTTCGTCACTGTCTGCTTATGCCATGAAAACCGTCCCCGACCGCACAGCATTACCCCAGACGCTCGAGCACACTGAGACGGGGTATTAACAGCATGTGGGAGCTTTTGTGCGGGTACGTCATCGCCGACAAAGAGGGAGAAAGGGAAAGAAAATACAACGGCGTCACCAGGGTATTGACGTGACACAGAGAGTGGCGACTAAAAAGGAGGAAAAGCAGAGCAACCTCCCCCGGGATGACAGACTGGTCTTTGGGTGTCTCAGCCGTGCGGTCGCCCTCACCGGAGATCAAAGGCGGCCAAGTGGCATGGCCCTCGGCGGCATTAAGTCAAGTTAAGCCTTGACGGAGGCTACACACATGCTCCGGCAAATAAAGCTGGCTGAGATTAGGCCGACAATGGCCCACGGAGTGTCACAGGATTCGGCACAAACACACGCAAGGAGCACGCACACAATTAAAAAACATGTGCTGGACCACGGGCTGCAATGCCCACTATGGTTCATTTATTGACAGTACAGTCGTGCCTTGCTCCATCGTGGTTCTCCGTCACTCCACCGCCGTTTTTCAAAAATGTGTTCATAAAAATGTGCTGTTTTGTGGTTCAGAAAAATACATACTTAAAGAAATCTTGCATGTTCTTGGCCTAAGCAATGCAGTTTCAAGCATATAGTGTTCTAAATTAACTCAAATACAAATACATTTTAAAGGAAAACTGCACTTTTAGGGCCGCACGGTGGCTGAGTGGTTAGCACATTGGCCACACAGTCAGGAGATCTGGAAGACCTGGGTTCAAATCTCCGTTGGGCATCTCTGTGTGGAGTTTGCATGTTCTCCCCGTGCATGTGTGGGTTTTCTCCGGGTACTCCGCTTTCCTCCCACATTCCAAAAACATGCATGTTAGCTTCATTGGCCGCTCTAAATTGTCCATTAGAGTGTGAATGTTTGTTTGTCTATATGTGCCCTGCGATTGGCTGGCGACCAGTCCAGGGTGTACCCCGCCTCCCGCCCAAAGTCTGCTGGGATAGGCTCCAGCATCCCCGTGACCCTAATGAGGATAAGCGGCATAGAAAATGGATGGATGGATGGAACTGCACTTTTACGGGACATGTGAGACATAAACACATGTGTCTTTCACTTTAGTGCGCATTTTAGATATAAAAACTGATAAAAAGAGACAGCTCATTACTGCACGTATGGGAAAAACATATTTTGCCTATAAAGCCTTCTGAAAAAGACTCCAAAAAGCGCCAACTATGCTCAACTTACGTATAATATGATTTGCATATTATCCAAGCTACAGCGACATTATTATTATTATTTTAAAAATTGTCGTGTCAATTGAACTACATTACTGGCGCAAGGGTAAGGCTGCACGTTGGAGATGTCGCTGCTGCTGCTCTTTTAGTTCTGGATTTGTTAAGTTATTAAGTGTAGACATTAGTAGACATCAGTTTCTACAGTGCTACGTGAAACCAATGCAACAAGGAAGGAAGCTCCGGGAATTATTTAAATGGCCAAAATGCTGAAAGTATTAGACGTTATCATAATTGTACCTGTTACTACATGGTCACAGAATGTATATGAACCCGGAAAACCTTGTTGGAGGTTTTGGGAGGGGTCATGGGTGCATCCCATTATGTGTATACACTGTATATTAACAAAAACCATTAGCATTAGTAAAACAGCGGTCCAGTTGCGATGACTTTAAATATCAATGTGATGAAGTAGGATGGCGAGTGATAGGGGGGTCTTGGAATCTCGAGAGACCGGGTGATGGGTCTGAGCAAGATCCAATGGTGGAGTCAACTTACTGTCCCACACTCAGTGTGTGCACAAGGGGCCAAACATCAGGATCACAGATCAGACGGCTTGGGAGGACATCTCCCTTTGTCTTCAGTCCCTAATATTTACCCGTTCCTTGCACGAGTCATGGTTTTATAGCACGCCTCTATAAAGTTCTGCATACTACATTTTAGCTGCTTTATGACACTACATTTAAAGTCTGGCTCGCATTAGGGCTCTATTTTAATACTGTGTTCTTAATTTTAAAATTTCAAATCTCATTTGGCACGGTTTCCTGTTTTGCCAAAGGGCAAATGACATGGCCATATAATGAAATTAGCCATTGGGATTACGGCTGTCACAGAGCGCTAATGGAAATGTGAGACCATTTGATTCACTTGATGCATTCTTCATGCCTATTTTTTAGTATTTGCAAATTGTTTAATTATTTTTAATGCACTCCAGTTAATACTAAACTATTTCATGAATCACAAATACAAGTAAATAGTTTGAACTGTCTGCACTGAAACATTCAGGAAAAACCCCATCATGATGAAGACGATCCGAGGCCTCAACGCCCAAATACTTGCGCATCATCCAGACGAAGCCGCGTTTTCAGTGTCCGTAAACGAGCACTTTTGAAACCTACTTCATCTGTAGTCCACGCAGCCACATACAGCATGAGGCAGTACGTGTAGTTACACGCCAGTAAATCCAGCCGTTTGCTTGAACCATGAGTGCACCTATTACCTGTTTCCGCTTGGGATGCTTTCATAACCTTTTACTTTCCTTTTCAAACTAAAAATTGCTCCACAGTGACTGTCCAACTCATTCATTCATTCATTTTCTATACCGCTTATCCTCATTAGGGTCACGGGGATGCTGGAGCCTATCCCAGCAGACTTTGGGCGAGAGGCGGGGTACACCCTGGACTGGTCGCCAGCCAATCGCAGGGCACATATAGACAAACAAACATTCACACTCACATTCATACAGATGGACAATTTAGAGTGGCCAATTAACCTGGCCCCTGTCCAACTCATACCTTCCATTTATTCCTCTGCCTGTTTGGCCATGTGGAGCCGGCTGATTACGGTTGCAGATTCATAACGGTTTGGCCAAATAGGTATGCATCAGTGGCGGCTTCTGGTCATTCAAGGCGGGAAATCTCATTTTCTTCCGGCCTATCATACAAGGTAAATGTGTTTATTTATTTATATGTAAATTCTACCCACCGTTCCTCTACGTTTTTAACCAAGACAAAGTGGTTGAGGATTGGTAACGTTTCCAGGTCAATTCAGGACAACGGAATGACAGTGGCAGTATGTAGGCCGTTTGGTTGATGGGTCGAATGGCAAAGACCTTCCCGTCCACTTTTTTGAAGTGCAGTTTTCTTTCACACCCCCCCCCACACACACACACACATACAGCCAGTAAAGAACCTTTCCTACCAAACAAATCAATTCATTAAGCTAAATACTTTCCTGCTGTGGTATATCGGTCACATATTATTGCCAAAAATATGTAGAGGCCGGACATGTAGTAACTATGGACTCTATTAAGATACATGTCAATAACAATTGACGTGATGTTATATTGTCATTTATCCATTTTATTTGTCATTTTTAAAATTTTGCATCGTTCTATGCATGTAGAGCTATAATTATTCTCTATAAATATTTTTTGGTGTTTGGAACGGATTCATCCGATTCACATTATTTCCTATGGAAAAAAATCCTTCAGTTTTCATTCAAGTTTTAGCCTGACTCTTTTGAACAAATTAAGAACTAAAACCAAGGTTGCACTGTGTTGGTTTCATCAGAACACACTGAAACATTTTTCCAAAAAAGTTGCAAAGGGTGTCAAAGTATCCCACCCGTGCAACCATTCTCTTCTCTGTGTACCAATCATGGTAGACGGTACAATTCCAAGTTAGATGGACCGTTTAGCAGGCCAGCAGAAACTTGGATTAACACTAACCTTCTTAACTTGAAGAGTGAAGAGGACTTGATTACGACAAATTAGCAGGATTCTGCTCTCACTAATTATACGGCTGAAAACGTACTACATACTTGTGAAAACGGTAGCGCAGCAGCATGATTTCTGAGCTAATCAACACCCCTCCATCCACTGTCGCAATGAACAATGGGGTTTCTTAAGGTGCCACCAGTGTCTGTACAAAACGTCATTACTGGAGTGGTTCTCAATTATTTTCTGTCATGGCCCCCCAGGGGACAGAAATGTGTTGACGGCACCCTGATTTGAAATATTACTGAGAAACTGATATCTATTTATTTATCTATACTGTCCAGACTGAACTTGAAACCATAACCAGGAAAATACAGCAACACACAGAGTAGTAAAGCATATAATGTATTCAAGAGTCAAACTGGATGTTGAGTACAATACATTTGTAGATGTCGGTTGGCCTGCACTGAACATTGAAAGTACTCCCTGCCCACCCCCTCCAACCCGTTCAGTCCAGGGGGGGCCCGTCCCACTATTCGAGAAGCTCTGCATTACACCATAACTCCATACCCTACATGTTAGTTTCCTTTTTTGCACCGGCAGTGAATCATCCATAAGAGTTGTTTTCACTCCTTTGCCCTTTTAGAGTGTGCTGAACTGACACATGCATAGTATGTTTTAAAAACTGCCAGAGATGAAGAAATGAGGAGGCATGACAGTTGTGTGTGAAGGAAAATTCACACTATCACAAAGGTCCAAATAAATAAAAAAAAATCACATTTTGAAAATGATTGTTTGAAAATTGTGACTATTTTAGAGCACTGGCACAAAAGTTTTAGGTGGCTGATTGTGACTGGGAACAGCATTGCAGAGAATGTTAATCCTGCATGTACCAGGCAAAGCAATCAAGGGCCTCTCTTACCCTCTCCCACATGGCTGTTAAAGGTCTGAAAACTTTTCCAGTCATCACAGGAGAACGGTACCACCTTCCAGTTCTTTCCCAGCAACATATCTATGCATCCTGTACTAACCCACCTTTGTCACCCTTCCTACTCACAACCGCAGCATCTAATGATGCTCTATGGGAACGCTCTCTGATCCTTACCCCCTCCCGACTCCCAGAAGACAGACCTGAACACGTTCTCATGCTTCTGAAGAGGGACAAATTGGCCACCCCGTGTGCCATATGGGCTGGCCGGCTAAGCATTCATCCAGGAAATTCGCACACAAGCACTGTTGCATTGCTTTCATTTGGCCAGCATGGAGACGAGGATGTAGAGAAACTTGATAGGCATCATGAATAATAGAGATTCACAATGTATTTTTTATCCCAATGAACCTGACTTTTACCTTAATTAACCAAATATAAGATTTTTTTCCTGAAAAATACAGGTCGTCTTCTTTTTGCCGTCAAAGGCTTCATACATGCAAACCAACTTCACCTGTCCATTGCATTCTGCGTAGTTTTGCTTTGTTTAGTTTACATTATCTCATGCAGAAAAGAACGGTAAGACTATATTATCTCCCAGCTGCAGAAAGAGCAGGAAGGAGGCATGAACTAGAAAAAGGAGGCATGGACAGTGTGGAAAGGGGATTTTTTTGACCAGAAAACATCACTTTGGGCATCTTACTACCAGAAATTCACAAGGAAGATACAAAAGGTTACACAAAATACTTCAGAATTCCCCCCGACTTGCAGTCCCACAAATTTTGAAGATTTCAAAATTGCCGAACAGTTTACATATACTGTACTTCACACCGATTCACGACCAATTTACTCATTGGCATGCCTTTGGCAGCGCAAATTAGCCGGCTGTACATTGCTGACGTGTTGGAGCTTGTTGTTTTCGATTTTGCTGGACACATCAACATGCATTATTGTGATAGGGCGATAGGAGTACTATATACAGTACAGTAAATTAGACTGTGCAACCCTACAAACAATCACATCTCAGGAAGTTGCAGAGCTTAATTGGAAGCATACAATACTTAACAATGAATATGTTACGTTTAGGCATGGCGGCGTTGTGGTGACGACCTCGAGGATGCGGAGAGCAGGTCAGGAAAAAGTTTTCTTTAATAATAAGCAAGCCAGCAACAACTACCAAGAATCACCAATGATCCGACGACCATGACAAGAACACACCTGAACTAAATAGTAATGAACTCAAAAAAGCAAAGCGGTGAGACACAAACGAAAGAAAACTGGAAGATCTATCAAAATAAACGCGCAGAAACAGGAACTGAGGTATAGAAGTGAATGAAGGCAAAACGGTCACGCTGACTAATACACAGATCGTGACAGAATAGCTGGGGAGTACAAACCAGCTCCTCAAAGCGTGTCAGACAGTAAATTATAGTATATCAGTCGAGTCTGGACTTCACTTGATGTGCATGGAATAGATGTTATCTACTTCCAGAGATAAGCTGCACATCATTGCAGCCTATACATGTTTTCTTGATTTTTATTTTTTTTTCAGAAAAGGCTCAAGCTGATTGGTTTACCAGATGGCTGTTGAGGGTGCTGAATGTATTGTGTATTGGATACCATTTGAACTGTGCTGCTTCCTTCTCCTGTCTCTTGCTACCTCCTTCTGTCTTCCTAATCTCACTTTGCTTTCTCTCCTCTCGCTGAGTCATACAGTCAGCAAGTAGACTGTTTTGTCCAGATCTATTTTTGGAAGTCAAACGGTGGAGTCGCAGGGAAAAATAACATTATAAACAAGACCTATTATAATCATTTTCGGGCCATTGTATGATCCATTTCGGGAGTTCTGTACTCCTATAGAGCAGCTACACACAATAACCTACACAAACGGATTTCTACATCTTCCAGACTCTGCCTCTTTTCCTGCAGCGTTTCCATGGATTTCCTGCCTTGCGCCTAAACGATCTGTGTGATTTACACCTCCTCCAGGTAGGCCTCCCGCCGTGCCCACTCCGCTGTGATTGGTCACACTCCCAAATGCTCCTGAGGACTTCCGGACGGCTGCCGAACCCCACTTCCTAATTATTGTGGTACAGGATTTTATGGTAAATGTTGATTTCTCTTTTTAAAATGTCGGCTTTAAACAGCTATTATCAGCTACAGAAATAGGTGAGCTTGCATGCATGCAGGTAACACTCCCCCCCGCTGGGCGTCAGACTTCGGCAACAGTTTGCCAGATAGTAAAGCTTTGTATTGCTAAGCAAAATTAGCTTTCCCTTACACTTAAACAAACATTTCCTATCGGCTCAATGTTGCCGATATAAGGAAATCCGGATTGTGTGACGTCGGTGGAACTCGGTGTTGAAAAAAACAAAACTCTGGGAAACAGCGTGCAGAGCCATCCAAACTTTTTTCAGGGCTCACATCCAAATGCACAAACGTCATTATCTGACGTGTTAGCATCATTTAACACGAGAATACAACATTCTAACAGCATTTATAGGTCAGGAAGGAGGAAAAGCATAATATGCCCCCTTTAAACATAAAGGCAGTTAACTAAGGCAAATATTTCAGTTTGCGGAGCTTGGAAACTTGCAAAAACACTTTAGTCTATAGAAAGAAATGATGCTTAGCAAGGTAGCAAGCACACATTCTTCATCACCCACATACAGTGAGGGAAAAACCCCAGCTTTGAACCCCAGCTGATTGTGTAAGTTTGCCCCCTAACAAAGAAAAGATCAGTCTATAATTTCAATGGTAGCTTTATTTGAACACTGAGAGACAACAATGACAAAAACAATCCAGAAAAATGCTTTTCAAAAAGAGTTATAAATTAATTTGCGTTTCCATGAAGGAAATAAGTATTTGATCCCTTTGAAAAAGGTGCTTCAGTACTTGGTGGCAAAACCTTTGTTGGCAATCACAGAGGTCAGCCGTTTCTTGTAGTTGGCCACAAGGTTTGCACACATCTCAGGGGGATTTTGGCCCTCTCCTCTTTGCAGATCCTCTCCAAG